>BTHU01000008.1:75211244-75696244 GCA_036184795.1 Tokudaia tokunoshimensis | reverse complement strand
CACTGTAATATGCAGAAACACATATGAAGACTGAGTTCCTCTTTTGTGCAGATCAACTCAAGCTGTGCCCTCCACAGGTCGGGCTGCAGACCCATTGATCACTGAGGAACGAATAAGAGACCTAGCACACTCAATTTTTATGGGAAATTATTAGTTGGTAATTTCAGTTATCTTTTCTGTTGCTGTAACAAAGACCATGACCCTAAGCAAATTGGGGAGAAGGTTTATTTCACCTTACATTTCCAGCCACAAGACATTTGAGAAGTCAAGAAGGAACTCAAGACAGGAATGATGGAGGAGCACTGCTTACTGACTCTCTCACTGGCTCATGTCTAGTCGAGTTAGCTTTCTTAAATCACTTAGCTTTCTTATATGGCCCAGGCCACCTGCCTAGGGATAGTGCTGCCCAGAGTGTCTGGACCTCCTATATCAATTAATCAAGACTCAAGCAATCAAGCAAATGCCCACACAGGCCAATCTGACGGAGGTAGATAATTCTATACTGTGTTAAGTTGACAATAAACAAAACAAAACAAAATAAACAACAACAACAAAACAAAAAAAACCATGAACAAAACTGGCTCTCCAGTCTTGAGGGTTTGGCAGAATACTTCCTAGAAGGTCTGTTACTCATCTCAGGCAAGAAAGGTTTTCCATCTCCAGGGCTGGTTTGCTGTATTGTGAGCTCAACTCTGTGTTTTGATAGCTAGTAAAGTTGCCCTGATACCCAGACTCAATGCCCCATGTTTTAGCACCACCCTGGGGAGCCCAGGATCTCATACAATCACTTTAGCTGAGTTCATATATTCTGTGAGGTTCATTTCCATATCTGTAGGAAAGTGTTCATGCAAACCATTTTGCCACTATAAATTTTAAATGTGATAATCTGCGTAGAGTCTCTTATATAGAGTTTGTTCAGAATAGTCATTCAGTAAATGGGGCTGATTCTTAGTGGATGAATAAGGCTCCAAGACCCAGAAAGTATGCAAACCCCATGTTTAGTTCAGCCTCTAATGAGAGCCGTGAGTTTAGACCAGTCACTTAGCTGCTTGGTGCTTCAATTCACCCATCTATCAAGTTGTCAGCTGGTATTTGATGACTTACCTAGCACGCTCAGAGGAGCAGATTGCCTTGCAAATATTAGGAACTTAATAGGTATTTGTCAAAGGATCAAATCGCTACAGCAAGTACCCCAAGAAGTTGAAATCACCACACAGATACTCATTTAAGTACATCTTCAAGTACAATTTATGTGCCTGTGTTTCAAAAGTGTATAACCCTCAAGGTACATGAGAAAATGCCTACATTTAACAAAAACTTTCTGGAGTTGGCGTGCGTGCGTGCATGTGTGTGTGTGTGTGTGTGTGTGTGTGTGTGTGTGTGTGTGTGTGTGTGTGTGTATTCATTTGTGTGCATGTGGAGACAAGGGGACAACCTCAGGCATCATTCCTCCACAGATGTCGCTCACCTTGTCTACTGAGACAGGGTCTCTCACTGGGACCTGAGATCACTGAGTAGTAGGCTACTCTGGTTATGGTGTGCCCGAGTCCCTCCTGCCTCTGGTTCCCCAGTCCCAGGTTCACTGGCACATGTCACACACTCAGACTTTTTACATGGTGCTAAGGATCTGACTCTGGTCTTCATGCTTCCATGGAAAATATTTTATGGGCTGAGTCATTTCTCCAGGCTGAAGTTATTCATTATTTGGAAAAAAAAATTTCTAATTATGGTGGTATAGTAACAACAACAGCCTTATTGTGTAAAACTGCACAAAAACTTGATGGAGTTTGCAGATAGCCCCTAGATACTCCACTAAGAACAGGGAGATGAATGCCAAGAAGGTTTTCCTTTTTTAAAATCTTCCTGCTTCCCTTCCTCTGCTCTGAAACAATCATCAATTACCCTTATCCACCGGCACTATCTCATCTAAGTTCATTTTCGAGATGAAGTTTCCTCCTTGGATGGTGGCTGTCCAATCCTCCCCCTGTCCATCACCAGCTGCCTCAAAGCTGTCCCCAGATTGACAGCTTGAGAGCGAATCAATAATAATTATCTGGCTGCAGCCATGGCGAGCTGTGTAATTCTGCCACGGGACAGCATTGTGCAAACAGAGATGCGTCTCTGGCTGCAGGTTTAAATATGCAGACCCAGGCTGTCCATTTAGGTGTGCTGATCATGTGATTACCGGGAGGGAGTACTTCTTCCTTCGCTGCATTAAAACCCTTTCAGATGATACACTCACCTTCAGGGACTCTGGCTGCCCACAAGCACTGTGCTATGTAAAACACTGTCTTCGGGGCCTCAGACCATAAATCAGAGCTGTAAAGGCAAAGGCCTGGAAGGGGAGACACATTGCTTTAGTTCTTTATGGAGACTGAGAAAAACCATGCTGATGGAGTGTGTATAAGCACAACAAAAATAAAATAGAATTTCAAACATGCTGAGAATGTGTGTGTGTGTGTGTGTGTGTGTGTGTGTGTGTGTGTGTGTGTGTGGTGTGGTGGTGGTGGTAGTGGTGTGTGTGGTGGTTGTGTGTATGAGTATTTGTGTCCCCAGGATATACCAAGAGAAGATAAAAGATCTCTGACGTTCATTGCAGGCAGTTGAATGGTCAGAGTTCGTTCAGTATACGGACATTGTTGATTTGATGGGAACAAGTTCAGCATTTTCCCTTTGAATGAGAAGATGGTGACTTCACTGAGTTGTGCAGATGGTTTCATTGTCTTTGGCATCCTTGGGTAGGAGGTGTTGCTGGTAGTTGAGGGATTTGCTCGTAGGAATAAGTGACAGGTATCATCTTATTGTTTATATTTATATCCACTAAGTATTGAAGCAGTAGGTGTTCCTTGGTGCCATTTTCTTGGAATTTCCTTCTGCTGTGAAGTTAGGGGGGAAAAAAAGATGTCTTGGGAGCTATTTTTTTTTTCTTCAACAGAACTTTAGTCAAAATGAATTAGTCAATCCCTTCTTTTCTTCTTCCATTTCATTCCTTTCTTTCTCTCTGCTAGGCAACCAATAAAGTAGAGAGACAAGCAAATCACCTGCTTTTATTATTAACTAGAGTCTACATATAGGACTTTCATAGGAATCAAGTCAGCACCCTGTTCCTGGGGAAACTGCAAACTAGTAAGAGAGACAAAACATTGGGATACCAATTAGATACCAGGAAAGAGGTACCAACTGTCAAGTGAATAATAGAGAAGAAGGCAGAAGTTTCCAAGGTCTGGGCAGATTTCTAGCCAGGGGGTCATATTTGTAGGAAATCATTCTATGATCAAAGCTTACACCTGCTATTTTGCAATGAATTAATTAACTGTTAAGAAAGTAGGAAGCCAATTAAAAGATGGAAGAAAACAGAGTGCTGAGTTTAAACAAAGATTAAAGTCTAAACATGGGGTAAAATAGAGATAATTTTAGGTGGTCTGGAGAAGAGGCTTGGGCACTACGAGCACATATTTGGATTGTGACGGGGCAGCAAAGGTAACTATAGAACTGTGTATAAATAAGTAAAAAGCAGTTGCAGGCACTGCTGTTGGGTTGAATGGCAGATTTCATTCTATATTAATTTGTAAAGCTAAGGCTTTTATCTTATTTACATTTGTGTGTGTGCATGTTTGCTTGTGCGAGCGTGTGAATCCACACATGTGTGAGCAGACACCTGTGCTCATAAACTACACAAGTTCACATGTACGCATGCACACACACAAACAAGCATGCACACATAAATATGCACACATGGACAATTAAATCTCTGTGTGTGAGTGTGTATATGTGCAGGTGCGTGTGCGTGTATGTGTGTGTGTGTGTGTGTGTGTGTATAGAGGTCCCAGGTTGACCTCAGTTGCTTTTCCTTTTATTTTGGGACAGAATCTCTCTTGAGGGATACTGACTTTGAGTGCACAGACAACTACTGTTCCTGGAGCCAGTTTAGGAGCTGCTTCCCTCATTTTGAAAATAAAGAACTAAGCCTAGAGATAGCTATCTCAGAGCCAGTGACCAGTGACAGATGGAACCAACACCTGGGAACTCCTTTTCAGAGACTTGACTCCTAATTTTTTTATTTTTAAGTCTTGCAACACTTTCTTCATATTAAATCATCGCCCAAACCTGATCTAGACGTACCCAAGAGAAGCCACTTACTTGATTCCTTCTAATAGTGTCTTTGGCTTCCAGAGTTCCTAGGAGTTGTGAGCTTTTGTTTTCTGCAAGAAGACCCTGAGACATAGAGTCCTCCACTCTAGCATTAACAAATCTGCCACCCCCACTCTGACATCTCTGCCATAGCCTCTGTGATCAAATTTCATTTTGAGGCCATACCAGGAGATATTCCGGATCTCAGACTTGAGTCTCTGTCATTTCAGAGCTCCGCACTGTAGGTGGGACATCTAGGGGTCTTGGAAAACCTCTTGTGTTGTTTCTAACTGGTGGTATTTGTGCCTCTCCAGTTGTAGAAGAGCTGAGACTTCCTGTTTCTAGGACAAACAGAAGATCTGTGTAATTATTGCCTGGTAAGCTATTGCCAAGAAGCCAGGGTTCAGAAACAGCTGAGTACTTTGGAGGGTGGTGGGAAAAACATCTCAGCTGGCAAATATCTCAAGGTCAGGATGTGACCTAGTATTTCTTATTGTAGGCAGGAGCCCTGAAACACCGGAAGGTTTTGTATATTCAGTGGAGACATAGTAATGCTGTAAAAAGCCCTGAGTGTACGGGTGTACTCAAAGGACAATTCCTGGCTTTTAAAATGATGTCCACAAATGCAGATACTTACAGCCAACCATAGGACTGAGCTTGGGGAACAATATAGAAGAGTTAAAAGAAGGACTAAAGGAGCTGAATGGGCTTGCAACCCCATAGGAAGAACAAGTGTCAATTAACCTGGACCCCTCAGAGCTCTCAGAGACTAAGCCAGAAACCAAGGGGCATACCTGGGCTGGTTCATGGTCTCAGGCAAGTATGTAGCCTTGTATGGCCTCAGTGGGAGAGGATGTGTTTAATCCTATGGAAACTTGATACCCCAGGGAAGAGGGATGCTGGTGGGGGGAGTGAGGTGAAGTGAGGTGGGGTAGGTTGGGGGATGGGAAGAGCATCCTCTCTGAGGTGGGGGAGGGGGAAGATAGGGTAAAGAACTCAGGGAGGGGGGACCAGAAAGGGGAGCAACTTTTGGAATGTAAATAAATAAAATACTTTAATAAAGATTTAAAAAAATAAAATAAAATGACATCCATTTGTGGAACAGGGTTAGAACGAAGGTGTGTGTGTGTGTGTGTGTGTGTGTGTGTGTGTGTGTGTGTGGTGTATGTGTGTGTGTGTGTGTGTGTGGTGTGTGTGTGTGTGTGTGTGTGTGGTGTGTGTGTGTGTGGTGTGTGCGTGTGTGTGTGTGTGTATAGTGTGTATGTGTTTGTGTGCACGCGCATGTGTTTGTATACTTATGTCTCAATGTGTACTAATTGTGTATTCTGGCTGAGCAGGTGGTACCTGTCTTTAATTCTCACACTTGAGAAGCAGAGGCAAGCAATTCTTTGTAAGTTCAAGGCTAGCCAGGACTACACAGTGAGACTCTGCATTAAAAACAAACAAACAAACAAATAGAAGTGTGCATTCTTTGTATGAACTTTCCTTATAAAATAGAAATAATGTAAGTGTCTCTTTATAGTAATGTTGGAGGGGTTGGCTGAGTTGAGATAGTTCATTGAAATGACACGACACATGTCTTCTCTAGGGGATCTGTAGAGTTTGGTAAAGATGTTGGGAAGGTAGTAGGCCCATATGAGGAGACCAAACCACTGATTGTTCAGGGGCTGGACTTCTGTGGCTTGTGGGGAAGATATGGACAGGGCTTCTCCATTATAGCATGCTGAAGTCTTTGATGGTGGGTAGAATTCACATGAAATAGAATGGAGTTGGAAGTTGACCGCAGGGTTGTCTGGGTTAAGGTCAGGGATGTCCAACCTGAGGGTGTACTTGAAAGCTAGGCAGTCTCTGAATGGAAGCAGCCTGAACAGGACTGAGTTAAGGCTGAGTCAGGGGATGACCCCCGATTACTCCCAGGGCTGGAATAGGGCAAGCAAATGCTTCTTTTGTCTTGCATCATCTAGGTATGAAACCAGAATTAACTAGAAACTTCTGCCTCTCTGTTTCTTACTTCTGTTCTAATGTGGGTCAGGAACTTTGGGAGTCTGTAGAGAACAGAGCTTTGAACTGGGTGTGAGAGGGTAGTTTAAACTCTCTTGGATTACATTTTAGTACCACAAAGAATTCTAGAAACTGAAAAACTGGACTAAATTGCCATCAGAGAGAACATTACATTACACGAAAACTGGGAAAGACAACACAGGGTTGAAAAGCTGATGTTAAAATGGCATTGCATTCAGTGTATGAGACTCCACAAGGAAGCGGTAATGTAAGATTGTGCTTCCAAAGAGCACAGATGGAGGGAAGCAGGGGCAGTGAGTGAGATTCAGATTTCCTGCTCATCAAAGTTAGTGGTTCCCGTGAAAGAACTGGATATCCAGCAAGACGAGGCTCAAATTTGGCTCTATTGCCTCTGGCTGTGGAATTAGAGGCCAGCACTCAAGGCTTTGAGGTAGAAATATGACTACCCTACTCTACAGTAATGTAGTCAGGATAAAATGACAGGAAAATTAAATATGCATAATATAACGCATATGGCAATATGCGTTAACGCCTAGAAGCTGGCCAGTAGATGCTAGCTGTTTCTCTCAGCTGGGTTGAAGCTATGGGTCAACCTTCTGGCTTCACTCACATGGTGAGGGTAGGTGCTAGAGAGCAAACCTCCTTAGAGATCATGTTGAAAGGGACAGGATGAGAGGAACAGGAACCCCTAACTCTAAAAGAGCAGCTTGCCTACAATCTGACTATTACCTGCATTTGAAGAGAGGACCTAGGTTTAAATGTCCCCAAAGCTGGAGAAGTCCCAAGATTTGACAAAATTCACTGTTGCCACCTGAAAAGACTTGTTGAATTCTAGTGCCTTGTGCCGTGTGTGAGTGTGTGTTTGTGTGTGTGTGTGTGTGTGTGTGTGTGTGTATGTAAAAATTCCTGGGGGCTGGAGAGATGGCTCTGCAGTTAAGAGCACTGGCCCCTCTTCCAGAGGACCCGGTGCAATTCTCAGCATCCACATGCAGTTCACTGTTGTCTAGAACCTCAGCTCTAGTAGATATGGCACCCTCATACAGACATACAAGTATGCAAAACACCAATGCACATAAAAATTAATATATATAATATATTAACTAATATATATTTATACATAAATATATAATATATTTATTTTTATATATTATATATTTATGTGTATATAATATATATTTATTATATTATATATTTAGATGTATAGATATAGTATATACTTATATATTATATAAATTATATGTAATATATACTTATATAAATTATATATACTTTTATATTAAACATAGTTAATATTTATTATATATAAATATATAACATATATATTCAGATTTAGTAATATATTCAATTGGTACTTGAATACCCTTTTATTCAATTTACTATTCCATATATTCATTGAAATTAGTAATTCTATTTGTTTAGTATTTTCTAAAGCACCAACAATCCACCTACATTATAATATTAGAGAGGACGTGTCTATTTCAGTAGGTATATGTACATGGAATTAGCTTCAACTAATGCTGGAATAAGAGAAACATGGGAGGGGGTTCTGATGAAAACATAGGTAGAATCAAAGTACCCAATAGTATTTCTTTCTTGACTATGATTGACAGCAAGACCTCTTGACTAAGTACACAAAAAAGAGATGGGGAGAAGAGCTGGCATTTTACACGGTTATCTTCCATTATTGTATTTAATCTTTAAAAGGACATGGGAAACCTTTGGGAATTCTATTGCAGCCCTGAAATCCTGCCACCAATTCCACATTTTATTTCTACTTATTATAGTGATAAAATTTAATATCTTAAAATAAAATAATATTAAAAATTTGCAAAGACAAGCTACTTAGGATAAATGGGAGAGATATATTTCTTGAAGATAATGTCTATGTGTTTCACTCTTTAAGGTTCTCATAATTTAAGTAACGGAGATTTATTTATTACACTAAGATACCATTCCAGAGATGGGAAGTGAAGAGGATTTCTTAGGGTTAATAGGTTGTGGGTGGGGATGTAGCTGCATGGGTAGAATGCTTACTTTGTGTTTTAGTTTGTTTTCTATTGCTGTGAAAAACACCATGACTTGGAGAGGGAAAGGTTTATTTCACTTTATACTTCCAGCTACAGTCCATCTTTGAGAGAAGTCAAGAAGGAACCCAAAACAGGAACTACAGAGGAACACTGCTTACTGGCTCAGGCTCACTCACTGGCTCAGGTTTAATTAGCTTTCTTGTATAGCCAAGGCCATCTGCTTAGGAATGGTGCTGCCCAGTGTGTCTGGACCATCCTACATCCATTAGCAATCAAGAAAATGCCCACACAGACATGCCCACAGACCAGTCTTATGGAAGCAATTTTTAATTGAGGTTTCCTCTTCCCAGGTTACTGTAGGTTGTGTTACTTTGACAATAAAAATTAACTAGAATAGCTAGCATCCCAAAACCTAAGTTTGATTTTCCTGTACTGTAAGATAGTTGTGGTGGTATACACCTGTAAGCCCAGCATTCACAAGTTAGAGATAGAACAATCAAGAGTTCATTGTAAACATAATATCAGTTGGTGTGTGTGTGTGTGTGTGTGTGTGTGTGTGTGTGTGTGTGCGCGTGTGTGTGCATTTGGGTAGCAAACTGGGAGGGACCCTTTATGCGTCCCTTAGACTTACTGACTCTAAGCTGTGAGTCTGTGTGATCTCTTGTTCTGTCAGTCACTCAGCAAGTGCCTCCTTAATTCACAGGGATGGTTGCAGTGTTGAATACTTCTAGGGCAGAAATGTATTCTGAGAGGGATGTCTACAAACTTTTATTCTCAGGATTTTCTGCAGTATGGCTAAGGGTGCACCAAGGGGTAATGGAAACTTCATCTCAGAGCAGATACAGCTGGCTTTGAGGCATGGATCACTCGTACCTTTTACCCACTTCTTAGATGTTTTCTCCCTGATATACCCATATGGATGTCTTTTAATTTCTTTAAGGTCAAACTGAAGATTTGCACTACCATGGAATACCAATTCTTTCTTTGCAAATATGCCCTGACATTGACTATCACTTGTCTCAAAGTCAATGGGTACTGAAACAGATCACAGGGGGGTTAAGGTTTCATGCAGGGGATCAGATCAGGTTTTCTAGTAGGGGCCCCATCTTGAGTTACACAACAGCTTCCTGACTGTGACTCTTGTTCTTCTTTCTCTTTGTATTGCATCACAAGGGCTAGAGAGATTGCTCTGTGGGTAAAGTTCTTGCCATACTAGCATGAAGATTCCTAGCACCCATAATATATATGTGACCTATCTCAGGTATCTATCTATCTATCTATCTATCTATCTATCTATCTATCTATCTATCTATCTATCTATCTATCTATCATCTTTCTATCTATCCTGATTATCTCTATCATCTCTATCTTTATCATCTCTATCTCTGTATCTGTTTCTATCTCTATCTCTCTATCTCTCTCTCTATCTCTATCTCTCTATCTCTATCTCTATCTCTATCACTCTCTCTAATCTTCAGACTTAGCAACTCACACTTGGAACCCCAGGGATTATTCCTGGAGATGGTTGGTCAACCAGTCTTGTTGAGTTGTCAACGTCCAGGTTCAGTGATAGATGTTGACAACAATAACCAAGATGGAGAATGATAAAGACAAGCACACACATGCATAGGCACCACTTGAACACATCCATATTAACACCTCACTGCCCACCCATACATCCAACGAAACTGCTAAAATCTGAATAAGTGAATAGAAAGTATATGAAATGATCAAAAACATCAACAATCAGTGTGTGAAGGCATCAGCCATGCTTAGACAATGGCAGAAACTTTACTGGCTCATGGGAAGCCATTTTTCATGCTTGTCTGATACAATTGCCTCATGTTTGTGGACTGTAGTCTTCAGTGAAAATCTGGTGACTTCTTTCAGGAGAGTTCCCTCAAATCAAGCAGAATGCATCTCACTGAGAAGGAGCCTACCTAAGGAGACTAGTTTGCATCCTGTTGTGATTTTTGAGATCTGATCTTTTTTAGCTACTCATAACTGAGCTCTCCAGGAAGTTAATAGCCTCATCTTAAAGCTTGTTTTACACACACACACACACACACACACACACACACACACACACACACACAGTCATGCACTCACTCCAAAGAGTGATCATAATTGTGGGTTAAACAGTCAGCACATCACATGTATTCTCTTTTTAATAAATTAAAATTGCTGCTCCTCTCTTTCTAGCTCTGGAAAAGCTACATGGGACCACTACATTTTGGACTGTCCCATGGAGGCAGGTGGATTCCAAGCTATAGAAACTAACAGAGATGCCCAGTCATCAATAGCCATGCGGACTGAATCCTTAAAACCTCTGCTTAAAACCAGAGACAGAGGCTGAAGAAGAGCCCTCCAAAATTTATCAACAATGGAAAGCAATGTGAGCCATGGCTGTACTTAGCTGATACTTTCAAATGTTTATGTGTAACAGTGATTTGCGTCTCACTTTCATAGGCAGAGGTGATCACCCATGTTCAGATGTTATCCTGAGAGTCCTATAGGACCTGCACCTACTGAATTCAGTGTATCCTAGTGGCTATTAGCAGTATTGAATTGGGGCTTACAATGAATTTGCAACACTTACAGGTCAATGGGATGGAAGTTTCATAAAACTCACTGTAGGGTACACAAACCTAAATGTTTTTGAAATGATACTTTTGACAGGCTCTCACGTAGCCTCAAAGTAGCTTTGTAGCCATAAATGACTTTGAAGTGTGATTTCCCCTGTCTTCGCCTCCTAAGAGTTGTGATTGAGGTGGGGGCCATGACAGCTAGTGGATTCAGTGCTGGGGGTTCCATCTAGTGCTTTATTCGTGTGGTTGGTGAGCACTCTGCTGGGTGAGCCATGCCCCCAGCTCTGAGGTGATGAATAATGAAACGGAGAAAGGTATAGTGTCGTCTAGCTAATAACATAAATGCCCTTCGAGCTAAAGTTTACACCTTTAAAAATAGTGTGAACAGTACAGAATAGTTTGACTGAAAAATTGCAACAGAAGTTTCTTACTCTGAAATAGGGTTTATGATAAACAGAAAATGAATAGTTTGACTGAAAAATTGCAACAGAAGTTTCTTACTCTGAAATAGGGTTTATGATAAACAGAAAATAAACAAATGTCTTATTGTCAAGATATGATTTTACATTCTGACTTATATTTTAGATGGAAGGCTTCCTATCATTGTATTATGTTTGTCTACAAATTATAGAAATCTATGTGCAAGGCAAATCAAATCACTTACAAATATCAATCATGCAATATTTATAATAGTGCTAAAGAATCTCGATATTGTGGACGAAGGATTAAAACACAAGAGCTTAAATAACTTCTTTACATCCATTCAATGATAATAAAGCTGATTTGACCCCACTGAGCACTATTGATGCAGTCACCCTCATGTGGCTGTTAACACTGAGGCTCCCACAGATTCATGTCCATGTGTCTCTCTGAGAGTAGAAAGAACAAGGCAGTGTCCTTCCATTCCAGGGTGGATGAAAGTCTGAGGAAAATTCAGCATCTCTCACCTTAGTGAAATTGGGTTTTAGTACTGTAGTGGTGACATTTACCTAAGTGTCTTTTCTGTTTTCATTTCCTCTCTTGGAACAGAAGTAGTGAACATAGCCCGTCTCTTTATATCTAATTATCCAGGGAGAAAGGAGGGTAGGTGGGTGAAATTAAAACTCACTGAACAAAGTTATAATTCTTGATCTGACAGCAATAAAATAACTGGCTAAGACCAGCCTCATCCCTTTCTGAGCCTCAGTAAGAGAACTGAGTTAGATGATGTCCTCAATCCTGCCCAGGGCTATCACTGTATCCCTGGTATTTACTACCAAGTTACTTTCCTTACCTTACCAAAGATGATAAGAGCTAAACAATTGATGTCACCAAGCAATGTGGGTTTTCCTGTGAGTTTGTTCTGATGTTCCTTGGAATATGTATAAGGAAAACTTTTCATTTATTCTAGTAAAACATGGACCCTTTGTTCAGCCCTTGTGTAGGCTCCCTCCTCTGCCCCACACACTCTGAGCAGTTCTTCAACATCAGCCCTGTTCTGACTTATCCTGTCACCGAGTGTCCAGTGTCACAGCAAATGCCATAAGATAAAAAGGATTCAACTCAGGAACATGGAGGCATATACAGGACAGGTGTGACACTCCAGGTCCCTCTAGGTAGATCAGCCTCAGAGTACCTCCATGTGTTCAGTAGTTGGAAAGTCCTCTTGCTCCATATTACAGGGCATTGTCTAAAGCAGTGGTTCTCAACCTTCCTAATCCTGTGACCCTTTAATATAGTTCTTCATGTTTTGGTGACCCCCCAACCGTAAATTAATTTTTGGTGCTACTTCATAACTGTGATTTTGCTACTCTTAATAATCATAGTGTAAATATTTTTGGAGACAGAGGTTTGGCAAAGGGGTCTTGACTCACACTTTGAGAACCACTAGTCTATAGGCTTCCTCACACAGGTTTGTCATATAGGCTTGATCGTCATTCACTGTCACCAACCCCTGCTTCTTTCCTCTCCACTTTCCTGATGATGGAGATAGGCCGAAGGCTCCAGGCTTCTAAATACAGCTGTGCCTTCCTCTTCAGGAGCAGAGTAGTAGTCAAGTCATCTGGAGGAACGATACTCCTTTTACATAGGAAATATTTGACCTGTGGGGTTAGGGGCCGCCGTGCGTTAGGGCAACAACAAAGGCTAAGAGAACCAAAGATATACCTACTACTCCATTTCTCAGGAAATTAGGATTTTAGAAGTACTCATTTAGGGACTGTCACAGTGTTCACCTCAGTACCTCAGTAAGGATGCAGAAATCAGGTGACCCTGAAGCACCTTGCTTTTTCTACAGGTCAGTAACTATTCAAGACAACTACCAATCTAATATGATCAGATCAAAACCAACTTAAAACCTCCACAAACTGTGTACATAGTAGGGTGATATAAAGATAATCATAGAATTAAGGGAAACTCAATTTGGATGTCACTAGCTGGTGTTAGTTACTGAGAATCCGAGTGAGTGGGCGGTAACAAGAAGTCTGAGAAAGGAAATGAAGGAGCCTTTGGCTATTAAAAATCACGCACTATTATGGGACAAAGATGACAGAATGAAGCCTCGGGTTGTCCCCAACGCTCAGATAAACAATCTCAAAAGGTGGACCTCTTTCATAACAAACTCTACTAAGACTTAAGAGGCCACCATGTGTCAATAAGCATCGGCAAAAATCTGGCCACGTCCATCAGTGAACAAACCCTTATTATCTTGGACGTATTCCAACAGAAAATTTAGCTTAGTCAAAAGTTGCTAAATGTAATAAAAAAAATAGATTAGGTAGTTTTGGAAATTGTAGAAGTAGCTCATTGAAAGAAAAGGAGTTGACTCTAAGCCTACATTTTCTTGGTGAAAATTGCAGTTTATTAGTCTAATTCATCAAATTAAGAAGTGAAGTTGATTAGAGTTATTTGATTGAGAATGCATTGATTATGGATACAAAGAAAGCTATAAATCTAATCAGAGACAAACATCTGCCCACATGGGGGCAGGGGTTGTCCTTTAGAAGGCAGCTAGCTGCTTTTTATAGCAGCGCCCATTTAATATTTGGAATTATGAAAAGATACAAATCATTGTCATATGCATAACACTTGGAAAATCTATCATAATGGAGTTTGTAGAAAAGGATGCTAGGCCTTTTCTAGGAAAATAAGGACCGAAGTCATCCAAGTGGAACCACCATCACAATCAGAGCACCTGGTGAAGTTAGATATGTAATTTGAATTATCAGACAGGAAGCATGTCCCAGTGATTTCAGTCACACCTGGTCTCCCTCTTCTAAGCACCTTCTCTTGTGCAGATGCAGCCTTCATGGCTGAAGGATGAGGACAAAGTGTTTGTTTCTGGAGAATGAAATGCTGCCCTTTTGCTCAGAACATTTTCCCCTGGAGAGTCTCTGCAGATCAAACATACACTTTCTTGCAATTGAACCAATCCTTGCAAAAGCTGGGACCACATTTTATGATTTATTCTGGCCTGTGATGAAAGGCAAGCACTTTGAAAACAATTCCACCAATGGCTCTCACCAGGGAGAGCACTGGGGGGTAGGGGGAGAGGCAGAGAACATTTTGAAGGATGGAGAGGTGCGCAGATGTTCTCTGTTAAAATGCACTTTGCTTGGGAATGTACCCTTTGAAAACACTCACTGTCATTGGTCACTGTGTCACTGGTCATACTGTGTGCTCAGCTAATCCTGGAGTGCTGAGACCTACTCCAACACCTAGACTTCCTTTTATTAACATCGCCTTAGCTGTTAACACCCCACTGGTCTTGTTTTCATCACCATAATAAAATACCCAAAGCAGTACTTTATAAGAAGGGGTTTGCTTTTTTTCATTGATCTGGAGCGTCTAGTCAACATCCTGCATCTGGTACAGGTATTCTAGCAGGCAGAGTCCCAAAGGATGACTCCACACAGTGTCATACAGAATATGCATGTGTGTGAGGGATTGAAGACTTTATGTGGCGAGCCCCTGGAATACTTGTGTGCATGTGTGTGTGTGTGTGTGTGTGTGTGTGTGTGTGTGTGTGTGAGTGAGTGAGTATGTGTGTATATATGCTGTGCATGTGCATGTGTGCGTGTATGTGCATGTATATATGTTTTTTCTGGCCTCCATCCCTCTTTTCTTAATTCTCTGAATGTGTTTATGTGTGTGCACTGATGTGTGAACCATACACACATGTATGTGTATAATATATGTGGAGGCCAGAGTCAATATCAATGGCTTCCTCAATCCCTTTCCACTATCTTTCTTTTGTATAAATCTTCTCTCTGTGTATACAGAGACATTCAATTTGGCTAGAATGATGGTCTAGTGCCCCTGGGATCTTCTGTCCCCACTTTCCCATTGCTAAACTCAGGTCCTCCATGAGTATACAGCAAGCACTTTATGGACTGAGTTGTCTCCTTCCAACATAGGAGAACACAGTTATTCCACATGTACTTGGTAGCCCTGCCATACACTACCTGTAGTTCTGCTCAAATACACCCTTCACAAGCTGACCATGTGTGCTCCCAGCTTGACCAAAGACATTATCATGTCTAAATACCTCCTTTCAAGTTTACTTCCTGAGATAGTAGTCAGGTTTTCCACCTTAGATAATACTCCATTTAAGTACTGCAATTTTGTAACAAACTCCCAGGTCCTCACAAATCTCCCTTAGCCCTCTTTAGCCTCCCAGTCCTCATCTGAGCTGCAGTGTGTCTCTGGGGTCTGCACTCTGAACATACCAAATCACTGGGGCTTTCTGCTCAGACTCTGTTAGTCCTCAGCCAGAGCTGAGGGCCACCCAGAGCCCTGGGGGACCAGACCTCATCTTGTCACAGAAACACTCCCCCTCTCTCCATCTGTCATCCTGCCCTATTTTTACTTCAAAGCGCGTGTATAATTTGTTCCTTTTTCTACCTAACTTTCTTGAACTAGAATGGAAGCCCCTCAAGGGGGAGGACTTCAAGGGGGGACTTCACCTACTCTTTTCAGGCCTGAGTTCATTTCACCCAGTGTGAGTCTGATGGAAAGTTCTCTCTGGGTCATGGCAAGGGATGAAAACTGGGTAACAAGATGGCACAACTTGTGCTTCATGGCTATGAAGGTAGAAGTCCAGGACTGAGGTGTATTTATTTTTTAGTGTTACTTTTGTGTAAGCTGAGAAAGATAACTTTCTATGTCATCCCCGACTTTGGGAGGAGTCTTGGCCATTTTTGGCTTAGCTCCATCTCTGCCTTTACCTTCGTGTTGCTTTCTTGGGAGTATGTATGTACCCAGATTCCCACTTTAAAAATTAAGTAAAATGATTTATTTGTCAGAAACCATCTGGGAAAGGTTGAAGGCATGCAAGTGAGTTTTCTGGAGATGCCCCACCATTTTGCAAGCCTGAGATGGGTGAACTCTAAAAATACAGGGTCCTTTGAGACTTCATCCCATTGTGTGTGTGTGTGTGTGTGTGTGTGTGTGTGTGTGTGTGTATATATATATGCACATAATACATGTGTAGGTATATGTGTATGTATGTTCGTAAGTATACATGAACACTTGTGGAGTTGATGAGACAGGTGGCCACGCCTGACCAGAATGTGTGTGTATGAGTCTGTGTGTGTCTGTGCCTGTTGTTGGTGTAAGTGACTTTCTTTTCCTTTCTCTCTGGTTCATGAAGAGTTAAAGAACTCTGAACCTCTTGTCTGATCACTGAGGGGCTCAGGAGTAAAAGAACAAAGAGCCAGAATAAGCTAATTCTTTTACATAATCCCTGCTGCTAAACAGCAGTAGTTCATCACCAGAAGTCAGTGGCTTTTGGCCACAGAATAGAAAAGAATTAATAAAAGTAAATATCACCAAGTTTTGCTCCTATGACTGCGATGCCACCCCAATCGATCATACCTGGCTGGCAGCATTGATTGATTGATTGATTGATTGATTGATTGATTGTGTGCATATGTATCTATGTGTTTGGTCAGAAGACAACTCAACAAAGTCATTTTTGATTCTACAAGCCTGAGGATTGAACACAGGTCTATATATTTGGTGGCAAGATCCTATATGTAATAAGCCATGGCCTTCCTCTCTCTCTCTTTTATTGGATATTTTTTCATTTACATTTCAAATGTTATCCCCTTTCTCAGTTTCCCTTCTGCATATGCACATCCCCTATTCTATCTCCCCTGCCCCCACTTCTATGAGGGTACTCCCCCACCCACCCCCTCTCTCTCTTTTTCATATAGTCACCAGTTATATTGAATTAGGAACTACTCTTCCTAGCATGGTTTCTTTAATTACATCTTCAGAAATCACATCTCCCAATATGGTTGATTCTGAGACACCTAGGGCAAGCTGTTGACCCATGAGCACTGGGGGGTCAGGCCCTTTTTCCTGGGCTGTGGATGACTGCCCCACTATCTCTATCTGGAGCCTCAATTTCCTCTCCTATCCAGTTCCTGCTCACTCTCTTTCCCTTGTTGCTAAGCAGCCACAATACATAAATCTTCCTGAAATAGCTTTTGTCTCATTTCTTTTCATTTCATACTCAATCAATATCATTTTATGGATAAAGTCCAAATACCTTAGATTTTGGAATTCATGGCCTTCTATCAACCCAATATCACACCTGTCAACTAAGTGTCATTGTTTGCTGCATTCTTCAGAACTCCCTATTCCAGAGTCTACACATACAATGTATGGGGACATGCATGTGCCCATGGAATTGTTAGGAACTTACCCAACCACTGAAAACAAAAAGCCTCACCTATCTGGGTTGCTTTGTGAGTGCTGACATATGTTTAAGGAAGTTTTCTTTCATTGGCATGAGGGTGACAATATCATTCTTTGATGTGGAAATACCAGTTTTTCCCTTTTTAATTGTTTTAAAAGAAGGAGTGGGCTGGCAAGATGGCACTTGCCACCAAGCCTGATTACCTGAGTTCAATAACTGGGACACACATGGTATAAAAAGAAAACTGACTCCCAAAAGTTGTTCTCTGACCTGCACACACACACAACACACACACACACACACACACACACACACACACACACACACACTCTGCATTTTTTTTAAGCCAAAGGAAAGAGCTTCTGACTGAGGGGAATGATAAGCTTGGCAATTAGATTTAGATTTCCATTCCTTGTACTTGATAACTGATTTAGGAAGCCTTTTCTTTAATATACCAATGTGCAATTTAAATGAAAAATAGACTAAGGAAATGATCCCCAAACGGAAGTGTCTCTTTAATTTTTTTTGATGAAAACTGTGCACCAAGAAGCAGAAGCAGAATGTCAGAGATTATTTGAAACCTGTCAAGATGAAAATTACTGGCTGTTGGAGACTCTTCTTTTTCTGAATGACTTAGGTTGAGGGCATGAGGCCTGGTGGTAAATCTTGGCTTGCCAGATGACTTGATTCCTTATACATTATTCTAGAAGTCCACCCCTCTGAATTATTTTATATGGAGATAGGAGGAAAAGTAGCGATGAAGGGAGATGGGATTGTTTAGGTAGAAAACAAAATCCCATGTAAGTGTAATGCCCTGGAAACATTAATTTGGTAGAAACAAAAACAAAACAAAACAAAACAAAATCCTGCCGCATTCTGTTTCTAACCTCATATAGAACAGGCGAGGATAGCTTTTAAGACAGCCTTGGTCGTCCCATTTGCCGTCAACAGTAGCATATTGCATCCTGTGTGTGAAGTAGTTAAAAAGGGCCAATTAGAGCTTTGGCTTATATTCACAGCTGCTTTGGGGGAGTCTGCCTAGGACCAGAAGGAAAGGATAGTGTACTGGAGATGCTCTGTGCTTAGGGTGTCCACCTTCAGCACCCTGAGTGCCAGTGCTGGTCTCAAATCAGGAGGTCACCACAGGAATGGGCACTGGAAGTTCACACCAATCACTGAAGAACTGTGCAAGCAAGCATCATTAATTCAGCTTTAACTCATGCCCTCCCTCTTTTTCTCCCTTTTCTCCCTCCCTCCCTTCTTCCTTCCCTCCTTCTCCCTGTCCATCCCTCCCTCTCTTTTCTTTCTCTTTCCTCTTCCCTCCTCTTTTTTTCTCTCTCTTCTTCTTTCCTTCCTTTTTACCCTTACCCAGCCCCTCCATTTTCTTCTCCTTCCTTATCTTTGCTTCATTTCAAGAAAAGGAACACAAACCAACCATCTCATCTGTCATTAAAAGCTGATTGTTTTACAACTGTCTCTTCTTCATGCTTTCTCTTTTTAAGCTCCCCTGGAGAACTCAAGGACAATTAGCAGAGGGGGAGATGGGGCACTTGGAAGGGTGGGCTGGGGCAGTCCAAGGGAGGACACAGTGGTGAAGTTAGAAGATTGACAGCCAAATACAAGAAAAGAACACTGAAGGTGAAGGAGAGAAGCAAGGACGACCACTGAGCTTCAGCTGCTCCAGAGTCTAGCAGACCTGAGACTTTTGTTAGCTTTTGTTACCCATTTTCACCAGTGCCCTTGAAATCCTGTACTGCAGCAGACTACTGGGAGAACATTAGGCTTCCTTTGAAACAACAACAGAAGAAGACTTCCAGAGAATACCAGTACGAGCTACTTTTCTCTGTGTTTTAAAGCTGTACTGTCTATTGGGAAATTTGCTTATTCAAAACCATTCTGGGATGTTCTGGACAATTCTACATAGTATATTTTTCCCCATTCACCCGTTAGGTTATAGATTTAATGAGTGGACAGATCTTAACAATTGTACCCTTTAACATTTAACTCTAGGTTGCCTGGACATGCTCCAAGAATATACATAAAACATTTTAAAGTCATTTAACTCCTAGAAAATCATTAAAATATTGTTAAAAGCCAGTCATTTTATCATAGAATCTCTGAGTCAGTTTTATGATCTTGTAAACTGGTTTCTAAATTCTTTTCTTTCTGCCTTCTGATGACGTTTCACTAAATTTGCTAAGAAGATAATATTTTTACAGCTCTGGAAAGAACCCAATTTATGGCCAGCATTAGAATCTTCCCCTCTCTCCTATTGTCTTCTATGAGGCAAAGAAAGACTCAGAGCAGGGTGGTTCATTCTTCTAAAGCTGCTTTCTGTTAATATATTCCATAGTCAACCTCTTGGCCTATACATTACTGCCTTTTACATTACTTCATTACCGTACGTTTTGTTATTGATTTTGATTAAATCCATTTGGAAGTCAATATTCACAACACTAAAAAACAGAGGGTCCGTTAGACTATCATACACAGTACATTTATCCTCCTCCAACACAGCCCTGCCTCTTCGGGGAATCTCATCACAGGCTGCTACTGAATCCAGGGCTCAGACTCCAGCCTATCAATCAGTAGGTGCTGAGAGTGTGCAGAGCTTGAAAAGCTGGGCATTTATAAAGAGCTACAACTGCTCCGATTTGCCTCTCCCCATACACCATGTCTCTCCCTAGCTGGGTGAGAGTTTCAGTTTATTGCCCACATGTTAGAGATACTGTTTGAAAAACAGCTAACCTTGCTTACCCTCCTGGGAAAGGGAGGCTGCTGCAATCACAGAGAAAGCCATACAAGTTTGGCTTCAGGAGGGAAAACCTTTCGGAGAAGGTAGCATCCTCCAGTCAGCTGTGACTAAGATAGAGTCATTCACCAACAGTGACAAGAAGCAATTAGCTAGAAATGGGCTGGTTACCAGCTAGCTGAAGGGCTGGTTACTCATCACCTACTGTTATTGAGGAGAATGCAGAGTCAGTACCCCTGAATGCCTTCAAAGGTGCAAAAGATGGTACCTCTCCCTGCTCCACATTTCTAGTCCCACTTTTTGTCCTTCTATGAAAAATAGTTTGCGTAGCAATTTCCCAAACATGGAGAAACAACACCTTCTTTAAAATGCTGTATGCATGTTTGTAGGTATGTGTATGCATATAGGTATATAGGTTCATGTGTGCATATGTATGTGAATAAATATGTGGTATGTGTATGTATGTATGTGTGTATATATGTGTGTGGTGTATGAGTATGTATGTGTGCATATGTATGCAAGTGTGAATGTATGTGTGTGCCTGTGTGTATAGATACATATATGCCTGTATTTGTGTTTGTGTGTATGTATGTGTGCATGGGTTCATGTGTATGGGTACATAATGTAGGTGTGTGTGTGTGTGTGTGTGTGTGTGTGTGTGCATGTGTGTGCACCAGAGGTCAATGTGAAGATGTCTTCAATTGCACTCCTCTTACTTTTGAAGATTTAAATTGTATTATTCTTTTTAATGTGTCTCCGTGTGAGTGAATGCTGTGTGCGTGTAGGGTGGTTCCTAAGAAGCCAGAAGAAAGCATTAAATATAGTTATGGAGCTATTTTGCTTAGAGCTATAGTTATTGACAGTTGAATTGCCATGTGGGTGCATGGAACTGAATTCAGGTTTTCTGCAAGAGCAGTAAGTGTTCTTAACTGCTGTACCATCTCTTTAGCCTTAGGGAAAGATTAAAAACAAGACAAGAAGCAAAAAGCAAAGATAGCTCATAACCGTCTGCAACTCCAGCTCCAAAAATATCTCCATTCTTCTGGTCTCCACAGGCACCTACACACATGTGCCAATAAACATGGTACATGGAAACACATGTATATGCACTCATACATTCACACAACTAAAAAAAAAAACCTTTAAAAACAACCCCCCAAAGGCGTTGAATATGACACACAATATTTATAAGTTTTGTTACATTGAATTAGCATCTTAGTGAGATCGAGATAGGGTTTCTCCAGGTAGCCGTGGCTGTCCTGGAATTTACTCTGTAGACGAGGCTGGCCTTGAACTTATAGAGATCTGCCTGCCTCTGCTTCCCAAGTGCTGGATTAAAAGCATGGGCCACCATCATCACCTGGTTCATCATAGTCAACTTTAAGGAGATAGTGTGCGAATATGGAAAAATCCAGTTTGTTTAACTAACAAGAGAATGCCAGGAAGAACATGTGAAGAGATTTGCAGATGAGTAAGGGAAATGAGTAGGAAAATAATGGCAGGAACAGGTACATACATACACATACCAGATATGCACACATACATACCATACACATGCACACACACACACACACACAGCTTTCCAAACTTTCCAAATTCTTTTAAATTATAAAAGTGAAAAAAAGTACAGATTTTGCCTTAAGTGTAATCATATCATAGAGGCACCTGCAGTCTTATGTAGCATTGTACTGATTTATAAATGCTTTTCTTTTTCTCTTTCATTTTTATTAGTTCTTGGAGAATTTCATACTGTATTTCATCATATTTATCTCCTCTTCCCCTAAGTCCTCCAAGATCTATCCCCCACTTCCTTATCCATCTGGTCTTGTATAATCTTTTTTATTCCATCAGGTATAATTTGTGCTGATCAAATACTCTTGGACCTTTAGCTGGAGTATGGTCAACCTACCAAGGGCCCAACTCTTAAAGAAAACCTACTGCTTTTCTCCCAGAAGCTATCAATTGCCAACAGCTCCTTAGCTAGGAGTGGGACTTAATGTCCATCTTTTTGCCCCACTCTGTGATTTTCTCTGTTGAATTTGTGCAGGATAACCCTGAAGTTATCCTCCCTACATCAAGAGGACAGCCCAAGATGCATAAGGTGTTGTCTCAAACACATACATACACACAGATTTTCAATGAAGTTGCCATATAACAGAGGAGAGTATACTCCATCCATCTAGATATCATATGCTACCAAGTAAGAAGAATCAGTCACATTTTTCTGAACCCTTTGCCAAGAGACTTTGCAGAGAGTGAGAGCTTTTGGATTGCACCCTGTAACGTTTTTCAAGGTCTATTTTTAATGATGGTTTTTAAATGCTCTAACCTCCCTTGCAGCCCACCACTCACCAGAGGTAGTGGAAAAGAAAGGATACAGGGTGTGGAGTGGGGTGCAGGGGAGGAGTGGACCTGTTTAGAAAGGTTCTTTAGAGCAATTCTTGTCTGTGTTGTCTGGAAATCGGCAGTTCAGTTCACAGGTGAGCTCGATCCACTCACAAACACTTCACAGATACATCAGCAGTCAAGTTAGGTGGAGTCAGGATTGGAAACACAAATCAGCACTGGTGGCACTACCTAGCAGAGACAGCCAGGCCACCTCACAAGTCAGCAGGAGGGACCAGGGCCAACAGGAACACCAGGAAAAGTTCTCAGCTGTGCCTCTCTCAGCAAAGTGAAGATCAGCAAAGACTGGAGACCAGCAAGCTGTTTCACAGCTAGCTCTATAAGTAAACCAAGCTCAGCTTCCATCAGTCCTTTTTATACATCACGTGTTTTACCTCAGCCCATGCGTCTGTCTCAGCTGACATCACTCTGCCAATCAGCCCGAATCTGCCAAAGCAGCAAGAAACTGCAACAAGCCACCAGAAATTTTTTTTCGAGTGTTTCTCTCTATGGAGTCATGACAAATGGAGCACAACTACACAGTGTAAGGCGGACCAATACATGTATGTAGTTAGCAAAGAATTCTTCATCATGTGTCCTTTCGTGTGCTTGCTTTAGCAGAATATCCTTTCTCCTGTATCCACTTCAATTAGACATTCCTTTACATGTTTGCCCCAGCAAAGCACCATCCAACCCACTTTCCAAAGAACCCTTAAGTTTCTACCTTAGCACTTCAAATTCAATGTCCCACTTCAAGGCTCAGGGATCTGTGCAGAAGAACAAGTAGAAATATAGTAGAAAGAGCCAGAGGTGGTGAAAGATGTTAAGAAAACAGCATTTTCCAGACACAGCAGGGCAGATAGATGTACAGGTGAACTTACAGAGACTATGACAACATACATAAGACTACAGGAGCTCAAGCCACACAAAATCCCAGAATGAGAGGGGAAGTGGGCACAAAGTCCTACCCCTGGCCAATAATCCATTTACCCGAAATAGTTGCTGAGTATATCAACCATTCCACGGCATGCCTTAAGTTCAGGAACAACTGGTCAACAAAAATTGAACTCATTTTTTAATGAACTTTTCCTTTCTTTCTTTCTTTCTTTCTTTCTTTCTTTCTTTTCTTTTTTTTAAGAGAAAGAACATGAAGATGGGTGGGTGCATGGGGGAGGTATTGGGAGACAGAAAGAGTACGGTAAAAATATACAGTATGAGATTGGTTATCAAAGAATAAATAAAACAAAATAATCCACATACTCACACACACACACACACACACACACAAACACACAAACACACAATGGTTGGCTAATGGTATCTTCTTAGACCTGTCAATGCTGTAGCTCCTAGGGTTCATGCTGGGTAACATTCATGATTACTTTTCTCATTTCTGGTAGCATGACAACACTGTAGATCACTAGAAAAGTTAGCTAGTAGGTATGAAATTGCATGTTAAAAGCAGCTTGATTTCCCCACATTCTATGGCTCAAATATGTGGTGTCTTTAGCAATAGGGTCTTATCATGGGGCATGGCTTTCTTATTGAAAGTAATCAAGAGTGTTGATAATAATGTGAGCTCTATTGCTGTAACAGATCACCTCTACCAAAGTAACTTATAAAAGAGGATGCTTAATTGAGTTTACAGATTTCGAGGCTTAGAGTCCATGATGGCAGAGCAGAGGCATGGCAGTAGAATAGGAACACTTTGATTCACAAGTAAGAGGCAGAGAAGGGAAGGGAAGGGAAGTGGGGTGTAATTCACCAGGAATGGTGCAAATCTTTTAAACTCTAAAACTTGTCCCCAGTGACACACCTCCTCCTGCAAGGTCATATCTCCTAATCATTTCCAAACAGTTCCATCAACTGAAAATCAAGTATTAAATGTGCTTATGGGGAACACTCTCATTCAAACCAACACTGTATAATGTTTGGGGGAGTTCTATGGGACTTCAGTGACCATCAAGTTCAAAAAAGGTAATCCATTCATAGAACTAGGCTTTTTGTTTTAAACTGAAGTGTGTAGTAGGGGCATTGTCACAATTCAATTATAGGATAACTACTGTAAATCATTTTAGAGGTGTGTATATATGTAATTGGGAAATTTCTACTTTTCAAGACCACAAAGGAAGTATATCATTCTTAAAAGGATTCTTTTGAGCAATAATTTGAAACAAGAAGGAAAGAAACACCGAAGCCAATGAAGTCATCCAGACTCCCTTTAAAGGGGGGATCTGAGCTGTGATTGGACAAATAATCAGGACCAAGGTGATAAGCAGGAAGGCAGAGAGAGGCTTGAGGAGGATGGAGTCACAGAACAGAAACTCAGAGGGAGAAGAATGAGAAATTAGGTAGACTGTGGTTGGATGGGTGTGTTATAGCCCACAGGCCTTGAGTGAGGATGCATGGCTCCAGTGGGGCTCAGAGAGGATAGGACTTTGGGTGTCAGGCAAAGGGCAGAGCATAAAGGTTTGTTTTCAGGGCTTTGCTGGTCAGTGGCTTCATCTAGAATTCTCTGTCTATGAGGTTAGTTATGCTGTACAAATGGAAACCTACACAAAGGGAGAGAGCAAGATGACAACAGCTCTAATCACAGCCTATTCTGTCCCATTCCCAGTGTGTAGCTGGACTAGGAGAGAGGGGCTAACCAAAAGGCAGAAATGGGTGGAACTCTGGGTTTCATAACAGAAATGAGATTTTATGCCAAAGGAGAGCATGAAATAGAGCATGCAAAGGAGAGACAGAGGACGAAGACTCACCCTGGGGCAGGAGCTGGATGACAATAATTATGAAGCCAGTCAGTGCAAACTTGTAGCACATTTCTCATTCTTCCAAATAAAAACAAACAAACAAACAAACCTGTTTATATATTTATTTATATTTAATTGAATTATCAAATCATTTTATTTTAGTAAGAAAGGACTGGAGATATAGTTAAGTTTGTAGGGTGCTTTCCCCATACAAAAAGTCCTAGGTTCCAGTCATGGTAGTACATAAGGTACGTATAGTGGTAGAAGCCTGTAATTCCAGCACTTGGGTAGTGATGACAAGATTAGGAGTTCATCCTCAGTAACATGACAATGTCAAGGCTAACCTGAACTTCATGATATCTAGTCTCAAAAACCAACCAACCAACCAACCAACCAACCAACCAACCAACCAACCAACCAACCAATCAACGTACCAACCAAGCAACCTATCTGCCTATCTGTCAACCAAGCAAACAAGCAACCAACTAACTCACCAACCAAGCAACCTACCTAACAATCCACCAACTAAGCAACCCGCTGCTATACCTACCAACTAACCAACCAAATCCCAATTAACCTACCAACCAATCAACCAACCTATCTACAAACCTACCAAACTAGCAGTAATAAAATAAAAATAACAAAAAGCTAATTTCTGTGTAGTTTTAGGGCTCATGCTCAAAGCAAAGATGTTTCAAATAACAAATAGCCTTTGACAGTTTCTTTCCAACCCCTTTTACTGTTCCCCAGTATAATGTCTTTTTCTGATGTTTTGGTGTCTGTTCACAGTCAACTCCATGCAATGTGTTTCCCTTTTATTTCCTGGGGAAATTTTATAAACCTGGGCAGCAAAGTGTTCTTCAAATCGACAGTTACAGATGTTTTCATCTCTAGCCGCGTCTTCCATGACCTCAATTACCACATTAAAATATTGTTAGCAAATTAAAATTCAAACAGCATTTATAACAGGGGATCAAGTTTATTTTACAAGTAATTTACATATTGTCACTGACTCTGTGCCAGTTGCTTACAATTTTGGCCTTGTTTGTGGGAGAGCAGCCAGCTCTAATGCATAGGACGGAGGACAGAGGCACCATTTATCACACGGCTTTCTCTCTCTGGCTGCATGATACTTAGAGAAATGAAGCAGCATGCTGTCATCCAGTATAGATGATCGGCATGGCTCTTTGGGTTATCTTAACTTTGAAGAATGTACAGTACTGGTTGTTCATGTATAGCTTCTAGGGTAGATTACTAGGTACCAGGCATACTTGGGGACGGAAAGAAGGAGGGTGAGTTTCTAGTTGGTAAATTTGAACCATTCTCATAAATTGCCTATAATCTTAGCCCATTTTTAGTGTGTGTGTGTATGTGTGTGTGTGTGTGTGTGTTTGTGTGTGTGTGTGAGAGAGAGAGAGAGAGAGAGAGAGAGAGACAGACAGAAACAGAGCTTGTGTGTGCAGGTACATAAGCATGTGTGTGTGTGTATATATATATATATATATATGTATATATTTCAAAAAAAATTTGGCTGTCCTTCCTCAGGTGATATTCAACATATTTTGTATAAGAAATACTGGCTTAAAATCATCAAGTAGGCTGACTGGCTGTCTGGTGAGCCATAGGGACCTGCCCTTTTCTGCTTCCTTGGTGCTGGAATTACAAGTATGTACTACGGTGCCTTTTTAAATTGTTTATTTGTTTGGTGGGATGTGACAAGATCTCCTTATATGACCATGGCTGTCCTGGAGAGTCTAAATAGACAAGGCTGTCCTCAAACTCACAGAGATACTTCTGCCTCTGCCTCCTGAGTACTGGGATTAAACTTGTGCCCCGACATACCTAACCCAACACCCAACTTTTAAAAATGTTTGGGGGATTGAGCTTGGGCCTCCATGCTTGTGTAGATACACCTTATATATAT
This sequence comes from Tokudaia tokunoshimensis, assembly GCA_036184795.1. Lineage (NCBI taxonomy): Eukaryota > Metazoa > Chordata > Mammalia > Rodentia > Muridae > Tokudaia > Tokudaia tokunoshimensis. The sequence continues at coordinate 75,668,983 of BTHU01000008.1, read as the reverse complement.
ATATTGCCATGTTCCCAGCCATCCTGTCAATACTTGTTAATTTTATCTTTCTGTTCAAGGCTTCAGACAGCACAGTTGTGGAAAGCAAAGATGCGGAATGAGCCTGGGTTCAGATTCTGGCTCTAGTTTGATTGGCTGGGTGATCTTAGCAGCTCATTCTTTCTACACCTCGAATTTCCTGGATTTAAAAATAGGACCAATTATGTGGCCTCCCTCCTGGGGCTGGCTTGAGGATTGGATGATTTAAAACAGTGCCCCACACAGTAAGTGCCAGGGATGCTGCGGCTCTTTTATGTCCAGCTCTGTCTTGTTCTGTGCTGTGTATTTCTGTTCCTTTCTATTACACATTAATGTTAGATGGCCTTACTCTTCTATTCACGCTGTCATATCACAGTTAGAGCACGCTCGGCACGTAGCTTCCAGTGTGCTTCGTTTGTATTGAATGGAGTCAGGAGAAGGGAGATTCTGACCTTGTTGACAAGAGTCCTGCTATCTTGAGCCTTGAGGATTCCTGCCATTGGTGCTCTACCCTTTCTTGCCTCACAACCCATTTGGTAGTCACTGTGGGTTTCTCCATGAGAACCTCTAGTATACTCAACTTAACTTCAGGAGGTCACCACACTTGGTAATCTACAACTCGGTTTTTTTTTTCTCTACTGTGATTGTAGTTGGATCAATGAAATTCTTCAAAAGCAGTGGTTCTGAACTCATGACCCCAGGCCCAGCATCACAGGGAAATAGATGGAAATGGAAGTTCTCAGTTTCACCCAGATCTGAGGAGTCAGAAACTCTATAGGCCTTCTGCAGGATTCATCTGCATGCTGACGTTTGAGAAATTGCTCCAAAGGGCCTTGGTTCCTCAGCTGCAGAGCACAATAGCTCTAACTCCTCTCAGCACTGAAGGAGCCTCAGGTGCTCTCACAATCAGCCTAGTGTTGGTGCACAAACATAGTGGGGAAAGTGATCTGAGCTAGGCATATTGGTAGATGCCTTTCAGATGAGCTTATTAAAGCTCAGCCACAGGACTGGGGAGATGGCTCATTTGATTAAGCGGTTCCTGTGCAAGCATGGGAACTTGAGCTCCGTCCTGAACACCCACATAAAAAGCCCAGGCATCTTAGCAAATGTTTACAAGTCCCCTGAAGAGGCTGTGACAGGAGGATGCCTGGAGCTTCCAGGCATGATTGTTTAGGTAAACCAGTGAGAGCCAGGCTCAATGAAAGATCCTGCTCGAAAATTAATGTGGCGAGTGATGGAGAAAGGCAGCCAAGGTAGACATCTGGTATCCAAATACACATGCATGTGTGTGCACACACATTCACATTCATATCTATACATATGTGTGCACGCACGAGTGCATGACACACACACACACACACACACACTTTAACCACAGTCTATTATAAAGATGATAATATTCCAGCGTTGTGGGAACAGGAACTTGAGCCACAAACCTCTCCTGGGAGCCAGGGAGCACTACACAGATAAAGGACAGATCCAGAAACCAAACGGCCGGCTCAGCCTCATCACCCAGCTCATTTTTTCTGTCCATCAGAGACCCAAATCTTCTTTGTGCTTTGCTTAAGTACTTTCTATTTCAGATATATACTTTCCTGCTTTTTACTTTTCTTTTTTCTTTTTTTTATTGGATATTTTCTTTATTTACGTTTCAAATGTTATCCTCTTTCCAGGTTTCCCATCCTCCCAGAAACCCCCTATCCCATCCCCCATCCCCCTGCTTCTGTGAAGGTGTTACTCCACCCACCCTCCCTGGTCTTCCAGCCCTCAGAGATTCTCCTACACTGCGGCATCTATCAAGCTTTCATAGGATCAAGGACCTCTTCTCCCACTGATGCCTGACAAGGTCATCCTCTGCTACATATGCAGCTGGAGTCATGTGTATTCCTTGGTTGGTGGCTTAGAACCTGAGAGCTCTGGGGGGGTCTGGTTGGTGGATATTGTTGTTCTACCTATGGGGTTGCAAACCCCTTCAGCTCCTTCAGTCCTTTTTCTAACTCCTCCATTGGGCACCCAGTGCACAATACAGAGGAGGATGCATCCAGCATCCACCTCTGTATTTGTAAGTCTGTGGCAGGTCCTCTCAGACAGCTATATCAGACTCCTTTCAGTAAAAGCATTTCTTGGCATCTACAATAGTGTCAGGGTTTGGTGACTGTATATGGGATGAATCTCGAGGTGGGACAGTCTCTGGATGGCCTTTCCTTCAGTCTCTGCTCCACACTTTGTCTCTGTATTTGCTCCTGTGAGTATTTTGTTCCCCTTTCTAAGGAGGGCCGAAGCACCCACACTTTTGTCTTCCTTCTTCTTGAGGTTCATGTGGTCTGTGAATTGTATCTTGGTTATGCTGAGCTTCTGGGCTAATATCCACTTATCAGTGAGTGCATACCATGCCTGTTCTTTTGTGATTGGGTTACAGGATGATATTTTCTAGTTCCATCCATTTGCCTAAGAATTTCATGAATTCATAGTTTTTAATAGCTGAGTTGGGTTACTCCGTTGTGTAAATGTACCAAACTTTCTGTATCCATGCCTCTGTTGAAGGACATCTGGGTGGTTTCCAGCTTCTGGCTATTATAAATAAGGCTGCTATGAACATAGTGGAGCATGTGTCCTTATTACATGTTGGTGCATCTTCTGGGTATATGCCCAGGAGTGATATAGCTGGGTCCTCTGGTAGTACTTTGTCCAATTTTCTGAGAAACCGCCAAACTGATTTCCAGAGTGGTTGTACCAGCTTGCAATCCCACCAACAATGGAGGAGTGTTCCTCTTTCTCTACATCCTTGCCAGCAACTGCTATGACCTGAGTTTTTGATCATAACCATTCTGACTGGTGTGAGGTGGAATCTCAGGGTTGTTTTGATTTGTATTTCCCTGATGACTAAGGATATTGAACATTTCTTTAGGTGCTTCATGGTCATTCGATATTCCTCAGTTGAAAATTTTTTGTTTAGCTCTGCACTCCATTGTTTAATAGGATTATTTGATTCTCTGGAGTCTAACTTCTTGAGTATTTTGTACATATTGGATAACCCTCTATCAGATGTAGGATTGATAAAGATCTCCTGAACAGAACACCAATGGCTTATGCTCTAAGATCAAGAATGGACAAATGGGATCTCATAAAATTACAAAGCTTCTGTAAGGCAAGGGACACTGTCAATAGGGCAAAACGGCAACCAACAGATTGGGAAAAGATCTTTACTTTTCTTAATGCAATGTATTTGTGTGTATCTGGATGTGAGTTTTATAGACAGAATCTGTGATTTGGATGTAGGGAGATGGCCCAGTAGATAGTGTTTGCCCTGAAAGTGTAAGAACTGGTTTGGAGCTCTAGCACCCATATAAATGCAGGGTAGTGTGACTCTCCAGCAGGGCATTATGGCCTTCACATGTCATCCTAGTTCTGGGAAGGTGGAAACAGGGAGATTCCCAATGCTCGCTGACTGGCCAGCCTAGGCTGATTAGTGAGCTTCAGACCAGTAAGAGACCTGGTGTCAAAATTTTGAGAATGTCCACTGGCCTCATAGGCACAGGAACATTTGTGTGTGTGTGTGTGTGTGTGTGTGCAAATCTGCACAAGATGTGCCCACACTCAGTGCTGCATGCTCATGAAGCATGAACATGTGTGTGAACTTGCTCATCTCTGCAGCATTTGCTGAGAGTTTTCCCTTTGGCCTGTGCCTTACAAGTGCCATGTTTGAAAAGAAAACACACACACACACACACACACACACACACACACACACACACACACAAAGTAGAGACCCTTGATCTCCTGGATCTGGTGACAAACTTTGTCCTCTGGTTTGCCCTGTTATCAAGATCAATTATAACAAGATATTCTCTCTTGCTTCAAGCCACTAGGGACCACCATCATATGAAAATCATTTTCGGGGGTCGGGGGATGGGGAGGGCTGGAGAGATGGCTTAGCAGTAAAGGGTGCTTGCTGCTCTTGTGAAGACCTGGCTTCTGTTTCCAGCACCAACACTGGTTAGTTCATAACGGTCTGTAACTCCAACTCCAAGGAGTTGTGTTTCTGGTCTCCACAGGCATCCGCACACACATTTACATAGCAACACGCATACATGTAATTTAAAAATAATAAGGTAAAACCTTAAAAAAGAAAGTAACCAAGTTGTATTAGGAACTGGACTGAGGATCAGGGATGAAGCAAGGAGAAGGTTTAGAAGACAAAATATCAGCTGAATACTGTCAAGATATATATATATATATAATGTTTATGTATGAAAATGTTTCACATAGCCTATTAGTTTGTATAATCAATATATATTAACTTTAAAAAGAAAAAAAATCATATGATACATACCTCAGGACTGGTTATGTGGAGAAAGTCGGTTTTCTGAGTAAAATGAAAGACTGAAGGGAAAGCAGGAATATGGAGTCCTTTCTAGGCATGAGGCCAGAACCTTGCTTGTGGTTCCAACAGAGCACAACCCCTGCGAAAAATCATTAAATTAGGCAAAGATCCAACGGGCTTAAATTTTCTGTTTTTGATTGCTTGCTGTGAGGGACACTTCGGCATGATTTAAAATGATGATTTAATGTAAGAAGAGGCGAGGGACTCTGAAGCTCAAAAAGCACAGCCATATAGTTCTAATCAAATTAGTCCATTATGTGCAAATTGATTGCTGGTGCCTAGATTTACATGATGTTTATGATATCGGAATATCTGACAAAAATTGATGTCAATATTTATGCCTCTATAAATTACTCATGCAGCGCTGTTATGATGGCTTCTAATCAAAGTGGAACCAAACTAATTGACCTTTAAATCCAGAGGACTTTGTAACCCAAAGCTCCCTCTCACTGAGACAGAAGACTGCTTTATATATAGAAAGGAAGCATTTGGAGTGTTGGGATATCCCTCTCTGAAAAATTAATTGTGCATTCTGTAAGTGCTGATCCCAATAAGCCATTGTAGATCTGCCTTAAACTCATCTGTTTTTAAACTGAGGTTAGGAAGGTCTAGGATAATCAAAATTAAGGCTTGATGCTCAGGATGTTGGAATATCACTTTGCTATTGTTTCATCTTTTATTATATATTTATGCATATATGCCTGTTTCCATCTGTGCGTATGTGCATGTACGTGTATGCAGGTGACCAAAGAGTGCAGAAGAGGGCCTCAGATACCTCAGAAGTGAAGTTATGGGCAGTTGTAAGCTGCCCAACATGAGTACTTAGGACCAAATTCAGGCCCTCTGCAAGAACAGCGTATGTTCTTAACAATGCTGGGCAGCTCTCCACTCTGTTCTTTAGGAGTTTGTTGTTTGTTTGTTTTTAGATAAGAAATATTTGTTCTTTTTCTTTAAAGTTTAGGTGAGATAACTGATCAGATCAAAGAGCCTCATTATGTATGTATGTATGTATCTATCTATCTATCTATCTATCTATCTATCTATCTATCTATCTATCATCTTTCTATTACTTATTTTTGTATGTCTGTGTATTTATGTATGCATATCTATGTGTGTGCATGGGTTCAGCCAGAGGACAATCTTGGATGTCATTCCTAGGGTACGTGTTTTTCTGAGTCAGGGTTTCTCAGTGGCCCTGAACCTGTCATGTATGCTAGACTGGCTTGTCAGGGAGCCCCAGTGATCTGCCTGTCTCTGCCTCCCCAGCTCTAGGATTCTAAGAGTGTAGCACCACGCTCTCTATTTTTAGCTGTCAGTGCTAAGGATTGAACTTGGGTCCTCATGTTTTTGACACAACCACTTCACTGACTGAGCTGTTGCCCCAGCCTCTCTTTTTATAATGTAGAAAAATATTTTTATCTGGGAAAAATATGTTTACTGAGAAATTATAAACACTGCTCATCGATGGGAGAAATTACAGCTTCTTTTATTTTTAGTGATCTCACTGTATATTGGTAATTGTAATTTTACAGTTGTTATACATTCACTGTGTATGTGGAGCACAGGCCCAGGGTAAGGCATGATGTGGAGATTAGTTCTGCTTCCAGGCTGATGGAAAGACTGGAGCATAGAAAAGCTCCTGTGCTTTACCTCCTGCAAGGTCTCATCGTTTCCCAATGGAACTTGGCGTTGGCTTTCCTACCCTGCTGAGAGTAGGAAGCCAATCAAGAATTGACTAGTTTATTTAAAGCATAGCCATTTTAATCATTATTATTTGATTATCTACTGGTAGGGATTCTAGCTGAAAGAATTAATTTGGGGAATATATGTACCAAAGGGGAACAAACCTGGTTAGAACATCAGGATTCTTGTTCTCCATCCTTAAGCAAACTAAGTCTGGCTGAAGTTCTTGCTTCCTCAAGCTATTCTGGAGATCCTCTCTAGGTTGGAAATACCAGCCTGCAACCGTGTGTGACTCCACCAGACGGCTGTTCCCTATCTTAACTCCAGAATAACAAACAAGCTAAGGCAATGAGATGAAGTTATTACACACTCCTGTGCTCGTCGTTGAATGCATTTGACTAAAGAGCCCTTGCACGCTTGAACTTCATCAGTCATGGCTTTGACACGGGAGCACATTTTCACCACTCAACTCCAAATCCTTCTTGTCTGTTACTGCAAAGATTTCTATCTGCATTTCGGAGAGGGCTGCTTGGTCTTGTTATAAAACCTCATTACTTTTCTTCCTACAGACTTGGTGGAGCCTTCTCTCTTGAATTGAATCATGTGATTCTCTATTAGGCAGACATTTAATACTATATCACCTATATTGCTCAGTATTCCTCTCTGTTCCTTTATTTGCCCTTTGGAAATGCCTCAGGCGAAGTCATTGAAAGATGATATTTCTTTCAAATAATCCTCCCCTGTCTTGGGAAAGCAGTCTTATAAAGATAATTATTTAAACAAACTATACTACCTAATTTTCTAATCTTTATCAATTTAAGCTTCCCCAAATAGTGCACAGGGAGAATAAATAATTAAGTGATCAGAAAATAATATACATTAAAGACATATTTGAAAAGTTTCTTCAGGATGATGAGTGTGCTTTCCATATTTCCCTAAAATACTCAAGCTGCCCTTATGTATTAAAGGTCATTCCATAATCCCTTAGGAACCATAAATAGCTTCAATTACTAGACACCCATGTTTATTGAATGAAACTATTGAAGCAATTTAAGATTATCTCACAAAGAAGCAGGTATGAAATAAATTGTTAAATATTATCTTAAAATTAAATATTAACTCTGCCTATATCCAAATTCCTGTGGCTGTAGTAAATTAAGATCAGTGGTTCTCAACTTTCCTAATGCTGTGACTCTTTAATACAGTTCCTCATGGTAATCCCCAACCATAAATTATATTGTTGGTACTGTAATTCTGTAGTTGTTATGAATGGTAATGTAAATATCTGATATGTAGGATATCTGATATGTGACTCTGTTGGGAGTCTACCACTGATTTAGACGGTCTGACTTTCTATTGATGGGTGATTAATGATACCTCTAGTAGCTGGTTGTTGTGGTTGTGGTTTTTCTGGGTACAGAATGGGGAAGGGTGACTCATCTGGGATTCTGTGGCATCAGTTGCCATTCACTTATAACAGGACTTCCTACGACTTCATCTTTCTCACCTATGTGTCTGCACATTGGGGACTGATTTAGTAACTTTTCTCATTGCTGCCAATAAAATCCCCAACGAAAGCAACTAAAGGAAGGAAGGGAATATTTCACTTCACAGTTGATCAGTACAGTCTATCATCACACAGAAGGTATGGCCACAGAAACATGGGGCAGCTGGTGACATTGCATAGGTAGTCATCTGAACCCGGTTTCTTTGACCTTCCAGCATGGACTGAAGATCAGCAGCTCTCTAGAATCTTTCTTGTCTTCTGCATCAGTGGGAAGATGAGGCATCTGGTCTTAAAGACTAGGTAGCTACTTACTCTCAGTCTCTTCCTCATTCAGTCATTACCAGACTTTGTATCCTGTATCATGTAAACTAAGCTAATCAGTCTTCTTTGGAATATACGTTCATTTATTGGTTCTGTTCTTTTAGAACAAGCTCCCAGGCATTTCTGGTCTTGGATCATCTTCAGCTGGACTGTGCTGTAGAACTGTGATCTTGGTTCATACTTTAGAATTTAAACTGTCTACCATATTCTTCATCAGGACTGAACTTCATAAAGAGTCTTTCTGTGGCTGTTTGCCCATGATACAACATCACCCCATCACAGAAGCTTTTCCTGGGCGTCCTCTAAGCAGTTCCCTTCCAATCCTGTCTGTGACGTGCTCTGTTCCTGCTCAACACTTAACTCCCTCTGAAATTGTTTTTTCCACCTTTTTCTCATTTGCAGTCAGTGTCATTTTTAGATAGCCATGTCCGAGTGCTTGGTATCAATTTATCTGGATAAGGGTACAGCACCTATCAGTTCTGTAAGTAAAGTAACAGCACAGACAAATGGAAACGTATTTTCCGTTATGCTTCTGGTTCCGTGGCAGCAAAGGCAATGTATATCTGAAATGTTAAAGCAACACACATGCACACACACAGAGGGAGATAGATGGGTAGGTAGGTAAATAGATAGATTAGATAGATAGATAGATAGATAGATAGATAGATAGATAGATAGATAGATAGAAACTGATTATTCATTAGCATAAAAATATAAAGAACGAACATTAAAAATATATTTATTTCACCAATGCCCAAAAATAACACAGAAAGTTCTTGGAATGAAGTATGCCAGGAAGCTTATATCAGGAGCTGCCTCTTGGAATCACAGAGGTCAGACGTTACTATTTCTTCTCCTTGTTTCTATGTTGTTTCTCAAGCATCTGAAAATGAGTAGCAGAAGTTCCAATCCAGGTACATGTAATATTGGAGAGCAGGACCTCTTTCCTTATTTGTCACTAGCTTAGCAAGGTCACTGTAGAGGACCTCAACTCCAATTCAGGCTATAAGATATGGCACTGAATGAAGGTGAGGCACAATAGTCTTTAGCCACTGGTTTTGAGTACAGAGATCTTTTTTGTGTGTTTGTTTTTTCATTCTATGTACTTTTGAGACAATAATTTTTCATTGACTTTTGTCCTGCAGAATTCCACTTGTCTGTTTGTTTTGATTTCAATAGGCAATAGATTAACCTACACACACAAAAAAAAATACTTTTTTTTTATTGTTTCTATCATTTCTGTTCTGCAACAATGGTAAAAACCTTCAGTATGAACTACTGAGGTAACAACTCCCTGTGATTTTTGGTCTAGACTGTACCAGGTACTTGTTTTTGTAATTTGTAAGCAGTGTTGATATATGTCTTTAAATAAATGACAGCTTCCATCTAGAGTCCATTGTCAGAAACAGTAAGCTCCCACGCCAATCTAGAGAGGAGTAGGTTCAGGAATGAAAGGCATTTTGTAGTGTGTCACACAAGAGTGATTGTGTCTCACCGTGTGCTTTAAAACACGTTGGTGATACTTTATCTTACAATGACACCTGATGGCTCACACGGCTTTCTCTCATTCATTATCTGATTTAATCCTCAGGATCTAAGAGGAGATAATCTCATTCTCATTTTGCTGATTTACAAGAGGAGGCAGCTAGGAAGTGGAAGAAGGGGGCTGGGAATCAGAAGCACCTTTGGCAAAGAAAAATCAGTGGAAAATGTGTACGCCAAAAGAAACCTTAACTTTATATAGAGTTGTGCTACTGCCCAGAATTGATGTTTTAAAATCTAAGTTATTTCTAAAGGTGATTGTTATCAGATGTTTAACTCTATTTTCTTTAAGTCATATATATATATATATATATATATATTCATCACAGCTATTTAAAAATAATTAATTTTTAAATACTCTGCAGTTATAAATTACTTGCATGTGTGCCTATACAGCCACCCCCACGCACACACATTTGTTTGCACATACACATGCACACAACACACACACACACACGCACACACGCATGCACGCGCACACACACACACATACACACACCTTTGAACTAACAAAAGAACGGTACATTTTTAGAACCAGTGTTTCTGGCAAAAATAGGAATTGATTTGAAATTGAAATGCAATTGAAATTCTATAGCGCAGTCTTTGGAGTACAGATTTGCAAAATGACTATTTTCCAAAATGCATATTAGCATTTGAGGGAAGAATCTTTTATTCTTCCATGTCCTTGAAAGAGACCTAGTCTGGGAAGGATCTCCTCTCTTTGAATCCCTCAGTGATGTCATTTTAAATGAAACAGCCACTCAGAGTGATGAGGGCCGCATTTCGTAGCCTCTGCAGGCAGCACAGCCCTGGGAGTCAAACTGAACAATTTGCTTCCCTCCTAGAGAAAGAGGCGTTTGTTAGCCAGATATGAGGAATGAATTCTAATTCCAGTGGGGCTTCTCTATTGGGCCCACCAGCAGAGTCCCTTCTTCCCTAACAAATGAACCCTGAATGGAAATCTGGAGTTTAGGGATTTGAGAAAAACCACACTAAAACTGCTCACTTTACACTTAGGTGATGTCTCTTTGTTGTTTTTCTATTTGTTTGGGGCCATGTAAATATCAAGTAGATTGTAGCAACCCTTTCTTGTATGCAATGAACTGCACCACCAATAAGGAGGATTAAAGTCACATGAGAGTTTTCTGTGTACAATTGCAATAAAGATCACATGCCCTTAAGGAAATTTAAAACAGCAACAACAACAAAAAATCCCTTTCATTTTTCCATGCCTGATCTTATAAATGTTTACCAGAGTCAAAAAAAAAAAAAAAAAAAAGACTGAAAGGCATTTCTAATTCTTTTCCCCCAAAAGACCCTGGTTTGTTTTAGTAAAAAACAGATTTAGTATTGTTTCAAAATGGCCAAAATGTTCTAGAGGTACTTCTGAAAGTATTTTATGGAATGTGTTTTATAAACCAACATTTAAAGGAAGTCTATGAGAATTCTTCTGGGTAAATGGTCAATATAGGTGCAGTATCACTTACCAATCATTATAATTCTGAGTGAGACCTGTTTAACTTTGGGAATTTAAAAGCTCTTGATTTGTTGTTGTATATTATAGGTATATTCTGTGATGTCTGTTCATCACAAACATGTGGAAGGGCTTTTCCCCCCTCATGTCCTTTTCTTAAAACAGTGTCCCAGTTCCGTGTGTGGCTGAGGCAAGCTCCATCTGCAAGTTGGAATGTACTGGACATTGCTTTTAACAGGTCAACAGAATGACATGTGGATCCCAGCTAAGCTACAGCAGGGGACAACCATCCTCTGTTGAAATAGCCGAACAGATAAACATTGTGGAAATCACAATGTCGAGCTGGGTGTCTTTGCAAAGGATCGGATGGATCATTAAAATGAGGCAGGTGCACTTCAGATACCCACAGCTGGCTTGCCATGTGAGCAGGAGGCACGGTGATGGCAATTTAGATGTGAATTCAGAACCGTAGCAACAGCGCTGCCATGGTCAGCACAGAAAGCCTCACATTTCAGGATGCCTGCAGAAGCCATCATTTAGAAAATCGCACGCTGACCGTTGGCATTCATCTGTGGGGCAGTTTTAAAGCTTACCACTCCCCGCTAAAACTCATCTCAGATACTCCGATAGTTTTATTGTACTCTAAGTAGGATGTGTTTTCACAAGATAGCGTCCAAATATTTTGAGTATGGGGCGGGGGCGGGGGTGGGGCGGGGTGACTCTCACTTCAAAGCTTATTAATGTAGGAAAAACACCAAACTTGAAATGTTGAAGCAAAACTGTGGTGTTGAGGAGGTAGAAGAAGTAGTTGAGGTACATGCCTACAAGTAGCAATCATGAAGACCAGAGTTCAGATCCCCAGAACCTACGAAAATGCAGGGTGATCTTGAGAGCCACTTGTAAGTTCAGTCTTAGAAGGAGAAAATCAGATCCCTGTAACAAGTTGACTGGCAGGATCAGCTGTAATTGTAAGCTCTGGGTTTGATTGACAGACCCTGCCTCTAAGGATACTGTGGAAGAGGAATCAAAGATTTCCATTATCAACCTTGGGCGCAAACTTACACACACACACACACACACACACACACACACACACACACACACACACCATATACACATACACATGGAAAGAAGAAAAATTATGGCCTGTAAAATTCCTATTATCCATTGACAAAAACTACTTCACAGTCAGGCTTAATTTTCTTATGTCATATTCTGTAGCCCAAATGCTAAGATAAAAAGGCTTCACTATTTTCTCACCTTTAAATGAGAGTTTGCCATAACATGGATGATGAATGCAGAATATCAGGTGGAACATTGTTCTCAGTACTGTGACTTCCCCGCCAATCAAAACCACTGGATTTCCTTGTCACAGTAGAGATGTTTATTGGACCATGTACTTAAAGTTTATGTTTGCTATTAGACCCAATCTTAAATTATTTGAAATTTATATATTATACAAATTATATATTTTCACATGTATTCTCTTTTTTTAAAAAAAAGTTTTATTTTTAACTATGCCTATGAGTTTGCATGGGTTTGGGTGCATGAATATAGGGACTTGGGGCCAGAAGAGGGGCTTGGATGCCCTGGAGCTAGAATTACAGAGAATTGTAAACTGCCTGATTCTAGTACTGCGAACTGAATTTAGAACCTCTGCAAGAGCAATACACAGTTTTAAATGAACCAATCCTCAGCCCCACTGCCATCTTTTCTCTTTCAATACAGAGTCCCCTCAGACCCTGCAGTGTCCTCTTGTCACCACCTCTGTGCCATATTTCTTTCCTTCTCTCCCTAATCAAGATAAATCTGGTCATACCTAGGATGATCTGCTCACATAGAGACACTTCATGCCATTGTACGTGCAATGTCTCAGCTGTTTTGCTACCCAAGATAAAAATGTTAGTAGACTGATTTCTAGAGATTAGAAGATGGACTTTACAGGGCTGTTAATCAGCCTCCATCATCCAAGCTTAAAAATACACCTTCAAGGAGGACATGAGCTCCCAGTGTGACTGTAGCTACCAACCCCATTAGTAGTCTAAAAGGGAATAGGCAGAGTCTATACACATTAGAATGGACCTATGAGATATTGACTCATGGGGCCTGTGCCTACACTTCTCCCTCAGTTATCCAGAGTCAGGGCTAAGGCAATCATGTAGCCAGTTTTCTTTTGATGACTGCTCCTTACCCCATTTTTTCACTGACAGCTTTGTCCCTTGAAACCTTAAATATCAGTTGGTTTTCAACCCATATTCTTATTTTCCTCAGGCCACAGGCCAGGTCTCCTGTTTACCATTAAAATTCTGATTATAGGCAACCAGAATTGACATACTTCTCCAGACCAAATGGTGGTTCCAACCCTCTTTCTTTTAGATTAATGCTCCATATATTTCCATTCTGGGTCCAAGAAATCTTACTTTTCTATCAGTATAGCCAATACCTTATGTTAGTAGAGAATATTATATATAGTTTTTCTTCAAGTGCAAGTATGCATGTGTGTGTGTATGTGTGTTTGTGTGTGTGTGTGTGTGTGTGTAAATCTTCATGTGCATATGTGTACACAGATATGTGCATGCAAAAGCCAGAGGTCTGTGTTAGGTATCTTCTTCAGTTGATGTCTACCATGTTTATTTGTTTTAATTAAAAGTTATGTATATGAGTGTTTGGTCTGCTTGGTACATACTCAATGAATGTTAGCCATTACTTTGTTATCATCAAGGAGTGAATGAAGCAGTCATTAGCCAGTTTTTTGAGGATTAGACTTCCTCATCTTCCCTAATGAAAATGTCTTTGGGCATCCACAGTTCTGGGAAGATGTTCTGATCTGCATAAGCTGCATCTAAATGTTGTCTGTGCATTCAGCGGGATTGATTAACCTCCCCACCGATGTTGACCCTCATCAGCAGATGAACCACAAGCCACAGAGCAGGAACCAAAATCTACACATGCAAAAGAAAGATGAAAAAGAAAGAAAATCTCAAGTCTGCAACCACAGGCTGGGCCAGGCTTCCCCAGAGAGGCTTGTACCCTGAACAAGAATAAGGTGCAGTTATTATGATGGATGTGTTAGGAATGTAGCATGCTCATGTACAGATGAGGGTGATTCTGAGCCTATTACTCTAGCTAGAAACCAGATATCCCACATGTATTCTGTATCAGCCAGAGTCCTAGAGAAAAATAAAGCATTCCAGGAAGCTAAGACAAAGACATAAAATTCATGTGAAGAGGAGGCAGAACAAGGTAGGGTTGTGAGAGCAAGAAAAGGGTGTTGAAGAGGGAGAAACTCAAAATGGGAGAAAGTATACAAGTGGACCCCAGCAAGAGCAGGGAGCTACTGAACTGAATAGCAAGGGGCAATCCTTGGTGTAGGTGAGCACTTCCAGGAAGCAGTAATGAGGCGACACCCATCTCCTATTCCTACTCTCTTCTGATGTCTTTTACTAGATGAATTTAGTTGGACACTAGCCTGCAAAGGAGCTAAGCCAGTGCCTCTGCTGACAGATAACATGAAGGATGAGAGTTCAGAGGAAGTAGCTACCCTTTGCTTAACTAGATCTTCTATGCTGCCTTTCAGGTGTGTGTGTGTGTGTGTGTGTGTGTGTGTGTGTGTGTGTGTGTGTGAGAGAGAGAGAGAGAGAGAGAGAGAGAGAGAGAGAGAGAGAGAGAGTGTTCATGTCCTCACATATGTGTACACATGTACATGTGTATGTGTGAATGGAGACTGATATGATATCTAGTCTCTGGTGTCATTCTACAGATGTGGACATTATTCACCTGTTTTCTGAGACTGTGAGTTTCACTGAGACCAGAGAATCAAAGATTAGTCTAGACTAATTGTCTACAATTCCTAACAATCCTCCCGTCTGCTTCTTTCATGCTAGAGTTACAGATATACACTACTAAGCCCAGCTTTTTTGTGTAGGCACTGGTATTGAACAGTTTTTCATACTTGTCTGGAAGTTACTTCAATGACTTTGATTCTCAACTCCTGTCTTAGAATTCTTCTAATATCTTTAAACCAATCTTCTGTTGGTGCTTTGTAGGTGATGCATGCCAGTGAGGCTAAGCATGTGTTGCATGGTTAAGTTTGTGTGTAAAAATAATTGATTTCATTGACCATACTCAATTTTTGCTCTGCTAAAGACAGCCACCTTCTTAGGGTACAAGGCAGAGATTTTCCAGGAGTACTGCAATGGGGTTTGGTCATAGTGAGAAAGAAATGGCTTAGCTGTGAACATAAAGGTTAAGAGGGACTGTGTAGACAGGCACGTGTCTTATTGTGCTTTCTATTGCTGTGATAATACAATGGCCAAAACCAACTTAGGGAGGAAAGGGTTTATTAAATCCTAACTGAAGCAGAGGCAATGGAGGACCCTTGATTGTTGGCTTGCTCTCATAATTTGCATAGTTGTTTGTACTTTGTATCTCAATGGCTAGTTATTTTGGAAACCATCCAGTTGAGGTAAGTTATTTTAAATAATATAAACACTTATTAATTGACATACAAGAAGTACTACAGTGGGCTAAGTTTGAGGCAATATATTGTCAAGTTTTTTTCTACTTCTCAATGGTATACACATCTTAGTCCTCTATATGGAGTCTTTGTTCTTAGATTGACTTTTTAAGATAGCACAAAATGGCTAATATCAACAGCATTACACTATAGTCTCTCATTCATCTCCAAAGTGATAGAGAGATGGGGAGAGAAAGGAAGGAAAGGACAGAAGATGAGAGAAAGCAAGAACAACTCCCCCTGGTATTTCTAGATGAACTTAAGCCAGGTGCCCAGTGTTTACCTTGGAGAAATGTCATACTTTCCTTGGCTTGTGCCAGATTCCCTAGCCATCCATGGTAACAATCCTGGTATTGTGATTGTGATAATTACTTTTAAGGCAACGCTAACCAATCATCTTAGCCCAAGTGCTAATTCACATTTATTTTTTGGAAATGCTTACATTTCAAATGGTCAGATAAACATTTTGTCAATACCTTCAATCTTGCCTTTTTGCTTACAAAACCTAAGTTCTTATATTGGGTACAGTGGTGCACAGCTATAACCCTAACACTTGGAAGGAAGAGCCAATGTGTCGCCATAAGGTAGGGACCATTATAGTTTGCAAATTAAGTTCCTTGCCAACTTGAGCTCTAGCTGCCTTAAACAAAAGCAAACAAGTCAGAGCCCTTAGATTCTTTACTGTTTGGTTGTATAAGGAAAAAGTCAGTCAATTATTTTCTATATATTACTTACTTATTCATTCATTCATTCATTCATGATTGTCACCTTCATGTAAAAGTATGGGTGTGTAGGTCCAAGGAACAACTTGGAGTTGGCTTTCTCCTTTTATCATGTGGTCCTAAAGTACTATTATCAGCTAAGCCATTTTCCTGGCCCATTTTGTTTTTTACATTTTATTTACTTATTTGTGTATATGTTGGGTAGGGCACACACATTCTATAGTGCATGTGTGTTGGTCAGAGGACAACATACAGGAATCAGTTCCCTTCTTTCACTGTGTGGGTCCTGGGGATGGAATCCAGGTCACTATGCTTTACTGAAGGTGTCTTTACCTTCTGAGCCATCTTCCCAGCCCCAGTTGATTCCTACAAGCCAGAACCTGCTTCTGGAGTTGAGGGTGACAGGCCACCATTACTTATGGCTCCTGGACTGTTCTGGCAACACCCAGAAAGGTATGGAAGCTTGTTTGAAAATGTGGGGCTTAAGACACTTAACAAAGCAACACCAAGCATTCATGAACTTCATCAAGCTGACCTGCCTCCTTCCACTAATTTATGCTGCTAGGATTGTTAATGTTTATTGTGTCTCCTCAGCAAATTCTGCTTGGGGCCTCATGATAATAATTGGAACAGCCTGCAACAGTCAACTTCTCATCCTTTATACCCAGCACCTCTTTGCTGTGCTTGCTTCCCAGTCCTTCTATTTGTAGGGTGTGGAGAGATCAGAAAAGGTCTGGTCTCAACTAATGCATATGTGAAGTAGGCCACCCAGAGCCATGCCAAATGATGTGAAGCTCTAAAAGTGTGAAGAGCATCTCCAGTGCAGACAGGGTCATCCATAATGCTGACGGCCAAAGCTTGACCAATTGTATAAAACCTGGGTCTGTGTTTGGGATGTAGCTGGAAGGAATGTGCAATTTAGATTTTAAAAATCAATGTGAATTAGTCTCAATCTGAATTCCTTTCAAGAGAGAGGCACTAGTCCTAGAGATAGGATATGAGCAAGAATCAATAATGTCTCATAAGTTCAACCTCTGAAATCATCTCTACAACAAGGTTACAAAAAGGTAAAACACTGGGCTAGGGAGATGGCTCAGTTAGCAAAGTGCTTGCCTTGTAAGCAGGAGAACCTGAGTGTGATCCCCTAGATCCTCTGGTGGCCACAGTTAATAGTTTGTTTAATATCATTGCATGCATATTTCTTTAATTTACCTAAAGACTCAAAAACAGGAGCATGCATGCACACACAAATATGATCTTCTGTATATACATCCTTAGCACAAACGTTCTGAAACTGAACGTTTTAATTTAAAATTTTATTACAATTTTTATTTTGCATGTGAAAGGAATGGGACCATGTAGGTCCCAGGGACTTATTTACCTGCTGAGCCATCGAGTCTGCCCCTGCTCATCCTTTTATCTGCAACGATCTTTTCATGCACATTGACATCAATTTACCCTTTATTTAAAAATGCTGTGAAATAGTCCATTTATTTTATGGATTTACAGATATTTATTTAACTAATCAAACTGATGAACATTTAAAGAACTTAGGAAAAGTTGTCACCATCCCAGGGGATGGGATTCGATAGATAATTACACACAAAACGTTATTATTTGGAGTTTTAACACTTGCTGGTTGTTGCTTTCAAAACATTTAAATACATTAAAATATTACCGATGTAGCACAGGTGCAGTTTATGAGTCAAAACTCTATGCTTACAGTGGGGAAGAACAGTTCTTTTCTTCCCACACACTATATTCCAAGCTCAGGGAATGCAACTTCTTCCATGCTTGCTACCTGTATGACAATTTCATATCTCCAACAATTCATACTGCCTCTAAAATCATTAATTACTCACTTCATTCACATTTGTGCTTTCCCATGTCTGTGATATTTCATTATCCTAAGTTTAAAAATAGAACTAAAATTATTCTTTCTATAATTTCACTCTGTGGAATATCAACATTAATTTATTTACATTTTATTCATTTCTTGACCCTAGACTCTCTTTCAGATTTTGACCCTCTGAGCCAGGTGCTTTCCTCTTGCCTTCCCATTATGGTACAAAGCAACTTGAATGTCCCCTTCACTTCTCACCTATATTGAATTGTCTATTTTTTTTTCAGTTTTATGTCTTTGTTTTTATTGTTCTTGATCGTATTTACATCATTATGTATAGTCTTTCTGTATGGTAAGCCTCCAGCTGTTTGTTAACTCACAGAATAAATAAAAGCTTAATTGGATTCACATCTTACACTTAAGTCAGATGATTGATTGGCATAACTTCAGAAAAAAGAAAGAAAGAAAGAAAGTGGCACATATATACGTTTGCTGAGAATAGTGTGCAATCTGCAGATTCTTTGAGGAGATGTCTGTAACCAACAGGGAGAGTGTGAGCTTTGTGAAATGACTTATCTTGTAGACTGCACAGCAGTGGACAGTCTGTGGCTGACTGGCTGGCTTGGGCTATTTAGCCCTTTGCCCTTGGCCTCGTTAACTACCCCACTTTCTCCAACAGGATCTATAGCCACAGGCAAGCAGTTTGTGAGCGGCCTGGAAAGCCAGTCCCCAATCACAACCCCTGGCTTTTGTCCTTAATAAGGCTTGCTACTGTCCTTGGTCCTGACTTTCATCCATTTTTCTCCCTGCAGGCTGCCTTTAAGGCTGTGTTTATCAGTGGTCTCCAGCACAACAAGAGGAGCAGAGATCCCTCCCCTGGTAATGACCCTAGTGGGTTTTGTACAGAGTAATTTGCCACCACAATCCACCTTTACTCAGTAGAGTTTGGCTCTAAGTTTGGAGGTGAAGGTCGAGCTTCCTTCAGAAGTCTTCCAAAAACTTAAATCATTTATCTTTTGTCTTCCACTGTGCCTTCTCAAATCCGGCCAGTGCGACTCTTGGCTTGCCCATACTCCCAAAGTTTAGGACCTCTGTTCACAGGTGCTGGCTCTGTCCATTCTTTCTCCTCTTGGGTTTGTGTGTGAATAAGAAAAAGCCTTTCCCCCCACTCTGGTGGCGTCTGTGTGATCAGAGTTCATGACTGTTGTATCTGCTGCTTTTAGATTGCACAGTCATAAGAGCTAGCCAGGAAACAGATAAAGGCAGAGACACCTTTAATGTGTGGATCACTGCAGCTGTGAGGAGGCAGTGGGTCCCCAGACCGAGGGCTGCTTAGAGCAGTTCACACAGCTATTTTACAAGGAGGAAGATTTCTCCTTAAAAACAACACAGATTTCCCTTGCTGAAGCCCCACTCAGTATGGAGTCAACATATAGATCATTCCTTTGAAGTTTTACATTACCCCTGCAAGAAACAGAGGCCTCAGAAGAGGCTGACTCAATTTAGGTTATATAACTCCAAATAGCATCCCCTTTCAAGGATGTTAAACTGTACTTAGTTTTAAAAGTGGTGGGTGAATCAGAGACAGGAGAGAAAAAGGAAATGAGGGAGACCCTTCAGAAACAGCTATCATGTTCCCTGCATTGTATAACAGATGAACCTCTCACGTCTCTCCTAGCAGGGGCACACACCTTGGCTGCTGTCAGGGGAGCAGGCACTGGTGCTCACTACCCACCAATTTTTTTTTTGTGAAGATGTCCTTTTTGAGTCAAAAAGAAGTCCTCTCTCTCACCCTTTCCCTCTCCCTCTCCCCTCCCCCCTACTCTCTCTTGCATGGCATGTGTGTGCATGTGTGTGTGTGTGTGTGTGTGTGTGTGTGTTTGTGTCTGTGTGTGTACCTAGAAAGCTAGAAGAGGGCATTATAGCTATAGATGGTTGTGAATCAATTGACTCACAACCAAACTGAGAACCTAACTCTTGTCCTCTGCAAGAGCAGTATGTGCTCACAACCACTATCTCTCCAGAGCCATCATTTATCTTAACATGGTAGCATAAGAGTGCTGACTGACTTCTACTTACTGTACATCTGACCTGGGGATAATGGATATCCTTTGAACTATGTAGTTTTTGTTTCACAGCAGTGGAAAACTGAAGGCTACAGTGTGTGAACACATTGGCCAAATAGCAATGGCTCTGCCAAGGCAGGATATTTCATTATACATCTAATGTGAAGCAGGAAATCTCTCTCTCGGTGACAGACAGATTATGAAACTTACTGGGGAGACTCATATAAGTGATAAAATTGAAATGGGTGTTATGGGTGGCAGAAGCAGATATGATTCAACCTTATACGTGATTATTCTGTGAACAGCACATCTTTTCTGACTTGCATAATTCAGGCACCAAAGCTTAGGTAAATCATAACAAAGAAACACCTCTCCTAGCCAGACACAGGATGCAGAAGCCACCTGGGAGGGGCATGTTGTTGTTTCTTATAAAGTTAAACATAGACTCTCTACATGACCAACAATGCATTCCTAATGATTCTTTCAAACTCCTGTCCACTCAAAAATTTACACAGGAGTGTTTATCCATAATCATCCCAAACATAAAGCCTTTAGTAGGTAAATGGATAAACAGTTGGTAATACAGTCATGCAGTGGGCTACTTTTTTTGATAAGAGAAAGAATCAAACTATCCCATCATGTGAATGAACCATAAAATGATGTCACTGAGGTGAGTGGAACCGCTTTCAAAGATTACTCTAGAGACACAGAAGCAAAAGTATATGAGTAAAACCATGATCCATGATTTGGGGGCCTGCACTTATAGATGCAGTGAAGTCCCTTGACATACCATCTGCATGCTTAATGCAAGGGAGCTGGTGTACAATTCTATTTGAGGCTGAAAGACAACAAGGAGAAGGGGATGAGATATAGAAGTCTCCAGGTTTGAAGGCATGTGTAATTGTAACTTTTATTCACCAGATGTAATTGTCAACTCGGAGACTCACTGCTGAATAAGCTCACCCTTTCTAGTTCTTTCTGAACTCTGGCTGGCTGGTTCTACTCAGCTGTTCTGGCTCAACTCCTCTCCAAGATGACTGATTGAATGTGACTTCTCACTGATTTCCTAGACTTTTTTTTCCTCCTTCCTATCTAAGGAATTAGTAAGGGAGTTGGGTAGCAAATTAGTGATGGAAATTGTTATTATTTTTTCAAGACAAGTTTTCTCTGTGTAACTCTGGCCATCACTCTGTGGACCAGGTTGGTCTCAAACTCACTGAGATCTACCTGCCTCTGCCTCCCGAGAGCTGGGATTAAAGGCGAGTACCACCATTGCCCAGCATAGATGGAAATTCTATCAATCTATCTCAAATATAAATTCCTAAGAAAGGAAGAGTTTTTCACACCGGCATAATGATTTACTCTGTCTTCTCTGGAATCTGGGTTTTGTCTTGCTCTGAAGGGAAGAAATGTGCTCAGCTGTTCTGTGTTGGGTTCTCCCCACAGTGGGAGCACTATGGTGCCTGGCGGGTGTGCCTTTGAGGAGCTGAAGGAGCTATCTTGTTTTGTTTCCTTCCATTCACCAAAGGCTTCTTAGAAGTTACCACATTGCTTTCAGACATCTACAGTGGCTTCTCCTTTAGGTTGCCATGACCTCCAGGTACATCTGTTACTTCTTGGTCTCCAGCTCTGCAATATCTAGGCTGTTTTCCTGCCATCCTCTCTTGTTTGTTAGTTTTTGTTGTTCATATAGAACTCATTAAATTTATCTTTAACTAAGGCATGAAACATAAAAGTTTGTCTATTTGTAGGATTGTATATTTTAATTCATGTTTAAGCTAAACCAAATGTCTATCTTCATTTAAAAAGTTATAATAAAATATTCAAATTCCATTCTTCTAAGCTTAAAAATATATGCATACTTTTGGTATGGGTATTTATGGTCTTCATAGTTTCATAATCTCACATTAAATATTTAGTCTATTCTAGTTGAGTTTTATAACTGGTGTGAGAAAGGAGCCAAATTTCATTCTTCTGTGTATGGTGACCCATTTTTTCAAGCATCTTTTACTTAAAGATTTGTTCTTTTCTATGTGTATGAGTGTTTGCCTGCATGGATATATGTGCACCATATGTATGCAGTGTCCTTGGAGGCCAAAAGAAGGCATCAGATCCCCTGTAACTAGAGTTATAGATGATTGTGAGTCATTTTGTAGGTGCTGGAAACTGAACCTTGGTATCTCTAGAAAGCTTACTCCAGCGTGGGTGATGGCTCATGAAAACTGCAACCAAAGAATCTTCCCATAGATTGCAGGCAGCTCCACCAAAGGTCTTCTTTCCCTAGCAGTCACTAATGTAGACTCCAGATGCAGGAGAAGGCAGAACAGCATGGTGCCTCCAGCTATGTCTCAGTTGCTCACGATGGCATTAACTATTTAATACTATAGAAATTTTGGAATCGTCTTTTCTAATTCTCTGAAAAAACAGATTGTGTTTTTTATAGTGATTGAATCTAAAGAGAACTCTGGGTAGTATGGCCATTTTAACAATACTGATTATCATAATTCATTACACCAATGTTTCTCCTTTACTGTGTGTCCTCTTCAGTTTAGAGAGAAGCCAATACCAATTATTCTAAAACATTCCAGAGGACGAAATTCTTCCAAACTCCATAAGGCTAGCATTATCCTGATAACAAAACCAGAGAACAAAACCACAGACCAAGGTTTTCAATGAATAGTGATGCAAAAAATCTTGACTGAACATTGGTAGCACATTACAAAGATCATTCATCATAACCCAGTGATACTCCTTAAGGAGATGAAAGGATAGTTCAACATATGCCAATCAATTAATGTGATATGCCGTTTGACAGAATGAAGGACACAAACTATAATCTTCCTTGCAGATGGAGAAAAGTTTTGGTAAAATACACTATCTTTTTCCACCCAATACTCTGAACAAGTTAAGAACAGAAGAAATACACTTCTATGTAATGACAGCCATGAATAGTAAGCCAACAGCTCATATTAACTGAATGGGGAAAACTCATTCATAGCAAACATAGGTTCTATATACAAAGGCTTAGCTCTCAACTGGACAATGAGCTAAGCAAAATAGGCTGTTTCAGAGGAGACTTCTGGAGTCTGGGCATTGTGGAAAACTGGGGATAGGCCCTCCTACCCATGAATCCTAGGGGTTGGACAACTTTATCTTCACTTAGAGAATAAGGCTCACCAAAGAAGTAAGCATCCATTTTACTTATTTTTCAAAAAAAGAGACTGTATGTTCAGACAACTTAATCTCAGTGCTGTACGGATAAAACTACTGATGTGTGTTGTTTTAAGAATGGATCCAGCTGCTAAAGTTCTGTGATTCTTAATGTTTCTCAGTATAAATCCATCAGAGATAAGCCTCTTTAATGCACTGCTGTTAAGGGACAAAGCAGCTTCTATCACTAGTGTGTGATGAATCTTTATGAGATTGTACCATAGGAGATGACTTTGCCCAATTGTAACTCCAGATCAGTGCAATTACAAGGGCATACTCCAATGCTGTCCTGCAGGACAGTAAATATGGTAATGTTGGTTTTTAAGAGACACGAGGCTGCTCTTCAGTGCCATTTCCTCCATTAACGCTGTTAACAGTAACATCTAAGATCCCTCTACATCTCTCAAACAGGTTTTCCCACAGTTGCATCAGGAATGAAAGCTAATGACATTTGTGTTCGGACTCAATAATCTCTTAATTTAACGAATTAAGGATTTCCCAATTAGAGGTAAGGGGCTGATCTAGGCAAAGAAATGTGTGAGTATTTACTTTCTGTTTAAAGACTTTTTGGATTAAAAGATATTGGAACAGATAACAGTGCAAAATTAGTTTTTGCTTCGATGGCGAGGTTAAGACTCCTGCTGTTGCTAGGATATACTGTCCTATCACAGCTGATCTTGACAGTGAAAATTGGTGCCTTAATTTCCCAATGGTCCATGCTGCTTCTGATTTAGGCCTCATTCTGGTTAATCACACTGTCATTCTCGCTGTAGATTGCCTTTTGACATCTTCATCCGCAAGAGGGTCCCATAGCCAGTACTCAGGACATGGAGTCAATCCAATGCATCCTTCCTGGTCACTGGACCTGCTGCTGACTGGGAGAAAAGGTTGTGAGGAATGTGGGTGAGAGCAAGAAGCAAGGATGGTGGGAGACCAACATTTCTCTTGGGGTACATGGGAACACACATATAACTGAAACTGTGGAGGTAATGTTCATGAACAATGTTAAAATCTGCATCAGTCAGAGCCAGTGAATTTTTAGTGAAATATTCTAATAAAAAAAATCTACCATATATTTTTCTAAGGAAGATGGAATAAATGGGTTATATTATGTTTTGGAAATCTAGCTCTCATCAACCTCAGTTTTAAAGCCCCTACTTTAGCAGGATGAAGAAACTTGACTGGACACAACTGTCCAGTCATGATACCCTTTATGGTACAGGCTGTTGTTGTTGTTAGTGTACAGAGGAGGAGGCCATAGTTCAAAGTAGCAAAGTGATTGTACAAGATTAGAAAGTCAAGAAGTGGCATACTTATAGTTCAACTCCCACCCACCTAATCCCCAGCCTGGATGTCATCTTCTGTGGTACAGCCTCCTGAGCAAGGGCATCTGTACAGGTTGCTTCATCTCAGTAGCCCAGCAGTTCCTCTACAGATGTTAACACCAAAATTCTCAATATATAAATGTTTATTTGTTTCATGGAGAAATGATTGAGAAGGAAAGAAAGAAAGAAAGAAAGAAAGAAAGAAAGAAAGAAAGAAAGAAAGAAAGAAAGAAAGGAAGGAAGGAAGGAAGGAAGGAGAGGAATAAGGAGAAAAAGAAAACCAAACTAATTCTGTAGTATTTCATTGTGGACTGCTGAGCCCTGCCTTTGACATGGAGTGTGCACAGCTCTGGATGTGGATGGATGCTTATAGTACAGTTTGTTCCTCTCAAGTGTGTATGTCTTTTTTCCTCACTGCCCATCAATTGGATTCTATCTTCGAATGAATGAAGTGGCACTTGAGGAAGATTCATCCAAGGTCATGAGTGTGGCCATTAGTGTCACCCTGATTCTCTTCCTTCCTCCTGGTCAGAGTGAAGAAACCTGAAATACTGGATTTGGGGAGTTGACTCATATTTAATAAGACCAGAGACAGAACAAAGGGACTCTGAAAAACTTCCACCTATTTTCCTGTTTTCAATTGAGAACTTGCCCTTCAAGTTATCTATTAAAATGAATACACCAGGAGGTAAGAAAGGGTTATAGGACATATTAAGCATTCACTAAAACAAAATATTTCCCTGAGTAGCATGAATTTTTCTGTATGTATCTATGTGTTAATATAGTATAAGTATGTGCAGATAGATAGATAGATAGATAGATAGATAGATAGATAGATAGATAGATAGATAGATTGATAGATTGATAGCCAAATAACCCAGGCTAGCCTCAAACTCAGTAAGTAAAAGATGACTTTGAACTTTTGATCCTCTTATCTCTACTTAAGACCTGCGATTACAGGCTCTCTCACTACACCTGATTCATGCAATGTTAGGAATCACACCCAGGGCTTCATGCTCCCTAGACAAGCATTCTACCAATCGGTCTCCATCCTTGGAACTTGTGTGTTTTGTATTAATCTTGTGCTTCTGACAGGTCTGTTAGGGACTCAGAACTCCTTCTGCAGAGCTCTGAGGAGCATTTGACTGTGTGTTTTAGAAGTGGCTATTATTTCATCTGGAATCACACTCATGCGGTATGCAAAGGGCCAGGCAAGGATCACACACACACAGACAGCAAAGAGAAGAGGAAAGAAAGACGGTGAGAATTGGGGTCCCTTAACCGACAGTGTGTGAGGCAGGAATAGCTGCCGACATTAAGGAGGTTTCACAGGAGGATGTGTGCTGCCCTAAAGCCCAGGTTTCCTCCTTTTGTATGTTGGATCTGCCTTTGTTTTGTCACAACAACTAAGTGAGTTTTATAAAAATAATCCTTTCTGGTTGGAAGACATTGAGGAGGAGGGTGACCCCATAGGAAGATCAGCAGTCTCGACAAACCTGGATCCCCGAGATCTCTCAGACACTGAGTCACCAACCAGGCAGCATACACTAGCTGGTCTGAGGGCCCTGACACATACACAGCAGAAGACTGCCTGGTCTGGCCTCAATGAGAGAAGATACACCTAAGCCTTGAGAGACTTGAGGCCCCAGGGAGTGGGGAGGCCTGGCAGGGTGTGGGGAGTGTGGGGGACAGGGACATCCTCTTGGAGATGGGCGGGGAGAAGGAATGGGAAGAGGAACTGTTGGAGGGCATAACTGGAGGGGAATAACAACTGGACTGTAAAAAATTATTAAAGATAATAATAATAAAAGATAACCCTTTCCCCCTCTTATTCATTACTCTGTAAACTAAATTCAATCCCTTCAATTTATACAGATTTCAAGGGTTGCCCCCTGCTAGTCATATTCCTGTGGCCATTGCCAGTTAGAGTCCATTTTTTTTTTCCTGCACATTACCTCCACTCCCAAAGAGATCCTTTAGCTGCTTATGAGCTTCACACTCAGAATAGATGGAAAAGTCAGCATTGATTTGTATTTTAAGCTTAGAGAAGGGTCACTTACTTCGTGCGCAGCCAATGCTGCCAGCAGCTGCCCTTGTGGCAGAGCCCTTTCAAGCTCTGGGGAGCAACCAAGACACTGGAAATCCCAGAGCATATCTAAAACAGTAAAACACGCCTTATTTATTCTTCACTCTTTGGTAGGGCTGTTTTGTCCTTGTACTATGTTCAGCACCCCTGTGGTAGTGTATGTAGTGCATTTATGTCTGTGTCTGTCCTTTGTAAAATATTTTCTACAAAATGCTCACAATAATTGCTTACTGTTCAGCACTTTTTAGTGGGACATATAGGAAACAGCAAGGGAAAGAATACCCCACTTTTTTCTAAGTGCCAGAGATAAAACTGAGGTTGGGTGACTTTTCTAGGGTCTCACAGCTAGTAAAGGGCAAAGTAGTAGGAGGAGTGAAACCATCTAACTCTAGATTCCTTCCATCATTCCATTCTGCCTCCTAATCAGGCCCTTCAAGAAGCTTGCACCTAAACCCTGCTCTGCTCTGCTCAACACACCATGCCAGAAGATCTGGGGGAAACACAGAGGAAGGCAGAACATAAAGAAAAGCTCCTTTGCCTGTTATCCCAGCACTTGGGAGATGCAGAGGATCCGGAGTTTAAGGTTAACCTGGACTACTTGAGAATCAGTCTCAAGAAAGCCTCAACCCCTAAAAGAAAATCTGCTTGGACTTTGTATGTGCAGCCATGTATGCACAGCTGGTGGGGTGTGAGGAAAGCTGCATCAACTCAGCAGCAGGTGCCGAGTGGCAGGCAAGCTGTCACCATCCGTTCTCAACGCACACAGAGTAGACAGACATTTCATTTGAAGAACGGTTGCAACGGCAACCCAGGCAGCTTCTTTTCACACAGTCCTCACTCTTGGCTGTCCCCATGGCTGCTCAGTATTTAGGAAGAGAGGTTCTAGTGGCTCTGCCAGAGGCCCTGAACATGACCCATCCCCACTGGCCAGTAGGTAGGTGGTAAGAGCTTGTTCCTGTGCTACTCCGCTCTCCCATCCCCCACAGCTGCCTTGGAACTGACAGTAGAAGATGCTGCCTGAGGCTGCGCGGCTCTTATTATTAGTTATATGCCATCATAAGTGTGCATAGAGATGTCCAGGAAATGAAACTGTGCCAAACACCAAACAGGATCTCTGCCCCAGAGAGCTTTTGGCCTCAGGGCAATGGCAGAATATCAGACAGACAAAGGGAAGGGAGGGCCAGATGAAGTGAGGGTTTAGTACCATTTGGCCTGTCAGGGGGGTTGGGGGTGGGAACGAGTAGCCAGAAGGCTGAGAGATGGGGTCAGCATCACCAAGGGACTTACAGGAATAAGCTGGGAAAGATTGGGGAAGCCATGGGCATCTGGCCATCCTGGTATTTCAAATTACAGTTGAGGATGTGTGAGACTTTGCTTTCGATCAGATCAGGGGTGATATGACAGCTGGGAGAGGAGCACATTGAAGACTCACCTTCTTGCTAAGCACTCTGCCCCCAGCCCCCACTGCACGTGGGATTACATTGCACAGACTTCTCCAGCAGAGGGGATGTGTAAATACAGGACAAAAACTGAAGATGACGGAGGTTAATACTGAGGAAATGCTGAGTGGAGAAACGGGGAGAAATAACTGACAGGAAGCCACTGCATGCCACGAATGCATTATGCACAATAATGAATGTTTTAAAAGGCAACAATAACCAAATGTCAGAGAGGTCTGGAAGGAGAAGAGCTGAGCAGAAAGCTCAGAATAGGACGGTCCCAAGTCAAATGTCCTTTATCACCTTGCACCCAAAGATTCCTCATGGAGGACAGAGTAGAATAATTGTTTGAGAAAAGTAGCCTAGAATCATGCTAAGAGTACTGGGAATGCCCTCTGAAGAGTAACCATAGGACCCTGGACAGGTTGTTCAATCTATGTGAATCTCAACTTTTCCACCTGTAAAATGGTTTTTAAATAGAATCCATGTTATAAAATCATGAATTATAAAAGACAGATTCATTCCAGATATGGTGGTACATGCTGAGTCCCAGAAGTCAGGAGGCTGAGGGAGGGAGATATCTATGAGTTCAAGATCAGTCTGATCTACATGCCAAGTTCTAGTAGAGCCAGGACTGCATAGGGAGACTGTCTTAAAACAGTAATGATAAATGACAGATTCATAAGACTGTTACAAAACAAATTACCTCTAAGACTACTATCAGTGATAGCTAGATGTTACTGATATATAGAAGTTGAAGCTAAGTTTTTTTTCTCTTTTCTTTTTTCTTATTTTGGTTTTTTCAAGACAAGGTTTCTCTATGTAGCCCTGGCTGTCCTGGAACTCACTCTGTAGACCAGGCTGTCCTCGAACTCAGAAATCCACCTGCCTCTGCCTCCCAAGTGCTGGGATTAAAGGCATGCGCTACCACTGCCCGGCAGAAGGTAAATTCTATTTAGAGAACTGGGAAATACTTAGGTGGGAACATATTTGAAAACCTCCTTGGGTTTTGATGAATTGGTTCAAGTACATGAATCAAAGTGAGGGGGAACAAATACAAGGGAGGATCCTGGGTTAGGAAGACAGAACAAAAGAACAACATGGGACCCAAATTCTGGAGGCATTGGCTGACTCCTCTTACCACCATCCTGTGTGTGATGCGATGGACAGATATCAGAGCTGTGAGAAGCTGGAGTCACAGAGTCCAAGAGCTATTTCAGGGAGATGGTTCCAGAACAGTTTGAAGGGTGCACCAGTGTTGGCAAAGACAGAAATGCCAGTTTGGGGACTGTGGCAGTAACCTAGGATAGCTCACCTGAGGGTTTGAGTCAGGACAGAGGCAGTGAAAATGAGGAACACAGAGGTTAACAATCAGTCATTGAAAGAGGGACATCAAGAGGCATATGAAATGCTGAAACTCTCTATCAGGACTCTAAGAATCGTGGGGCATGAGTAACAACATGGAAGGAGAGAGGTGAAAGAGAGAAAAACAAGTTAGTTTTAGCTTATCGAGTCTTGGAAGAAGCTTCTAGAAATGCAGACATGTGGATGGAGTATGACCAGCACCAGAGACGGTGGATTCATTCACACTTCAGTTTAATTGACCCATATCAGTGACCAGGTTCCCCAGGGAGGAACAATGAGACAGAGATGTAAGAAGGGACAGAAAGGGGAGAGAGGATGAGCTGAGGTACCAGGAAGTATAGTTGTTTCTAGGCTGGAAAACTTGACTATGAAGAAGGTGGAGTCAAAACAACAGGGATGGGCCAAGGAGGGAATCTATGATTGACAGAGCCATCAAAAACATAGAAAATCAGAGCAGAAGGGCTTGGGGTGGGGCTCAGTGGTAGAGTAGTCGCCTGGGCTAAACAAAGCCCTGGTTTGTGTCTCTAGTACCACATAGACCAGTCATAATAGTGTACCTTTGGAAATGGAGTCCAGGGATCAAAACTACTGCCGGAACTTCTGTGAACCACCATACTAATTCTATATCTATGAACAGTTCATCCCTTCTTCCTCCCAAAGCCTTGTCTTCATGTCTGTAAAATGGGAAAAATAACATCTACTTTGTACTTGACAGGATATTAAGAACAAAGTTCTTTGTGGCCAGTCTGTAAGCAGTAGAAGAGCAGCATTGCTAAGAAGGAGCCATGGAATCAATGGGCCCCTGATCACCACGTCTCTAGAAAGCCTGAAAGCAGCTCTGTGCTTGGGCTTCCTATTTTTCCCCAGTTTGGTGTGCAGAATTTAGGGGAGTCTATTTCCATTTTGTTGTATGGCTCGTGAGAACCCTGGCTTATTTCCCTGTGATATGCTTTCTCTGTGAGCTTCTTTTATATTTCTCCAGCAGCAACCATGCACACAGCCAGAAGGGTTACATGAGAATAATCCCACTATGGACCCCAGACCATTTAAAAGTGGTGGGGGAAGGGATGAGAGGCTGTGAATAAATGTTTTATGTTTTATGCAAATTAACAGGGATACAGTCATTTTAAGGCCTGAGAAACATAGAGCCAGGTATTAGTTATTCTATGAAAGACAGTGGCATTTCTGAGGTTCCTGTCTTTTTTTTTTTTTCTCAGACTTGATGTGGTTCCTAAGTGCGCAGTGAAGCCTATTACCTTCATTCCCTTCCTGTGCTGTGATTACAAGTTCTGGGTCTTGCATCAAAGACTTTGTTTGAAATCAAACAACATTAACTCATTAAGTCAATAATTCATGGACTCTTTTATCTAAAGTGGCAACATCACACCATCAATTCACAAAACAACCACTTCTCTGAAGTGTGGGTGATGATAATAATGGATTTTCTAACAATACCCTCTCAAAGCAAGGTCACTGTGCCTAGATGCTGCGGACATGCCAATCTGACCCTGGCTAGCAAAACAAGCCTTATTATTGAACTTAATTATGAACTATCAAGATAATGGTCTAGACGGAACTGTTTCTTAGGGGATTATTTAGAAAAAAAGCAAGCTATTTTGGTTTTAAATCTGCTGTTTGTGACAGAACCTGTGTGTAAACATTCAGGAAATGTTTTCTTTTTTTCTCTCCTCCCCTTCCCGATTTTTTTCCCTACAGAAAGGATTAAAATCTACACAGATATCTTTGCTATGTTAAGCACAGTCTCAGTGTTGTTACGTGATTGCAAGTGATTTTCTGGTTGGAAAATCATATATATATATATATATATATATATATATATGCTAGATAAGGGTAGCTGAGGCAACCAAGTACACAGTGCAGGGTGCTGTTTAGAGTTCCTGAAACACATGAGGCCACATGGTTTGCTAAAGCATCTTCTGTGACTTTCACTTAGGCACTGATTGTGAAAGTAATTCTTTCTGCTATTGCTGGAGAAGTTGGGTGGTTAGCATGCACCTCATGTTCAGTTTCAAAAACATGGCCTCACTGGTTGACTTAGTTTGGGGAATGGAGCCATGGTGGTTTACCCTTGGCATGAACTTGAGGGATCAGAAGAAGGAGCCAAGGCACACAGGCTGGATTGTAGACGACACCAGCAACATTATGAAAGAGCTGAAGGAAAACTTAAGAAATTAGGGAGTTGATGAATAAATGAAGTGTGTGAAATGTGAAACTGAGAAAAATGCATTGAGAATTAAAGGATTAAGACAAATTTTATTAGACTGGGGACGTCCTGACAAAATGATTTGTCTTATATGAAGAACCACATTTTCAAGGACAGCGATGTCAGGAGGCATGTGTGAAGCTGGTGCTTACAGCCTTTATCTCTTAACCCTTGAATAAAAGACCCTGGAGTCATTCCAACCACCCCTGGGGGTCTGCAGTCAGGTAGAAGACACACGACTTCAGGTGATTTGGGAGATTTTAAATGTACATTTAAATGGTTATGTGAATAAAAATTATCACACACAACTACAACCAAGAGTAGAGTAGAGGGCAGAGTCTCTGCTGGGTTGTTCTTGAATGGGGTGTAGAACATAGAATCTAGAGTATTGTAAAGTATAGTATATACAATATAGAGTATGGAGGGTAGAGTATAGAGTGTATAGAGTATAGACTGTAGAGTACAGAGTATATGGAGTGTAGAGCATAGAGTGTAGACTGTAGAGTGCATAAAGTGTAGAATATAGAGTACATGGAGGGTAGAGTATAAAGTGTATAGAGTGTAGAGTATAGAGTATATGGAGTATGGAGTATAGTGTGTAGATTATGGAGTGTAGACTGAATAGAGTATAAAGTGTAGAATATAGAGTATATAGTGAGTATAGAGTGTAGACTGTAGAGTGTAGAGTATATAGTGTCACGTATGGAGTGTAGAATATAGAGTATATGGACTGTAGAGCGTAGAGTATAGAGTGTAGAATATAGAGTATATGGACTGTAGAGTCTAGCGTATATAGAGTCTGCATCCAGTGGTTGGAGGGATCTGTTTGACAGTGGGTCACACAGACTCCAATAGGCTGTGTTGTCTTTGTGTTTTGCCTTTGCTGTTTGCTAGTGACAGGTGGGGTGGGCCGGAGGGCAGGGATCAGGCTGTTTTACCTCCTCTAAGGCTCAGTATTCTGAAATCTAAACCTCACCACACAGTGCAGACTGGTTCAGAAGGTGAAATGAAGAGATATCCAAATAGTTGGCGCTCTGCTCACTATCTCTACAGTGAGGAATTGTCAGATTCAACCATGGGAAAGGTTTTCCCGTATTCACATTGTTCAATATTCGTGGCCTTGTCTCTTTACCCAGATTTGCTGCATGAAGCTGGACTTTGACTTGATTTGCATTTGCATTTTGGCTACATTTTTTATTGATTTATTTCTAAACATTTTATTTATTCTTTCACAATTTCATGCATATATAATGTTCTTTGTTCATATTCCTCCCAATTATCTCTTATCCGTCAAACTCATCTTCCCCAGTTGTCTCTTTCCTACTTTTATGTCTTTTTTCCTTCTTTTCCTACTCCTTTCTTCTCTCTTTCTCCTATTGTGCTTCCTGCCTCTCTGTCTTCTTTCTTTTATCTCTCTTCTTTCCTTTTTCGTTTTTCCATTCTCCCTCCCTCCCTCCTTCTCTCCCTCCTTCTCTCTCTCCCTCCTTCTCTCTCTCTCCCTCCCTCCCTCCCTCCTTCTCTCTCTCCCTCCTTCTCTCTCTCCCTCCCTCCCTCCCTCCCTCCCTGTCTGTCTGTCTGTCTGTCTGTATTTCCCTCTCCCCATCTTTTTTGTGGCCTGCTGCATTTATTTAGAGTTGCTTGCATGTTCAAGGATGGGGATTATTAACTGGAGAAAGGACAACTTTCCAGTAGCTATGCAACTGAATATGATTCTGATCTCCTAGCAGTCAGTACCTGAGGATTTTTAGGGAGTGGGAGGTCTTGTAAGCCCTCCTGCCCTCTCCCCATCCATGATGGGTCTAGTCTTGTACACATCTTGTTTATGTAACTTACCTCTTTACTGCTGTGAGTTTATGGGCTCAATGGTCATGTCATGTCAGAAAAGAACATTTCTCAGCATTCCTTCCTGCCCTTAAGCTCTTACATTTCTTTCCATGACCTCTTCAGAATGTCCCTGAGTCTCAGAGATTTATTTACTTTAACCATCAATATTATTGGATCCTGAGGAGGAAGAGGAGGTATTGTTAGCAAACAAAACTATTTTCAGTCCTACATAAAAACACACAGAAACATCCAGACAGATGTGTTCAGATTCACTTCAGTGGTAGGAATTCTTTAGAATCTGATCAGTAGGACATCTCAAGATACATGAATTAGGAAATGGAGGGACTGCTCAGTGGTTATGATCATTTGCTGCTCTTGGAGAGGATCCAAGTTCAGTTCCTAGCACCCACATGGAGGTTTATAATTACATGTAACTCCAGTTCTAAGGGATCTAATGCCCTCTTCTGCTTTTTGTGGACACTGCATACACATGATGCACATACACACTTGTAAGCAAGCACTCATACACATAAAATAAAGTTACACAGATTAAAAGCTGCCTGATGTTCACACTTAGGATTAGAGTCCATTAAACTTGTATTGCAGAACACAGTAATTTTTTGCCCAGTTCATTCCACTTTCCTCCTAATTTCTTGTGATTTTTAAATTCGACAGCAGTAAATTTGGTACATGAACAAAACGCTAATGGAACATTCACAGGAATTCAAATGACCTCAGATAAAGTCCTCACCCTCATTCTGGTCATTATGAAATGGTTTTACATAATTAGCACATCTACTGTAGACATTAACAGCCGCATAGGTAATTAAATTATCACATGAAATGTGTTAAGAGAAAAAAAAAGTCAAATTTAAGTAAAATCATTTCATTTACATGCTATTACAATTTAAAAAAAAAAAGAATAAAATTGACTAATGTCCAAAATTAGGTCAGTAGAAACATGCCTATTTTTCTATTCATAAAGTAAAATAATTTTGCTATATTCATTTTATCCCCTGTATCTGAGTTTTCAATAATAATAAAAAATAATAATTGCTATTAAAATATTTAAAATGTCTTTTTTTTGATTGTTTAGAATCCTTCACTTCAAGGCATCTTCTAAAGTACAGTTAATATCTTAATATTAAAAGACATTTGATCAAAGGAGAATTCTTTTTCTTTCAGGGTTTTATGTAGCTCAGACTGACTCAAATTCACTATGTAACTGAGGATGAGCCTGAACCCCAGATCCTTCTGCCTCTGCCTCTGCCTCGTCAGTGCTGGATTTTTCAGGCAGGGATCACCACCCTTGGTTTACGAAGTTCTAGAGATCTGACCTAGGGCTTCATGCATACTAGGCAAGCAATGGAATTATGACCCCAGTCCTGTGAATTCTGAATGAATGGGCTTTCCATTGATAAATATGTTTCCATATTAAGTACCCCTCCCACCACTTCATTTCAGCAATGAAATGTCCAGCTGAGACTCACACAGCTCTGTGCAGCAAAGCTGAGGCAAATCAGAAATCCACGCTTGGCTCTGGTGGTTCTGCTTAGAGCACACAGAGACTAGGCAGAGAAAGGATATGGGGGCAGCAAAGACAATGAAGGCCATTGTAAAGGCATCATGGCCGAGATAAAGAAAAGGGGAAGTAGTGGCTTTGTAGTGGAAGTAGTGGATTTGAAAATATCATGGGACAGAGTCAAGTATGTACTGGAACACTGAGCTGCAGAGGTGTGCAGATCTGTTCAGAACTGTTTTCTTGAGAGGAGGGTTTCCTACCCAGCTTTGTCAACCTTCTGCAGCCTAGAGTCATCTGCCAGGAGACGCCTCAACTGTTCTGAGGTGTTTCCCCTCAGCTCTCTGCAGCCATCTTTCTAATCTGTTCTTTCTCATTCTTTGGACATGGGCAGACTGGTGGAACTTGGGTAACTCCAATCTGCTCTGTACTCACCTAGATATTTAATTCTCTTCCTATTGGCTGAGGATGGAAAGAGCCTAAAGACATGTCTTGGTTCTGGTGTTGAAACAGCAGAACTGTCAATCAGTTAGGCAGCTTCCTCACCTTTGGGTTTATCACATGTGAAAGAAAAGCACATCATTTCTATTTTGGTTGGGTCACTGTCATTTGGTTGGGCCTATGTCATTATGGTAGTTTTGTTTGTCCCTTAACCATCACATCAAATAAGAATCTCTGGCACAATACCCACAAATCCCAGGCCATCAAGCGTGGTGGGAAATTGTTGCTTTTGATCCCTAGATCATGATCCCTAGATCATGGTGCATGCTGGTCATTCTGGCTCTGGACTTAGGTGATTACACTTAGCATGGAAGGTACATTTATCTCTTCAATGTATCTTCCAGGGGGGCCCTTCCCAGAGTCTGTTCAGCAAAGGAGAAAAACAGACTTTCTTGGACAAGACAAGGAGATATAGTCACAAGGAGACCTTGCTTTCTGTACTCAGGCTAAGGCTAGGCAGCAAAAAGCCAGGCCTTGCAAGAATTTTCCTGTTTCCCACTTTCAAAACTGCCGCAGGCTGCTAAGAACACACTGCAGTGCTTTAAAAGCCACCAGCTGGAGTCAAAGGTCTGCCATTGCAATGGGAAAAATCTTTAGCACTTACAACCTTCAGACTCTCCTTCATCCCATCTCTAGCCCGCCTTGCCTTTCTTAACCCTAAATTTTATTAATTTCTTTTTGTTTGATATTTGCCTTTTATTTATCTTTTGAACTATACCTGGCAACATTTTAGGGGGGAAATGATCTGATTTGATATATGAATGTTACAATTTTTTAAAATATGATTTGCATCTATCTTTGCCATATACATTCAACAAAATCAGTTTACGGGCAGGACTGATCTGGTAAAACTGAAGAGTCGATACACTTTGTCTCCTGACTTTTAATTTTCTTGCAATTTTCTGCCCTTTTAAACTTCCTTCATCTCTTTTTATTATACAAGATTTGTGCTTTTGTTATATTTGCTTGTTTTTTTATTGGTATTTAAAAAAGCCACTTCTTTCCCCAAACTATCAATCTCCAACCCAAAATAATATAAAAGGACTTCTGAGAACCTGCTGCAAGCAGGACGGTAGGAATGAACATTCACAGATTGTGAAATGTAAGAAAATCTTCATGGGACATAGGATAAGGGCTTTCTGGGAGGCTCTAATAGTGGATGGCGCTTGATAGTACCCCATTGATCTTAGTTTCCTACTTGTGAAAATTATATCATAATAATATAGCAGCAGAGATCCTAACTGAGGGGCTGCTTACATTTGTGGTGCCTCCACATCCTGTTTATACACCTAATATTACTCTAATAGAAAAGGCTCCTTTTAGTAAGATAAGTTGATCTCTGCATTTCTTTTTAGCTCTCTTTATGAGTGCATATTCATTGTTACCAATAATAGTTGCACGCTGACATTCCCATGCATGTCTAGCATATAGTTTTATTATCACTGAGCAGTCCTGGTAAGCTACACCAGTCAGCTATAGTTATCTGGGAGGGAAATCTCAGTGGATGAGTTGGTAGATAAGGCTATCCTGTGGGCAAGTCTGTGGAAGATTGTCTTGATTGCTAAGAGCCCCTCTTTCACTGTGGGCAGCGTCTTTCCTTAGGCAGGCTATACTGAACCATATACAAAAACCTAGCTGAGCATAAGCCTGTGAGATAGCTAGCCATTGAGAAAGCAGCAGCATCCCTGGTTCCTGTTGCTGCCACACTTCTTGGCTTTGAAGAGGAGAATTCACTGGTCAGAGATAACACAAAGCAGGCCTTTCTTTAAGTTCTTACCTTGAGGTCCTGTCTTGACTTCCCTCTCTGATGGACTCTGACTTAGAATTGTAAGCTGAACAAATGCCTTCTCCCTAAAATTTCTTTTGGTCAAGGTATTTGTCACAGCAAGACAAATGAAAACATCCCTCCCCCATTGCCCTCTCCTATGCCCATTCTGTATTTCCAACTAGACACCTCTCTGCACCAAAGGGTTATTAATTTTGGAACTCTAGTTTCTGCATATGAGAGAAAAATGTGCAGTGATTGTCTTTCTCTGCCTGACTTCTTTTGTTAAGTTGATGTCCTCTATGCTTTCAATAACCAAAAACCTCAGAGGGCAACTTCACAGCAGACTTATTCACAGTAAAAATTTGAGGCTCAAAGTAAACTTACCTTAGACCATTGCTCCAAGGTGCATTTCCCAAAACCTATCCTTTTTTTCCCCCTCAGAGTACAGTGGGTGAGATGCTTGGGTGTCTCTTTATCCCCTAGAAATTCCTGCCAGGAACATGAGCCATAGTGTCTAAAACAGATCAGCTCTGAAAACTCTAAAAATCAGCATCCCCCTCAGCTAACACCAGAGCCCCAGACAGTGAACCTTTTATTCCCCCAGATAACACGCTCCTTCTTATGGATATAAAACTCTTCAAGTACACTTTGGAAAAGCTTAGCTTAGATGGCTTACTGGTAAAGTTTAGGGATGGCATTACTAATGCTCTGGGGACAGAAGCTTTCTGGTACTGTCACCTATTACACTTCTCCTGGCCACACAAGCAGCTCCCTAGGGAACAGTCACCCTACAGGAAATCCACTAAGGTTTTATTATAGATACAAAGGCTGGAAATTCTACTTAGAAACACACAATGTCAGTCTCCTGACTCTGCTAATTGACTCTAACTTTAATGGTGCTCTGCTCATTATGCCCCTTTTAGCAGGGCCCGACATCAGCATTCGGGAGCCTTTGAAACAGCACACATCTCGAATCCATTGCAGTTTGATCATTGAAAGCTGCAGAGATCAATTGTCCAGGCTCTCGCATTCTGGAGCTGGCAGAGCAAACTGCGGGCTGGCTGATCCTCTTAGCTCAGAGGCCTTCCAATTGATAGTGATTGCCCCACCACATCAATCGCTCGGTGACCCACATCAATTAAGGCCGCTCAGAGGCATGAGGAGAAGTTCCTTTACTAGCTCCGTGGTGGAAACACAGAAGTAGTTAAGAAAGAACACCCATCTGTGTGAGTCTCAACACTATGAAGTATGAGGGTCTACTGTCATCCACATGCTGACTGAGGGAGGGTCCTAATGAGCCCTTCTAGAATGTTCCCACTCCTGTGCCTTCACTTCTTGCCCCTGAGCTGTATTACATATAGTTTCAGGAACCTTCGGAGGTAAACTTGTGGCTACACCTAATTATAACTTACTTGACCATGTAATAATTAAGCAATAGTTGATGTAAATAAATATTAAATATTTATTCTAATTCAGAGACCATGTTAGGTTGTATCACTAAGCAAAATACAGTGTCTGCCTGTTGAAGAACTCTGACAAGGAACACCAATAATCAATCATAAGACAACAGCACACAAGGTTCAATTAGCAAAGGCTCCAGATACTTTGACAGCTCAAGTTCTGGGAGTAGAAGGACTTCTTATAACAAGCCTTGGAGAAAAGACAGCAGGTAGGTACCAGAGAAAGGTTAGGGTCAAGGTGACAGGAAAGATTTGCTGATACAGGAGGAAACTCATCTATCGAAAGATGCTGGGTTCTATGCTCAGATCTTCCTGATCCCAAAATCCAAGGAGGCTCTGTATATAGTAAGCACTGAATTATGGTCCCCAACGCAAACAAAAGGTACACTTTGAAGCCCTGCCTTTCATTTTGTTTAAATATCAAGGGCTTTCTTTTTTTTTTATCTATTTGGCAAATATTTATACATTTATGAGACTGGGCATCTCACAAGTTCTTGTCACAAGGGTGGTATGGTAACTAACTACAGTTGCTGGTGCCATACAAATACATCTTCAGTCTAGATGGAACAACAGCTCAGCCATACTTGCAAAGCAAGGATGAAGACCTGAGTTAAATTCTCAGCCCTTCCCACTCTCTCTCTCTCTCTCTCTCTCTCTCTCTCTCTCTCTCTCTCTCTCTCTCTCTCTCACACACACACACACACACACACACACTTTTTTTCAAAGCAGGCTGTAGTGGTGCATGCTTGTAATCCCAGCACTGAGGATGCAGACACAGGCTGATCCTGGGCCAGCCAGCCTAGCCTAGTCAGTGACTTCAAGGGCAGTAAAGACACTCTGTCTCAAAAGAAGTAAGGAATATGGAATCCGAGGAACAATCAACGTTGTGTTTTGACCTTTGCACATGGCACACATGCACATGCATGAGCATGCACATGCTTTTTGTATTTACTGTCTTTTTTCCCTACTGTTATATTTATCAATTTTTTAATGTGACTAACTTGTCTCCATTCATGGGAAAAACTCAGATAAGGTTCTGATTCTACAACTCATAAAGTTACAGAGAGTCCTAGTGTCATTAAATTTTAAATGTCGTCCCAAATCAGAAATAATAATGCCCCAAAGCATGTGACAGTAGAAAGTCCAGTGCCACCCACTGTCTCCTCCTGGGGCCAACTATGTCCTGGGTACTGAAGTGAACATGCTTCTTCCTAGCACTAAGCACTTGTGTTCGATCCTCACTCCTGTGAGTTGAGCATCAGAGAGACACCCAGGGTGGGATTTGTTTCACTTCCTATGTTGTGGAGATGGTGATGATGATGCTTCCTTCTTTGGAGGATAAATAATTGTGCATTAAAACTGTGTGTAGTTTAATGGTTCAGATGATGGCACATGATATAATAACTCAAAGTAATGATCAGGAGCATTTTTTGTCTTCTCAAACACTTAAGAGTACTTTTTGTTGAACATGTGATACAAATTCTCTCTTGCTTTTAAAAGCTACTTGAACTATGTCACAATTCTTAGAACCCAAGAAGGAGGGCCATGTATGAGGTTTACTACCATATGCCAGACACAGAAAAAATGTTCTATTGTTTTACATAACACTTGGATGGGCCTGTGGGGATGACAGCTCATGAGAAACTGTTAACTTTGTGACTAGTTAGAATAGTGGAGCTGATGATTCCAACCACAATGCAATGATATGGGAATGGAAGCATGGTCACCTGACTAGACCGGCACATAATGAGCATGCCTATGATAAAATATCACACTGGGCCTTGTGGGATGGCTCAGTGAATAAAGTGTTTGCCCAACAAGCATGAGGACCTGAGTTTGGATACTCGGAAGCAATTATAAAAGCCAGGCAAGCATGGCGATGGTCTGTACTTCCAGTAAATAGAAAGCAGAGATGGAGGGTTTCTTGGATAAATTGAAAAGCTAGAGCAAGTAGACTTGGTGAGCTCAGACTTCAGTGAAAGATTCAGCTTCAATACATAAAGTGGGAAGCAATTGAGCAAGACCTGCAATCAGCGTAGGTGTCCATATGCATGCACACATATTGTACATGTACGCCTGTTTTTCACCCTAACCTTTTTATGTTGAGGGAAGTTCGACTTGCCTAAGTAATGGCTAGTGAGATATGGCTCATCTGTCCTATAGCCAGAATATGGTGTTCTATGGGATCCTGGCATTAGAAATACAGAATTAAAGGAACCCTAACAACTAAAGCAGACCCTAATAAAAATCAGCAACACAGTCTGACATGTTAGAAAGTATAAGTGCTACGATAAATATACTCTTGACCTTGAAAAGGAGCTTACAGAAGCAGAGAGGAGAAAGCGAGAGCCTAGGACCGATTGTTATGTGGTAGAGGAGGGTTATATCAGATCAGTCTGGAAGTTCTAGCCCCTGGCATGGGTGAGCATGGCTCACCCAGCTGCAGTGAGCTGAAGTGCTGAGACCCTCATAGGATTTCCAGGTTACTTTGTTTATTTTTATTCAGCTCTGTTTGGCAGCACTAAGTGTCCCCTGTTCACCCCAGTATTTCCTATGCATAGGCAAATATTAAATTGGTATTGTGCTTAAATTATGTTTTAGTAGATCAATCATGCAGGGACAGAGTTGCTTCTTCAAGATAAGTTTTAGAAAAGAACTGACCTCGCTTATTTGCAGAAGATGGAGGAATGGCAGGAGACTTGCCAAAAAGTAAGACAGAAACCACAAAGGAATGCAGTTGACATAATGGGAGCTGGCTGGAGAGAGGCAGAAGCCAACTGAAAGAAAATTCAGTGGCTGGAGCAGCATCTGCATCAAAAAAAAAAATTGAACAAAGTGGTATTGGATAAAAATTTGCATTATTAAATATTCATAGGGTCATATTGATGGAAATTAAGGGATAAACAAGTAAATTGGGGAAAGGGGTTTTCTTATGTAGAAAACACAATTCATGAAGATATTTATTCCTTCTAAGTGGGGAACAAAACTGGGGCGATAGCTCAGTCAGAAATATGCATGTCGTATAAGCACAGGAGCGCTCTCTCTCTCTCTCTCTCTCTCTCTCTCTCTCTCTCTGTGTGTGTGTGTGTGTATGTGTGTGTGTGCATGTGTTCTCAAGGCCAGAAACATCCAGTCACTTGAGTCACAGGCAGTTGTGACTTGGCCAGTGTAGATGCTGGCAACATAACTGGGATTCTGTATGTGCCCTTAATCACTGAGCCATTTCTCTGGCTCTTCTTGTTTTTATATCTCTAGTATACTGTAGAGTTTATGTTGGTGTCAGCTGTTCACTGTGTGTATGTTAAACTGAAGCTCTCTGTTAGATCCTAACCAATGTGTGTGCTTTCTGTAGCTTACCTTCCCCTGATCAGATATTAGTATTAGAAAGAGAGAGGTGTATAGGTGTATATTATATATGTATGGAGACTTCCTTTGACCCTTCAAAGGGCTTCCTTTTGTAGACCTGAGAGGAGGGAAAGCAAGTGAATGGGATGTATTTCTCTATCCTAAAATCCAGATTTCCTTCCTGCTAAGCAGTGGGCTTCTGATTTTGACATTATCTTTTCAACAGCATTCTCTTCTGCCTTCGACAACAATGTGTCAATCTAAGAAATCAAAGTACCTCTGAATAATCCATACGCTCAGCATCTAAGAAATTCCTCACAGCCTACCTCAGATCCTAGTTCTCTCAGGAGAGCATTTAAGCAGGGTGCTCCAAGGCTCCCTGTTTGCAAGAAATTACTTTTTCTTTTTTCTTCCTTCCTTCCTTCCTTCCTTCCTTCCTTCCTTCCTTCCTTCCTCCCTCCCTCCCTCCCTCCCTCCCTCCCTCCCTCCCTCCCTCCCTCCTTTCTTTCTTTCTTTCTTTCTTTCTTTCTTTCTTTCTTTCTTTCTTTCTTTCTTTCTTTTTTTCTTTCTTTTTCAGACCACAAGGCTATCTCTAAGTTTGCCTGTGTGGTTCATCTTTAATCCACACTTAAGACCTTAATGAGTTGACTAGATGGCCTTTCCTTTGGAGTCAGTGATGGTCTAAACTTAAGGACTGACATTTCCATCAAAAGCATTTGCAGAGCCTAAAGAGTTGGGCCAATGGTTTAGAGCATGTGTTGTTCTTACAAAGGACCTGAGTTCAATTCCTCATGTTGTCC
Organism: Tokudaia tokunoshimensis; assembly: GCA_036184795.1. NCBI lineage: Eukaryota > Metazoa > Chordata > Mammalia > Rodentia > Muridae > Tokudaia > Tokudaia tokunoshimensis. The sequence continues at coordinate 75,626,041 of BTHU01000008.1, read as the reverse complement.
GGTTGTATCCAATTCTATCACACAGAAGCACTAAGGAGTTATTTTGGTATTAGGTACGCTAACTTAGAAAGTATGGCTATTGTGGAGAAATCCTTCTGAAGCTCTGATCTTTCCATATACCACATTATAAATAACTTCGGCTTTTAGAAAAACCACTTGTGACTTTTGTTCACCGTGGCATAAAGGATACACTCATCCCTCAAGAGATGCATTAAATTTTGGAAGTTGAAAATCTGAGATAAGCCTTTAGAGCCTATACTGGCTGGTTTTGTGTGTCAACTTGACACAAGCTTGAATCATCAGGGAGGAAGGATCCTCAGGTGAGGAAATGCCTCCATGAGATCCAGCTGTAAGGCATTTTCTCAATTAGTGATCAATGGGGGAGGACTCTGATCATTATGGGTGGCACCATCCCTGGACTGGTGGTCCTGGGTTCTATAAGAAAGCAGGCTGAGCAAGCCATGGGAGCAAGCCAGTAAGCAAGAACCCTCCATGTCTTCTATATCAGCTCCTGCTTCCAATTTCCTGCCCTGTTTGAGTTCCTGTCCTGCTTCCTTCAATAATGAACAGAAATATGGAAGTGTAAGCCAATTAAATCCTTTCCTACCCAACTTGCTGTTTGATCATGGTGGGTTTTGCTACAGCAATTGTAACTCTGACTAAGACTGACCCTAATTGACTTTATGAAGGGTATGGCCAGTGGACTGGTAAACCCTCCTCTGCACCACTATAGCTCAGCTTAGGGACCTTGATCTTTGTGGTATCCTTAAGCCCCAAACATCATCTCTTTCCAGTATATCTTTATTTGACTTTGGTACAAATTAACATTCTGGGGAAGGTGGACTTCCCATCGTGGTCTAAATTTATAGTGAAATTATTTTTCCATAATGACTACTATTGATTATGAATCAAGCGAGAAAAAGGGATCAAGACAGGAACTAGTGAGATCAGAGGACATTGGAATGAAATCAGAATTCATCCCAGAAGATCCAGGGAAGGGTCCAGCAGATCTGTCTGTCTGTCTACTCGTCTATCCATCTAGCTTGTGTGTGTGTGTCACACACACACACACACACACACACACACACACACACACACACATTATTTCTACACTTTCCTTTTAGATTTAAGACTTCAGAGTCAAAAGGTTTTGTAGATCCACAAAGCAGATAGTGACATACATGAGGACTTGCCTGTCCTGTCTTCTGGATCTGAGGCTGCAACTGTGTTCCTCACCTCATGGCAATGCCTTCTACAGAGAAAACCTAAGCCCTGACTGTGTGGCATCCCTCCTTCCTGACAGCCTCTCCATCCTTCTGTGCCAACATTATTTATCAGGGAAGAGACTCTCTGAGGCATTGATGGACGTGTTCAGGGGGGTGAGCTGGACAGTGGCTCCGAAAAGGAAATGAATTTCTTGTTGATTCAACTGAGGATAGATGAGGACTTTGAAATATGTTTGTCTCTTAGACATAGTCATTTTCCTGAGGATCCTCACCATCAGTAAGAATTATAACTTCTGAGACGCTTTCTCTAATGAAATGCTATTTTCATTTTGATAATGTAGCACGCGATTAGAAAGACTCTTTAATTGACTTGCTTTCTGGAGGTTTAATATGATTTTGAGGTTTTTGGTTTTTTTTTTCCCCAGACAGAATGGCTTTGTTCATCAGAGTAAAGCAGTGTGGTCCCTGTCTGAGCTAGTTCAGTTCAGTTCAGGTCAAGTCACCCAGACACGCTTTTGCCGTGACGGTGAGCAGAATCCCTTCAGCAGCTGACCTGAAACCTTACAGGCAGAATCTTATGTCCTGGATTACAGACCACTATAATTATTAGTTTCCAGTCTCCTGAAAGTTCCCTAGGCTCTGGGAAGTCTAGCACTACAAAAGAATCACCTGTCAAGTCTCACAAACCTCTATTACTATCACTGAGCATTACTATCACTGAGCAGGAGAGGAAACTGAGTCTTAGAGAGGATGAGCAGTTTGTACAGTCTCATAGTTACTTAATAAGGTCAGGATTTGGATCTCAAATACATGCTGTCAGTCAGTTGATAAGATATATGTGCCTCCGATATACTCAAGGACACAGGAGCACTTGGAGACTTGAAAACTCTTCTCACTCATTGTCTCTTCCTAATTTCTCCTTGAGAGGAGGGGAGCAGAAGATGGTTACAGTTTCAAGGTTTAGATTCTTTCTAAACCCCAAGAGTCTCCTGGCAGAGATCAGTATCTGGATCACTTTTCTTGTTGCTGAGACAAAATATCTGACAGGAACAAGGCAAAAGCCTGTATGTATTTTGGCTCAGAGTCCAAGGGCACAGTCTGTCATGGCAGAAAAGACATGGCCATAAGAGCTGGAGGCAGCTGGTCACAGTGTCCCTGCAATCCGGAAGCAGAGAGAGATGACCACTGTGGCTGGGGTTGCTTTCTCCTGAGTTCAGCCCAGGACCTCAGGCCAGGGGACAGTGCTATCTACAGTGAGAGGGGATCTTCCCTCCTCAATACATTCAGTCTAGAAACTTCCACACAGGCCTAAGTTTGTTTCTATGGTGGATTCTAAATCTTAACAAGTTGACAGTCAAGATCACACCTGACAGGCAAGATTTAGTTGGCCATCGAACTAAAATTTGTGGGTTGTAAAATGACCTCTTAATTTGTATGCATACACAAGAAGGAAATTATATCAACCTGCAATGAATGTTTATGGATCAATTATGTTATTATTAGTGTCTTGTAAAAGTGGACCCTGAATCTATCAAAATTCAGATTGTACAATTTTTTTCATTCATTTCATTCAAAGATTTTATTTTTATGTGTCTGTGTGAATATATTCAATTTGGATGCAGGAATCTGTGGAGACCTAAAATCAGAATTTGGGTCATTTGGAAGAACTCCCACTGCCCTTGTTGAACCATCTCTTGAGTACTAGAAGATTATTTTAAGGACAGATTCATCTCTAAAGATCACGTTCAGAGCCTTACTTGACGTTTCTCCCTCCTGGTAAGCTCTTCACCCTCTCAGTGCCTTTAAATGTATGTATGGTGTGGGGGAAAATACTGAAGCTCAGATCCAGGGCCTGGAAACACACTAGTCAAATCTTTCTGCCACCCAGCTGCCTCCAATCTCTACAGAAGTAAAACTTCCTAAAGAAGTCTATAAATAAACAAAGAGGTTGCTTTTCCTGAGCTCTTTGGCTAGTAAGGGGAGAGAGGTAACTTGCATGATGGTTAATCTTGATGGCCAGCTTGAATGGAAGGAGAGCTACCTTGAAGCCCAGTCAAGTACATTTCTTGGGCTATCTCTGAGGGGGTGTTTATGGAGGATTAACCAAGTGGGGAAGACATTCATGAATGTGTGTTTATCACCCAACAGCCTGTGAGCTATTCCATTTCACACACCCCTGAAACTGAGCCTAAACAAGACTTCATCTCTTAAGTTAGTCATGTTGGGCATTTTGTCACATAAATGTCAACTTCGTTTAACATGGGCTGGCTTTGGAAATGTGGCTTAGCCCATCTGATTTGCCCTCTTTCCTGTTCTTACCACACAACCACTCAGCTCCTAGGGGCTAAAGGGGTGTTTTGTATCATCCCCTTGATTTTCTTTCCATTTCCTGATTCCTGTTGCAATGTGTAATTTCATGTACATTCTACTGGGCAATGAGATGTCCAGACACCTGCTTATTGTTTCTTGGTAAGATGTACTGGGTGGTGTCTCTGGAAGAGCTGAGAGCTTGAATCAACCTGAGAAAAGTGGACACCACCTCCCCAACAAGGACCTGAGTCGAAGAAGTGGCCAATGGTGGTGGAATCCCCTCCTTTCCTGGTTGCTTCAGTGGGAACATCAATCCCCTGCCACTGCCCACTGTTTTCATATCTTGAGACTTGGAGTGGGAGTTATACCATCAGCTCTCTTTTAAACTATCCCATGAGCTCTGTTTTTCCTAAGGCTCTGTCCGAAAACAGTAGACTGGAAGACTTTAGGATTCATGGTCACATGGGCCACTGTCTCTGTGTCTGTGTCTGTGTCTGTCTGTCTGTCTCCTTCTCTCTGGTGTGTGTCTGTGTGTGTGTGTGTGTGTGTGTGTATGCAGAATCCCTTGTACCCAGAATTACCTGGTGGGTTTATCACACTGCAGACAATTGAATTGGATCAATTGAATTAGGGTAAGAGCAGGGTGGGTCTCACATATTTGCATTTTAAAGAGATTTCCTGGTAATACTGATGCTGGGTAGGAGAGAAGAAACAACTTTGAAATCATTGGCTTTGAGCAATCTCAACCGACTTGCTCTTCTGCTCACAGCTATCACAAGATCTCATTGATTCTAAGGGGCAGTTTAATTTCAGGATATTAAAATTTGAGAATAATGCGCAACTTTGCATTGATGGAATGTGATAAATCCTATTTCCCCTCAGCTTGAGCTGTGACATCATTTTCCTTCTGATTGATCATCGATTGACTTACATTTAACTCATCCATTCATCTATTCCTAATGTTCTCTGCTTACGCTCAAGATGAACTGAGACACCTTCTATAGTTTTAGCTAAACTTTCTTCCTTGCGTTGTTTAGACAAGCTTGAGGTCTGCTTCAGGCCCTGTTGTGCTCAACCCTGAAGGCTGACATGAGTGCCTCTGGTTCAGAAGTCTCTGTTGTATTACCTCTCATTGCTGCACAGTGCTTCTTGCCATGCTGGAACCATACCAAGGCAGTATTAAGAGGCAGTGAGCCATGCTGACATCACCCACATGCCTCCCAAACCCTTCATCCTGAGAACAGATCAGTTAGGATCAGATTCTCCTATTTGATCCTACTGTGTTTCCCCTAATGACCCTGTTTGTCTTCTTGGGTTAATTTCTAGTGGGATGATTTTTGATTTTTACTTCTATTCCTGTCCTGGCTTGTTTTCTGTTGCAACAATGAAACATGGACCACAAACACTGTGAGGTTGAAAGGGTTTCTTTAGCTTATAGCTTCCTTCTCATCACTGTGGGAATCGGAGACAGAACTGAAGCAGAGACCATGGAAGAATGCTACTTACTGGCATGCTTTCTTATATAACCCAGGGTCATCTGTCTAGGGGATGCATTGCCTACAAGTGGGATGGGCCCTGTTCCTCCATCAACATTAAAGAAAAAAAGTATCACATACCTAAAGGCCAGTCAGATAGAGGCAATTCCTCAATTGATATTTCATCTCCCCATGTGAGTTCTGTTTGTGTCAAGTTGACAAAACTTAACGAGCACAGTCCCTTATAGTTTAAAAGAAAAGTTTTTCACATAGTAGCTTAGAGGAAAGTTGGACAGTGTTCCACCTCTTTCCTGAACCTTGTGATTATCCAGATTTCTGTGCAAATGACTAAAAGCCATTCCATCTATATGTGACCAAGCCCTGCAGAGTGTATCCTCTGCACACTGGGTGACTCCTGGGCAACTCAGTGTTCCTGCCAACAGAGATGCCCTGACAACAGTCAGTTCACAGGCTTGATTGAACTACAGCCTATCTCATTTTAGATTCCTGAATCTAGTATCCATCTGAATGCAGATCGTGAGCCACCTACTTTTTCCTAACACCTTCCATGTCTCTTCCTCATCCAGTTTTCTGCTTTTCCGATCCTTCCACTGTGACCTCAGGAATTCTGATCAACAAACTCTTTTGGCCTCCTAGCTAAATATACCTTTCACCTCCTTTCATGTCAAAATCGGACTTCTTGAAGAAGACTTCCATCCCCCGCTTAACTTTCCAAGGGTAGACAGATTTCTGAAAGGGGTCCTGCTTGATGGTAAGTGGGTACCTGTATTTAATCCCCACACTATGTTCTTCTATAGTTCGAATCTAATCGGGCTACTGAAATGAGATCTCACATAATAGGTAGCTTGTGGAAAACACAGACTTCATTTACAAGGTTCTGCTGGCCAAGAAGACAAGAGCACAATACTAGCAGCTTCAAGCCTGCTAAGGGCTCTTGTCCTAGCTTCCAGTGGCAGTCTTCTTAGTGTGACACCTAAAGGCAGAAAAAGAACAGGAATCCTCTAGAGCCTCTTTAAGAAGGGCATTAATCCTAATTTTGAAGACCCTCCTGACCTAATTAGCTCCCTGACACCCACATCAAGCTCTAATACCACATCAAGAGCTAGGATTTGGATGCGTGAAGGTGGTGAGTGTGAATATCTAGCCTCAGATTGTCTCGGTGTGTGGCATGACACACACATATGATGTGTCTCTTCCTCTCAATGCTCACATCCACTGAACCACCCACTTCTGTTGATTGTGCCCTGCTTTCTAACATTCCATCCCATCTCCTGCTCTCCAACTCCACTGGCATTCTCCTCCTTCAGCTCTGATCAGGCCTCTCCTGGGTCATGCCTAGGTTTCCAGCTACTTTCCTAGTCTCAACCTTCCCCTAATACAATCTGACTTCTGGAGATCATAGTTTAAGGGCTTCCTTCTGCTACTCCATCACTTCCTGTTCTCCATACCTCTGCATGCTTGAATTTTCCTGTCCCTACTATTCCCTTCTCGACTTTATTATACCTGTATCTTATTGTGCCCCTGGCTTCCACGTGTATTTGAAGTTAAATATACAAAATGAAAGATCCAAAGCTAAGATCGACAAGGGACGGGAAGATCTGGTGTTTGTCTCTTTGGGCCCAGGTGACATCAGTATATATATTTTACAATTCCATGTATTTACCTGCAAGTTTCATGATTTCATTTTTCTTTGCAGCTGAGAGACCTTCCTTTTTTGAATCTTACTTACTAAATTCCAAAATATTAACCTTTTGTGAGATTTCATTCTTTTTGAGCAGGAACTTGAAGATCATACTAGGAATAATAGATATTAGTTGCACTTGAAATAATATTGAATAGTAATAAAATACTTAGTCACCTTCCTATAGAATATCAGGCTGCAGCATGCACTGCCACATCTATATTCAATCCTCAACATTGTTATAATTCCACCCCATAAATAATACAGCACGGCAGTGCTCAGATCAAACTCAGCATCTAATGATAGTAACTGATCTCATATTTAAATCTTCTAATTCCCATTTTGGTGCTCATTTTTGTTTTCTAGGTTATCTAATAACAGAGATTCCATTTCAAGCATAGCATGTCAGCCACTCAGGTAATAAATGGAAAAGAACCACAAGAGCATTCAGGGGGCTGTTCCAATCATTCAATTATTAGACAGAAGAATCTTTCTCTTATGCGCTGTCTACTTGGATAAAGATGGTGAGCCTTAACTGGGCTACAGCTATGTAGGTACACACATGGGAAATTCAGGACATTAGATGTCTTCTGCAACAATATTTAGGAAAACAGTAAGGGTAGTCATCCTGCCTCTTGGCAATATCTCCTGTTTTCTTTCTTCCTCTTTGACTTTTTATCTCATTTGTCCATTTGCTTGAGATAGTAGCTGCTTTGTTTTTAAGGTTGCAATCAATAATCCTGAAAATAGAAACAATATCAGCAGCTGCTGACATTTTTTATAGAGGTAAAGAAATCCAATGAACACACTCAAAGTTTTCTTCAGGAGTGAGACATGGTATTTATTTGTTCATTTTCCTGGGTGACCTGGGCTTTCCCTCCTACCCAGGGTGCAGCAAGGAGCTGGCGTGAGAGGGTTGGCTGTGTTTAATTGAGGAAGAAGTTGTAACCCATCACCTGATCTGTTATAGGTGACATTTGCCTGGTTCACCAGGGAACAGCTCTTTAAAGGGTTTTGAGAAATAGCTGCCAACAGCCTTAATTTAACAGCTGTGCTGGGCTATCAGGGAGCATCCAGATGTGAAGACATTGGTGGGAAATGAAATTCAGGCAGAGGAAGAGACTAATGGCTACCACTGTGAGCCCAGCACTCCTGGGCTTTCAAACTCAGTGCATCCATTCTGTCTTTCTTTCAAGGTCAGCCTAGTCACTCATATGCATGTCAACAGACATTTCTCCAATGGAGCCTCACCTCATGCTATTTTGCCTCCTTCAAACTGTGGTCATTTGCTATGTGGCAAAAAATACTAAGGGTACCTGTGTACATGAACAAAGAGCGCCCATGCAATACTGAAGTTGGCCAATGAAACCAACAGGACCTAGATCACTATTGTGAGACTCTTTCCCCCCCCCCCTTTTTTTTTTCTCATTTCTAAAACAACATGTACTAATGAACCATGGTGGTGTGATGGCTGATCTCAACTGTCAACTTCACTGGATCTGGAATCAACTAAAAGGCAAGCCACCAGCCCCCCTTGTGAGAGACTTTCTTTATCACAGTATTTGGGAAGACCCACCCAAAATATAGATGGCAGCTTCTGGTGGCAACCCAGACAAAGGGAGAGAGAAGGAAGCTTTGCTGTTTGCCTGTTTGCCTTTACTTTTGCTGACAAGTTCACTTATCCTGAGACTGAGAAACAGTGGCTCTCCAGGAATCCCCCAGGCCTATAGCACCAGACTAGGACTGTAGAGCCATCCAGCCTCATAGCTGCTATTGGAGTCTCAGCCTCTTTAATGTGAGCTAGTCATTGTTGGACAACCTAGACAATATCACACAAGCCAATCTAATAAATCCCCTTTTCGTATATATTTTTTTCTATGAGTTCTGTTCCTCTAGAGCAGCGGTTCTCAACCTTCTTAATGCTGTGACCCATTAATACAGTTCCTTATGTTGTGGTGAACCCCAACCATAAAATTATTTTCATTGCTACATCATAACTATAATTTTGCTATTGTTGTGAATTGATATAGTAGAGGCTGCTATAGGAGCTAAGATAATACATAGATGAACAGGACGTCTTATTCCTGTTCTCAAGGTACATGTGCTTGCTGGTTGTAGCAGAAGGTGTGCCTGAAGCTAAGTGTTATTTGAGTAGAGATAGTTGGATTGGGGAGAGAAGCACAAATGGGCATGGACTGTATGGGTATAACTGAGAAAGCAGGAACAGTTTCCTAGGTGAGTCATATTCCACCTGATCCTTGAAGGTGGAAGGAATTCTACAGAGCTCTGTGGAAAATAGGATGGGATGGCTATGGAAGGGAAATCAAGTAAAAGCTATGACTACCCTTCACATGGTTTTTTTGAAAGATCCCACTGGTACAAATGATGTTGTATGTTGACAAGTACTCTAAGCTAAGCCCTGCCGTCTGCCTTCTCATGAGGCTCTAACATGATTACATCTGCTCCTGAAGTTGATATAGGAGAGTTTTTGACATGGACATGGATGGGTGTTGGTAATTTCACTCTCAGAGCCACAGAAGATCAGGGATGGGGAGAACTTTGACCACAGATGCTTGGCACCCAGGCAACCCTTAAGAACCCTGTCTCTTCTCTCTTGGAGATAATTTACCAAAAGCCTAAGCCTGGGATTAATTTATTGCCAAACTAGTTTAAAAGCAAAACAAGACTTTAGAATTCGCTTTTTTTCCCCCTCTTTTCTAATTTATCATGAGGTTGATGATCTTCTACAATAAGAAATCACTCTTTCAGACAACTGGGGTGAGAACCTCGTCCTGTGTTTCATTTTATGGATTCAAAGCTTGAGATTAAGGGTCTCTTATTTTGTTTGGCTCAACTGATATATGGTTCTTTAATCAGATACACAGTAAATACTCCAGTTTATTATTTTCATTTTAAAATTAAATGATTGATCCAGATTTTCCTGAGTTGTGGACAGGGTTAACATTTCATTTATCTCCTAGGCAGTGATTTGTCTGTCTGTCTGTCTATCTATCTATCTATCTATCTATCTATCTATCTATCTATCATCTATCTATCTAATCTAATCCATTTTGAGATGTGTATCAATATCCCAATATACCAATATTTCAGGTTGGCCTAAAGCTCATTATTTGAAACAGACTGTCCTCAAATTCCTGATGATCCAGTTTTCTCTGTCACCTCAGTGCTGAGATTAAAGGCATGTACCAATATACCTAGTCAGTGATACTATTTATTAAGTTACAGGTGATGAATTTGGGTGAGGTATGAGAGAATCATCCCAAGGTAGGTCCATCCATGGTAAGCATAATGTGTCTAATTATTCTAGAAAGAAGTACCTGAGCCAGGAAGATAGATTTCCCAATAGTGCCTTCCTCATCTCTGGAATCTGAAAGCACCATTCCTGGAAATGGCTCCTCTTGGGTGCAGGGCTTCTATTGTTATGACAGGGGAAAGAACAGGCTTTACCTCGCGGCAGATTTCACTGAGCCGCTTGAACCTCATGTCCAGTCTGACATCTTCTAGCATCTTTTTCATGGTGTGATAGGGAAAGGCTGGTCCAGCTCTGCCTGCTGCTGAGATTTCTGTCCCCCACCCGGACACTGCTCCCTCAAAGAGAATTCCTGTCAATCAGCAAGCTTCCCTGTGCTTTAACATGGGTTCTGGGGGTGGCAGCAGGTCTGTGTAAGAGGTATCTTCTTCAGTAGGGCCTGGCTTCCCCCTCAGTCAAGGGATTTGGGTTTGAAACCTGTCTCAGTCCTAGGAATAGATAGATGATTGCATGGTGGCAATTCAAATTAGAATCTAAGATTCACACAGAAATCAAGTCAGTGGACTTTAGTTGCTAGGAATCTGCTTCCTTCTGGGGGACTGAGCATAGCTCTCACATGCTGATCTCTGGGGTCAGTCTGTGGTTACCATTCAGCTCTGTCATCCTTTGTAGGACTATGCTTGTGTGGCTCTGCGGGTGCCCCAGCTCCCTGCTACCTAGACACCCACCATCCCCTTGGATTTATGATTTTAGTCTGAAGTACACATTCCCCACCATTGCTCCTGATCTACAAAGAACATCACAGCAGAACTCTTCAAAGACACCTGTGCTTTTCATGAATGTAGTCCTTGAATTCTTAGAGAAGAGATCCTGGAACTTCCCACGGCCAGTGAGAGGGTAGGAAGTAAACTTCTTAAATAATAAATATTTTCTAGCATGCCAGTCTCCCTAAGATTTTAAGAATCTTTTGAAATCAATGACACCAAGTTATGTTTTAGGATCCAGGTAAAGGGCAATGTAGAAAAATAGTAAATGATAATGATGAACAGTAATTTGCAAACAATGAGGACATAAGGAAGAGCAATATACAAGTGTTACATGATTTTAAAGCACCATTATGCACTATAGAATGTATTCTTTGGTATATACTGATTGGCAAATCAAATCAAGGTGAAGATGTGTATGTAGCATGACACAAGTTATTCAAAAAATGAATTTATAAAAATATATGCGCACTATGTGCTTCATTAAATGTTTAAAAACAATGAAAGCAAAATATGTTGAACATTGAAAAGGATTTGATGCACTGAAACAAGCAGTCAAGGAAAATAAAGCAAGATTGTTTTTGCTTTAAAAACATAAAACTATTTGATAATCACAATGGTATGCTCTTTGTGCCTTTATTATTTGGCTGCCTCATAGAAAACATGTGCTGTGGGATTAACACAATTGCAAAATGTCTTAGTATCATTGACAAATGTGGCTTTGGATACAGGGGACAGTGATACAGAGGTAAGGTAAATGAAATTAAGTACCATATTCTCAAAATTGAATTAGAGGTGTCAGCATGAATTTGTGGTGTGTTTTGCCTTTTTAAATGTGTATTCATTTATAAGTGACTACCACTAATGGTAAATTGATTTTCTATGGGCTAAAATTCATTCATTCATTCATCTCCTTTTGTTTTCTTCCACTATCTCTTTCTTTCCATGTCTTTTCTTTCTGTCCTTTGAATGAGTGCTCATACATGTAGCCCAGGGTTAGAGCTCACTACGTATGAACTCATGGAAATCCTCCTGCATCAATCTCCCAAGTGCTGGTATTAAAGATGGAGCCACCAAATATAGCAACATTCTTATCAATAACAACTGGAAAAGTTGAGAAAACAGCAACACAACCGTTTGAACTTTCATGTTTTGGGACTTAGTTGGGGAAAAAAAATAGAATAGAAAAGTCCATGAGTGAGAAATTCTACAGTGTTGTTAGCTGTGGTGACTGTTAATGTTCGATGAGTTGGGTTGTAAGAGAACAGTACAGAAAAATATTGGGATGAAGAGAAGGATTTTGTGTCATGCCCTTGAGTAGCATGACCCTTTAGTGGTATGGTTCCTCATGTTGTGGTGTGTGACCCCCAACCATAAAATTATTTCATTGCTAGTTTATAACTGCAATTTTGCTGTTTTGAATCATAATATAAACATCTGCTATGCAGGATATCTGATATGTAATCCCAAAGGGGTTATGTCATTATACTTATCTTCTTATTGCCATGCATAAATACCTGCCAAGAAGCAGCTAAAGGCAGGATGAATTCATTTTGACTGACAGACACAAGGGGTATCATGGTCAGGACAGCAGGACAGGAGCTTGAGGTGCTGAGCACTTTCCATTCACAGTCAGGAGGCAGAGGGTGTGTGGGGAAGGGAAAGAATGTAACAACCCTTCTTCCTAACGACTTTCTTTCTTCAGCAAGGCTCCACCTCTTAAAGGTTCCATAACCTTCCAGAACTGCATCACCAGCTAGGACCATGTATTCAAATATACAAGTCTGTGCAATGTATTTCACATTCAAGCTGCAAAACTTGTCCCTAAAATAGCAGAGATTATAAAAATAATATGTTCAAACATTCTTGTATTTTCATGGAATTGATGATTTAGACTAATTTCCATAAAGGATATACTAAGGGCTGATTATACAAACATAACTGTCAGGCTAAAATCTTTGAGCTGAATTATTTTATTGACTTTTATAAAGGATTTGAGTTCTTTTAATGTGTTGATTCCTAGGATACTTATCATTTTGTGACAACTAGAAATAACATTTAAAAATAACTAGCATGTTATTGCTCAGATTTGAACGTGGAGTTTTCTCTAAACAAATTCACACTTAGCCCAATTAAATAAGCTTATTCATAATAATGATTTCCTTTATAAACATAGACCTGGAGTCTCCACTTTGACCATTAACTGTATCATTCTGTTTTTATTTTTACTATCTAATTCTTATACTTTCCATCATAATTGATTATATATTCTTTCTCTTGCATTATTATGTTTGTTAGAACATTAATAAGTACACAGTGTTTGGACATCAGAGTATTTTGATTTTGTTTTTGTTTTTGTTTTGTTTTGCTTTGTTTTGAGACAAGATCTCATTATGTATTCCTGGATATTCTGGAACTTGCTGTGTAGACCAGGCATTGAACTCAAAGCAATCCACCTGCCTCTGCCTCTGGAGTGTTGGGACTAAAGGCCTGTGTCACCGCGCCCAGCTCTGATTTCTAGTTTTTAAGGGAATTCTTATTTGTGATGTTTGTAGTTTTTTTTGTTAATTAGCTCTCCATAGGTAATGAAGTCCCTTCTATTTCTTATTTTCTAAAAATAACTTTACCTACTTATATGCTAATCCCCAAAGTTATTTAATTTCTTTAAATTATTTAAATACTAACAAAAACTTTATCACGTAATTCTCAAAATTATTTTAAACTTCTAGTCAAGGTATGCTCTTTAATTTTTGCTAGTACAGTGAACTATATTTTGCTCAAGGTAAATTTGTGTCACGCTAGTAGAATAAGCACAGTTAGCTGGAATGTGTTTGTTACAATTTGCTGAATTCCACTCAGCAAAATTTTATCATTCTTGTATCCATAGTTATGAATGAGACAACCTAACTGCATTCTGTCATGACTATCTCTCTTGTATAAGATTTGATGTGGGATTCTCTGGTTTCTAATTGCTGGTAGAAATTGCATATGATTGAGGGAATCTTGAAAATTATTTTACTTATAATTTGGTATCAACCAAGCCTGAAGTTGTTTGTTTGCTTATTTTTCCTGAAGGGATCATATCAATTTTCTTTGTATTTGTGTATAATTTCACCAACTATATTTCTCTGGATGTTTCTTTGTATTGTATAAGTTGTTGATATAAAGCTTATTTTTTTTTCTGAAGAATGAATTTGAAATTTTAAGTGTGTGTGTGTGTGTGTGTGTGTTATGTATGGTGTGTGGTATGTGAGTGTGTGTGTGTTTGAGTATGTGTGTTTAGGAAGGTAAGCATCCTTGTTGGATCACATGGTCCAGACAGATCTGTATAGTCTTTCTCACTCAGTCTGTAGTGTCTCTAAGTGTGTGAGCTTTCTATGGAATTTTCAGGTTCATCTCCCATCTGCCCAGGTCAAAGTCTTGCATTCTACACTTGATGATTATCTTCTGCATTTGAGGTCTGGTTAAAGGCATTTCCCACCACATAATCCCTACATCTATTCACTTAACTTCTTCTTTGAGCTCACTTTGGGGATTTTCCTCCTTTGTGGGAAGTCCAGTAATGCATCTGTCTGCATGTTGCAGTCTATACACCATAAGCACTAATGAGCTTAGTGAGGGACGTCTTCTCGGAAGCCCAGTTTAATACATTCTAAAGTTGAATTTTGATAGCTGTTTTTACATCAGCCTTGGGGAAGCTACTTGGTTTTTGTTTGCTTGTCTGATCTTTAAAATAGGCATCCCAAAACTGGAAAGGTGCCTCACTAAAGAGCACTGGACCCAACTTTGGGTCCCCGCACTGACATGACAGCTCAAAACTTTAACTCTAGTTCTAGGGAATCAGATTTCCTCTTCTTGCCTCCAGAAGGACTGCAATACAGTGCCCATATGTACACACAAACACACAAACTCCATACATACACAATGCACACCACACACATACACACACTCACACATACATGCAGATATACACCACACACACATATTCACACACTCACACACCAGACACATACATACACGCTAGAACAACTAAAATAAATAAATTATAGAATGGATATCCCCTATACTTACTGTTCTGACTATTAATACATAGGATTAAATAGATGCTACTTGGTAAGTGGGCAGAGGATGGAGCTTATTCTATTATTATAAAAGTACTATCCTTTTTGTCCCAATGATTGCACACAGTCTTGCCCATGCTAACATGTTTCTAGTTCTTATGCATTAGTTTTATATTTTCTTAGACTTAGGCATGAAGCCTGGGTTCACTTCTCTGGCAACATTCTGAGAAAAGGCAGGGATCCTTCTTCTCAAACCTGAAAGATTAAATGCACCGTTGACCCAACTTTTCAGATATAATATTCTCTCTCACAGCACTGAAGAGAACATTTAAAAAACCCTTTAGGCAGAAAGACCTTCTTTTTTTCTTTTTATTGAATATATTTTTCATTTACATTTCAAATGTTATACCCCTTCCCGGTTTCCCGCCTCCCCGAAAACCCCCAACCCATCCTCCCACCCCCTGCCTCCAAGAATATGCTTCTCCACCCAACCTACTCCCATGATCCCCACTCGGTTTCCCCACGCTGGGCCCTCTTTTGAGCCTTCACAGGATCAAGGACCTCTCCTCCCACTGGTGTCTGACAAGGCATTCCTCTGCCACTCTTTTGACTGGAACCATGTGAACTCCTTGGTTGATGACTTAGTCCTTGGGATCCCTGGGGCATCTGGTTGGCCAAGATCATCTTTCTTTCCATGGTGCTGCAAGCAACACCCCACCCCCCACCCCCAGCTTCTCCAGTCTGCCTTCCAACTCTTCCATTGGGCATCCCAGGCTCTGTCCAACGGTTAGCTGCTAGAATTCACCTCTGTATCTGTAAGACTCTGGCAGGGCCCCTCCAAAAGAAAACCATAACAGGCTCCTTTCAGTATGCACTTCTTGTCATCCATAGTAGTTTCGGAGTTTGGTAACTGTTTATAGGATGAATCCCCAGGTAGGACAGTCTCTGGGTGGCTTTTCCTTCAGTCTCTGCTCCACATTTTGTCTCCATAGTTGTTCCTATGAGTATTTTGTTCCCTTTCTCCGAGGAACCAAAGCACCCCCACTTTGGTCTTCCTTCTTCTTGAGCTTCCTGTGGTCTGTGAATTGTAATGTGTTTATTTTGAGCTCTTGGGCTAATATCCACTTATTAGTGAGTACATACCGTGTGTGTTATTTTGGAATTCGGTTACCTCACTCATGATGACACATTCTAGTTCCATCCATTTGCCTAAGAATTTCATGAATTTATTGTTTCTAATAGCTGAACAGTACTCCATTGTGTATATATACACAATTTCTGTATCCATTCCTTTGTTGAGGGATATTTGGGTTCTTTCCAGCTTCTGGCTATTATAAATAAGGCTGTTTATGAACATAGTGGAGCATGTGTCCTTATTACATATTGGAGTATCTTCTGGATATATGCCCAGGAGTGGTATAGCTGGGTCCTCAGGTAGTACTATATCCAATTTTCTGAGGAACCACCAAACTGATTTACAGAGTAGTTGTACCAGCTTGCAATCCCATCAGCAATAGAGAAGTATTCCTCTTTCTCCACAACCTCTCCAGCATCTGCTGTCCTCTGAGTTTTTGATCTTAGTCATTCTGACTGATGTGAGGTGGAATATCAGGGTTGTTTTGATTTGCATTTCCCTGATAACTAAGAATGCTGAACATTTCTTTAGGTGCTTCAGAGCCATTTGAGTTTCCTCAGTTGAAAATCCCCTGTTTAGCTCTGCACCCCATTTTTAATAGGGTTATTTGACTCTCTGGGGTCTAACTTTTTGAGTTCTTTGTATACATTGGATATTAGCCCTCTATAGGATGAAGGATTGATAAAGATCTTTTCCCAGTCTGTTGGTTGCCATTTTGTCCTATTGACAGTGTCCTTTGCCTTACAGAAGCTTTGCAGTTTTATGAGGTCCCATTTGTCAATTCTTGTTCTTAGAGCATAAGCCATTGGTGTTCTATTCAGGAAATTTCCCCCTGTTCCCATGTGTTCAAGGTGCTTCCCCACTTTCTCCTCTATAAACTTCAGTGTATCTGGTTTTATGTGGAGGTCCTTGATCCACTTGAACTTGAACTTTGTACAAGGAGATAAGAATGGGTCAATTTGCATTTTTCTGCATGCTGACCTCCAGTTTATCCAGCACCATTTGTTAAAAATGCTGTCTTTTTTCCACTGGATGTTTTTAGCTCCTTTGTCAAATATCAAGTGACCGTAGGTGTGTGGGTTCATATCTGGGTCTTCAATTCTATTCCATTGCTCTCCCTGCCTGTCTCTATACCAATACCATACAGTTTTTATCACTATTGCTCTGTAGTAGAGCTTGATGTCAGGGATGGTGATTCCCCCAGTAAATCTTTTGTTTTGGAGAATAGTTTTCACTATCCTGGGTTTTTTTTGTTATTCCAAATGAATTTGCAGATTGCTCTTTCTAGCTCTGTGAAGAATTGATTTGGAATTTTGATGGGGATTGCATTGAATCTGTAGATTGCTTTTGGCAAAATGGTCATTTTTACTATATTAATCCTGCCAATCCATGAGCATGGGAGATCCTTCCATCTTCTGAGATCTATGATTTCTTTCTTCAGAGGCTTTAAGTTCTTGTCATATGGATCTTTCACTTGCTTAGTTAGAATCACATCAAGGTATTTTATATTATTTGTGACTATTGTAAAGGGTGTCATTTCCCTAATTTCTTTCTCACTTTGTTTGTCCTTTGAGTAGAGGAAGGCTACTGATTTGTTTGATTTAATTTTATATTCAGTCACTTTGCTGAAGTTGTTTATGAGCTTTAGGAGTTCTCTGGTGAAAGTTTTGGGGTCGCTTAAGTATATGATCATATCGTCTGTAAATAGTGATACTTTGACTCTTCCCTTCCAATTTGTATACCTTTGACATCCTTTTGTGTCTAATTGCTCTGGTCAGGACTTTGAGTACTATATTGAATAGATAGGAAAAGAGTGGACAGCCTTGTCTGTTCCCCAATTTTAGTGAGATTGCATCAAGTTTCTCTCCATTTAGCTTGATGTTAGCTACTGGTTTACAGCATATTGCTTTTACTATGTTTAGGTATGGGCCCTGAATTCCTGATCTCTCCAAGACTTTTATCTGAAGGGATGCTGAATTTTGTTAAAAGCTTCTTCAGCATCTAATGAAATGACCTTGTGGTTTTTTCTTTGAGTTTGTTAATGTAGTGGATTACATTGATGGATTTCCATATATTGAACCATCCCTGCATCTCTGGGATGAAGCCTACTTGATCATGGTGAATTATTGTTTTGATGCATTCTTGTATTCGGTTGGCCAGAATTTTGTTGAGAATTTTTGCATCAATATTCATAAGGGAAATTGGTCTGAAGTTCTCTTTCCTTTTTTGGTCTTTGTTTGATTTAGGTAGAAGCGTTATTGTGGCTTCATAGAATGAATTGGGTAGTGTTCCTTGAGTTTCTATTTTGTGGAATAGTTTAAAGAGTATCAGTATTAGCTCTTCTTTGAAGATCTGATAGAATACCCCACTCAACCCATCTGGTCCTGGGCTTTTTTTTTTTGTTGGGAGACTATTAACAACTGCTTCTATTTCCTCGGGACTTATGAGACTATTTAAATGGTTTATCTGATCCTGTTTTAATGTTGGCACCTGGTATGTATCTAGAAAATTGTCCATTTCACCCAGATTTTCCAATTTTGTTGAGTATAAGCTCTTGTAGTAGGATCTGATTAATCTTTGAATTTCCACAGTTTCTGTTGTTATGTCTCCTTTTCACTTCTGATTTAATTAATTTGAGTAGTGCCTCTGAGCCTTCTCGTTAGTCTGGCTAAGGGTGTATCTATCTTGTTGATTTTCTCAAAGAACCAGCTCCTGGTTTTGTTGATTCTTTGTATAATTCTTTTTGTTTCTATTTGTTTGATTTCGGTCCAGAAAGACCTTCTTGTATCCATGCTGATGATGCATTATGTGCTACATGGCAAGGCCATGACAAGTCGTACCGTGTGACCTGCCTGTGAGGTTCACAGGAAACATTGCTAACTTCTCCTTTATGGAGGAAGACGTTGAGGTGCAGAAAAGCTGGGCATCAGAACTGAGCAGCAGCGCATTTTCTGGCATACACACAATGACTGAGGTGGCGTCTCCAGTTCACTGTGGATTGCTGCTCCCTTTGCTTCTTTCAGAGTCCAGGACTCAGGCTATTCTGCAACCATGATAAATTTGGGGAAACTGGATGACTGAGGAGGAGAGAGATTTGGAAAGTAGATCATGTAAGTGTAAATACCTAAGTGCAGAGAGATGATGAATAACGTTGTTCTGATACATGAGTTGGCTGTAAATGCATTTTTCTGATTTAAATTAGGCTGGGGAAGCTAACGTTAGATGGTCAAAGTAATGAGATGTCAGCGACCACAGTGCATAAGTGCATGTCATAAACAAATCAGATGGGGTAGCTATCCTTGAGTGGTATTTATAAGGTCATCATTGCCCTTGCAAATCCAAGCTAAATGACTTCACTCACTCTCACAAAAAGTCACTAACAGGCAAGTATCTGTCCTGCTCTCTGCAAGGTTTCATCTGAGCTGCTCAAGTAGAGCTTGGTGCCACATCATTTGTTTTCTCTGCATTGAATGGGGTCTCCTGAAAGATTTAATATTCCTACTTGCTTTCCACTTTGCTCTTCTCCTGTTTGTAGAGACAAAGGTAAACTCTTGATTCCCCTGTCTCTCGCACCTGCAAGCCACAGTTGTAGGTGTGTATCACCAGGCCCAACTGTCTTATGGTTTCTGACTTAAGCATTCAGCCTGACTCATAAACAGAGATCAAAATTCACCTAAGATTAAAATCTGCCTCTTTTCCCTGAGTGGGCTGTCTGTCTGCTATTTTGATGGTCAAGGATAATTTCTATTATTAATTTTGATTTCCTTTCTCCCTGTTCCTATTTTTGATGCCACACTCTCATAATATCATAGATGTATTAATTTTTCTCTAGAAAAACAAAGCTATTAAAATCTCAGGAAACTGGCTACCCAAACAGGACTAGAGCTCAGAAACTGCAGCCTCCCTCATCTGTCAGGCCAGAATGTTTTTCTTCTTTCTAGCTTAGTATTTAAATATATATAGTTTTTCTTTGCCAGTGGGTACCTACTTTCCTCCACACAGTTCTTTGGGCCTGGAACATAATCCAGATGTAGACTGCTTGCTTAGCAAGCCTAAGGCCCAAGATTCAAGCTAAAGGAGAGCTAGGAAATAAAGCAATAGCAAAGCCCCCATTCTCTTATTTGGGGGTCTGATGACCATAGTGACCTTCAACTTTGTAATGACCAAGAACACCATCACCTCCTTTTCTGTACAAGAAATGTTTTGAAACATTCCCATTAACTAAACTCTGTCATTCATCCTGCTTTAGATTTTTTATTTGTCAAAGACATGTTCAAATGATAGTTGGAGCTTGTCAGACTTACCAATACAGAACTGATATCACTACTCCACTCAAAAGCAAAGAAAAAGCCTTCTTGTATTGGAGTCTTGCCTCATAATTTGCAACTACTAGGGCTGGAAAGATGACTCAGTGGTTAAGAGCAATTATTGATCTTGCAGAAGACCTCAACTCAGTTTCCAGCACCCATGTCAGGTAGCTCACAACTGCCTGTATCTTCAGCATTATGGCATTTGGTGACCTTCTCTGGGACATGGGGATGAGTGACCACCTCTTCCAGATTGTTCAGGCACTGTGCTCACATGCACATCACCACACACAGGCACATGCATGCATAATTACAAATAAAATAAATCTTAAAAATCCAAACTATTGATTATTGGTTTTTTGTTTAGAGAGAGTTCAACCAAACAGGCACAGGGGTAGGAGTGAAAATCCAAGTTGAAGAGAAAACTGAAAGGGAAAATCTGACATTTTCAGGGGAAAGACCTTCAGGGGATATCAGAAGTTTTGAGGCATCTAAAAAAATCTCTGTTAAGTTATAACCTCTATTAGCCCATGAGCTTACAAAAAGCATCTTAGAAGACTCATGTGTGGAACCCCTGGATGGTCGATGGATATTGTCACTGTTGATGATGTCTTCTCTGGCTAAGACCGTGCTGAGATGATAGAGAACAAGATAAAAAGATGAATTCTACTAACTGGGAATTCTGCTCCAATTTATGGGAGGGTAGCCATGGGTATTTGTGATTCTAATATGCAGTGCTTAAAGACATGGCATAAAACTAGACCTGCACACCAGGAACACATGGGGGATTTAATATAAAAATCCCTGGGTCCCAATGTCTGCAGTGGTGTGCATGCACATGTGTGTGTATACAATGTGTGATTATGCATGTGGAGGCCATAGGACAACACTGGGGGTCTTTTTTCTCTTTCTCTGCCTTATTTTGTGAGACAGCATCTCCCACTGAACCTACAGTTCATCCATTTGGCTAGGGTGGCTGGACAGTGAGCCTCAGAGATCATGATTCTTCTCCAATACTGAGATTACAGGCATGTTCCCCAGCACCTGACTTGTGTGTGTGTGTGTGTGTGTGTGTGTGTGTGTGTGTGTTTGTGTGTGTAATATGGGGATTTGAACTTAGGTCCCCATGCTTACATAGCAAGTACTTTACTGACTGAGCTATCTCTGCGATCCAAGATCCCTTACAACCACTGAGTCTCCCATTTCTTACCCTGCAGTACTGGGATAATAACTAGCCACTACAAGGTCCCAAATGATATTGACACAAGCATCTGGGGATTACAACTTGAGAGCCTAAGGCTTTCATTCACACTTCTCTCTCTTACTAGGCACCTTCCTGTGTTGCAGTCTTGGGGGTCTGCAACTATCTGTGCATTTGTTTCTGGTTTAAGTGAGTGTTAAGTGAATTGGGTGAATCTAGACTTGAGTTCTGGAGCTCAGTTACAGTTAGGTTAACCCCCACCTGAAGTTTCTAGAATCCAAATGCTTCCCATACCTTTCACTGTGACTAATTCATATCCTCAAAAATCTCAGCCTGAAACCTTAAAATGTTATTTGTTTCCATCAAATGCCTGGACTTTCTATTCTGCAGACATCAAAGAAGTAGCTTGCAGCACATTTCTGCTAATTATTTTAGGAAGCTTGCTCATATTTAGATTTTTTTTAAAAAAAATCAGTTATAGAATGAGTTTGTTTGAGATTTTTTTTTTCACCCATGAATAGAAAAAAAATTGATTTAGAGAATAAAATTCTGCAGCCTGGCAGCTCCTGTAGTTATTTCAGATTTCCTCTTTTCTAGGGGCAATAAACACATTTTTTAGAAGCAATCCAGAATCTTCCTTTATTTAAACTAATTACTGAACACGTGGCATCTACATTCTATCCTTGGGGCCTCAGGTCAAGGTATACATGGATGAGCAAGGCACCCCTCCCCCTCCCAAACCCCACAAGACTCTGAGAAATGAGAGGAGCTTGGCAGGGTGGAGCTGCTGGTGGAACCAGCCTGAAAAGGAGTGGTGTAGTTCAGAAGAGAGCTGAGCAGGCTTACAGAGGTGAGTCCAACCTGCAGAAAAGAGACAGGCTTACTCTGCACGGGGTGAACCTGGAGAACTCATGCTGCAAGACAAAGGGATGCTTTAGGACCAAAGGATGAGCTGGTCTCATTCAGAAAATGGGCTTTTCATAAACCTACCCTTGGTGTTTGTATTCCTCTACTACCCTCTCTTCCCCCCACACATGTGCAAACATATACTCATCCTGCCTTGTGTAATTTTTTTCAAGTGCATCCTTTGTTGCCCTGCCGAGTATCCCAGCATTAGCCACTCTGGTTCCCCTGCAGACACAAAGAGCAAAGAAGCCATTACACTCTTGAAAAAGCCCATTGTGGACACTTTACAGATACATTCAAACCTTTGACCCTGGTAAGCTTTGCCTTTGGCTGCTCTAGATAGGGGAGTCATTTTAAAGCCAGTGTGTGTGTGTGTGTGTGTGTGTGTGTGTGTGTGTGTGTGTGTCTATGCATACAGGCATGCATATATATACATATATACTTGTATGTACAACTGGAGCTTCAGAAAGCATTTATATAAGTAGAATCCTGTTTTACTTTTGCCTTCTGTTACAACAGGAAGGATTATGACCCTTGGTCTTTAAGTATTCAGTATTGTTTTTGGGAAAAAAAATTATCAACTCCCCCAGTTGGATCTCCTTTGCAGCTTGCAAAGATTATATTCTCTTATAAAGCAAGTAGCTGTTTTGAACCTCATTGATTTTTAGATGGGTTTGTGGTTAGGGTGCATGCCTTGATTTCTGTTCAGGAATAACTCTGGACATCTCTGGAATGGCCAGAGTATGTTGATTTTGATAGAGTATGGCCAGGAATCTGAACAGGATTTTTTTTACTTTACTATGGAACATGTTTTACTAGTGAATATTTTTATGAATCATTTTAACTCTTAAGTAAAGTCAAATATTATGTACATTTCTGTTCTTTGTTTCCAGGACAAATATTTTGTTTTGTACATGTTTTTTCTTCTTATCAAATGCACTATCAAAGAAAAAATTTCTTGTCATCTTTATTTCTGAAAATTCTATTGTTTATTTCTGTGAATATCTCCTATTCTTCTATGTAGTTTCCTTGTAGATGCCTGATTTAGGTTTGGCATTTAATAGCCAAAATGCACACTGCATTTAAAAGTAAGCGTTTTTAACAAAAATAAAATCTCTGCATGGAAATACAAAGTCACAATATGCATAGCTTAAACATGAATTCAACTCAAGGACAGCAAGAGGGGAGAGAGATAAAAACATAAAAAGGGAGAGATGCCACCCACCAGTTTTGTTTGGAGCAGATGGATCTGTCCTAGAGCTCTTGTGAGGGCTAAATTAATTAATATACAGAGAGTGAATAGAAATTGCCACATTCTATAGTTACAAACCAGTATGGTTATTATCCAAAGAATCAAACACTGAATACAAAATACCATAGACATGCAATGCTTTGAAATACAGAAAGCTGGTTAAGGGTTTCAGATTTATTTACAGTGTCCCACTCTGTGGCTCTTAGCCTTCCATAGTTCTAGGAAGAAGTCAGTGTATTGCTTCTGCACAGTTGCCATCCAGAAACAGAACAGTTCCTATCTCTTGGAAATGCCCACCCCACTAATGGAGATGGTGGCCTCTGAGGCACATGCAAAACAAATAATGATAATAAAAGAAATCCTTTCTTGAGGCCATCATTTTCTAAGCCAGAGTTTGTTGTTGGCTGGCCAGTAGCTTTCAGTCAGCGGGTTCTGGGTTTGGGGCTACAGAAGCAGGCCACATGCAACAGTCAGACTCTTTGCTAATTGGAATGAGGAGTTAATCTCTCTCAGCCTGAGTCCAGCTGAGTCTCTGTGAGCAATGATGTATTTAAAAGATCTCTGGCCATCCAGGGCGTGTGGCACTAACCGGATTTAGCTCATTAGCAAATCTGTAAGGTCCTGCTGACACTGCACCCAGAATAAAATACAGGAGGCTGCCCCATACCCTGTGGGCACCTACAGCCTGGATACATAATGAAAAGGCATTTATTAATAATCTCATTGGTCACACAATACAAAGGAAGGCTACAAGAAGTCAAACGCTGCCATTTGTCGTGACTAGAAAGGCGTAATTAAAATAAGCACCATATGATTAACCTTTGAGAAATTAATCTGATATTTCAACAAAAAAAGGCACAAAATAAGGAAGACAGATTCTTACAGTGAATTTAGTAGAACTGAGAGGCTGCTGTACAGACTTGATTAAATTCTATTTACCTGTGAAATATTAGCAACAATAGACCATGTTCAAATTTCACTCTGTTGGTATGATAAAATACTCTTTTTTTTAAGATTTATTTTATTTCTTATATGTAAGTACACCGTAGCTGTCTTCAGACACTCCAGAAGAGGGTGTCAGATCTCATTTTAGATGGTTGCTGGGATTTGAACTCAGGACCTTCAGAAGAGCAGTCAATGCTCTTAACCGCTAAGCCATCTCTCCAACCGATAAAATACTCTTAACAACAACAACAACAACAAAAAGCAACCAAAGAAGGAAAGGGTTTATTTGGCTTATAATTCTAAATCACTGCCCATAATTTTGGTGAAGCTGAGGCAAGAATGTACTGAATTATATCCATGATTATGAGCAGAGAAGAGAATAAATGCACAGATCCTTGCTAGTGCTGATCATTTTCTTCATTTTTAACAATTCAGGGCCCAGCCTAGGGAATGATACCTCCCACAGTAGACTGGGTTGTCTTATATTAATTAACAACCTAGACAACCCCCAAAGACATGCCCTCAGGCTAACCAGACTTAGACAATCCCTCAACTGAAACGCTCTCCCCAGGCGATTCTAGGTGTGTAAAGTTGGCAATGGAAACTAACCAGCACAGAGAGTCTTACACATATTCCACTTTCTCTCACCCCACAAAGTATTACTGATGTTTTTGCTTCTTGGAATACTAATGCAACTCAAGAGAGTGTCATCTTTTTCCAACCCTGTTTGGTAGCACATATTGGCTTCCTATAATCTAACCTTGCCATCCAGCCTCACATTGGTTCAATTCAAGAAACAATCAGTTCGGTCAACTGTTGTTTGTCATTAAGGATGCACTCAACTGCAGATCTAAATACAATTTTACTAATATCAGCTCAGAAGGAATTCACTAAAAGTCAGCATTCATCAACATATTTGTAAATAAGAGTGTATGCTACTCTCAGATCTGCAGTCCTCTAAAATATTCACTGGTCAGCAAAACAGTTTTGATAGGATGACCTTTATTGTCAAAAGATGAAAAAAAGTTTATTATATAAGAAGACACTTGGACAGGGGTTCTCACTTGAAGAGTCGCTAGAAGTCATATACAACCATCTTAGTTTCTTTTCCTGGTGCTATGATAAAGGATAACTTAAGGAAGAAAAGGTTATTTGGCTAAGGGCTGAATAGCCAACCCTGATGGGGAAGTCCAAGAAGGAGGAGCTAGAGGCAGCTAGTCACCTTGTATCTAAAGTCAGCAAGCAGAGAGCAAAGAAGACTTGCTTCTGCTCAGCTCCATCCTTCCACTCACACAACCCAGGATGCCAGGGAAGAGCTAGGATCTTCCCTGGATAGGAATGGATCTTCTCAGATAATTAACATCATCACTCTGACCTTTCACAGGTATGCCCCATGACCCATAGGAATGGATCTTCTCAGATAATTAACATCATCACTCTGACCTTTCACAGGTATGCCCCATGACCCACCTACCAGGCCATTCTGGATGCTGTCAAGCTGATGATGGCCAATTAACAGCACAACAACATTTTGGGTGTGTCAGTGTCTCACTCTTTATCAGACTGTCACGGAGATGCAGGACACCCAGAAGTTCAGGAATGACTGTAAGTCAGCATGAACAGGAAAACAAGAGTTTGAAGCTGGTATCATTGGACTTGGTCCTGCCAATGATTTTTCCCTTAGCTGTCAACTGGGCCATCTATTGGCTTATCATACAGAGGGAGCTGGTGAAAACACCATGTTATCTCTCCTGCCAACATCCTTAAAACAAACACAGTCATTATTTGGTTGGTTGATGGCTTTGGTTTTTGGAGTTAAGGTTTTGCTATATATCCAAAGCTGGCCTGGAATTTATGATTCTCCCACGTTAGAATTCAAAGCTTTGGGATTACATGTGCATACCACCAAACTGAGGCTGAATTTAAATATGCATCTTAGAGATACTATTGTAACTGAAGCTCATTTTTTTTCCTTCAAAGGCAGCAAAAATAAAACAACCCCCCCACCCCAGCTGTCAGTATAATTACTACAGACATTGAATTTAATAGAGCTTAAATTAGAGACATATGATGGCACTTGAAATATCTTTCTTATCCATCTCACAGAAGAATGACTCCTAGTCAGTCAGGAGCTAGAATTCAGTACATCTGGGTGCTGTGGGATATGGCTCAGAAGAATCCAACTTTTGCAGCATGATGCGTAGACAATAAAACACACCCAATATTTCTGTACAACTCAGACTCTCCCAAGGTGAACATCGTAACTCAGTGGCTCTGGGTTCAAATCCCATTCCCATCACAAATCTGCAGTGTGACTCGGGGCAAGTTCAATTAACTTCTCTGAGCCCCAGTTTCACCTGCTGTAAATTACTTCCCAGGGGGCTTCCTACTGGTGCCCTGTCCTGTGCATTGAAGAAAAATGTGAACATTGCATAGCTTTGCTATCCTCTGCAATACATCTTTCTTTTATGTTCCGTGTCCCCTCATCCCCAGCTGCTCTTCTAGGAGGTAGCTAGACTTTCTCATTTACTCAGGAAAGCACCCCTTAACATCAACAAAGATGTAAAACCTCATCAGTTAGAACTGGGTATTTGTGACAGATTCATCTGATTGGAAACTTCCCTCTGTTTCATTAATAGGGAGAGATGTAACCCTTTTAATTAATCAGATATACCCACAATAGAGCTACATTTTAAAAGATACATTATCAGAAATAGCAACATGCTGCATGCCTTTCAGAAGCTACGTGTCTATCCTCCTGCGCTGGATCTCGCTGCTTCCTATGTGAAACCTCAGTGTGAAAATTCCTGTTTACTGGAGTGAGCAGTACTTTATTGATGGAAAAAGTCAGTTTCAGTGTCTCTCTATTGGAAGAATTTCCCCTGTATTAGTCTCTTATCTTGATATCTATATCTATTTATATCTATATTCTATCTATATTCTGTATCTATATATATTATAGGTATTCAGGCAAAATACATCTACATACCTGCACAAACACACCTCCCCACACAGCATATATATATATATACATATATATGTATATATATATCACAAACACACACACACACACACACGTCCTGCATGTGTGTGTCTGTGAACTATGTTCATGCAGTGCCTATGAGGTCAGAGAAAAAAGCATTAGATCTCCTGGGACTGGAGTTGGAGTTACAGATGGTTGTAAACTACTGTGAGTGCTAGAAATTGAATCCAAGTCCCCTGCAAGAGTAACCAGTACTCTTAACTACTAAGCCACCTCTCCAGCCCCACCTGTGACCCACACAGAGTTTCTGAAGAGCACATGAATTCTGGTGGAAGCCAAGCAGTTGGGACATGGCCTGGCTCTGGGTGGGGGGAACTGACTGTGAGAACAGAGAAGGCAATAGGCAGATGGAGGTTTGTACATGCTGCTGATAATATTGCTAACAATTGCAAGAGATGGCGGTATGAATGGCAACTGGACAGATGGGGACACACAGGCTATAAATGAGTAGTGATTGCTCTGAAATCTGGAATTCACAGGTCAGAGGCCCTTGCCAGGATCAGACAGATGAAGAATGAACGAACACAGATGAGACAGATCCCAGCCTGGAGGAAAATTATAAAATTGGAGCTGTAGAAGTCAGGCTGTAAATAGTAATTGATTAATGTATGTGTGGGTACAAGTAAGGAGTGTGTGTGTGTGTCCATACATGTGTGTGCACATCCTATGGCATATGTCAGCCGGTAGGAGGATGACTTGTGGAGGTCAGTTTTCTCTCTTCACCATGTAGGTTCTAAAATCCACCTTGGGAAACTTTATCCACTGAGCCATCTGACTAGCCTCCAACTTTTTTTTTGAGACAAGGTTTCTCACTCACCCAGAGCTCCCCAAATTTGATAGACTGTCTGACCAATGAAGCACAGGGATCTGCTGGTCTCAATCTCGTTAGCAGGGGGATTATGTTTTTATGTGGGTGCTAGGGTTCGCCCGATGCTTTTCTGGCAATCATTTTACCCACTGAGCCATCGCCCAAATTGCTGGCCATATTTCTTCTAAATGCAGACATGTAAAACCTATCAGTTGTATGGCATCAATCACAAACATTCTAGATCATTGGTCACCTTATAGACATGAACTTACCTTAAAGTTCAGCAAAAGGACAGCATTTCACTGAGCACTTGTCAGTCATCAGTAGCTCTGATCCTCTTTCCTCTCTACGACCTGAAATGCTCCTGGACATGGGAAGAGCTTCCCACAGGACACAAGGCCACCATTCCTCCTGTCTTCCCACATTCTTTTATCACAGTCTCCAGAGTATTTGGCGCCCTCTCAGTTCCCATCATCTCCCAGATGAAGGGTCAGTGCTCACCAAACCACTGTCAGACCTTGTGGACCAACTTCAGATCTCGGCATTCTCAGAATGGCAAATGCAGCTGTGAGTGATACAGTTCAGTTCAAGCAAAGGGAAGCAGGTAGGTAGGGTATGTGAAATAAGGCTCCTAGAATCCATCTGGGCACCACCCTGCTGAGGGTCCAGTCCAGCTCTCATCTTCCTAAGCCTGATGAGTCAGGCACAACGGACCTTCAGCAAAAGTCTCGGTTATCAAAGACCCCAAGCCAATGTCTGCTCCCAGAATTCAGGGAAATAACCCTCAGTTGCAAAGACTGTATAAGACTTTGTGCTTTTATCTCAGTCACTGCTTAAAACCATTTTGAGTGTCTCTTTGAACTCTTGGCAAAGTAAAGACAGTAAGAAAGATTCTTAGTCAAAGTGTGGTTATCTGGGCATTCAAGGCACAGACATTTATGTATCTAGTGTGCACACATGCATTCCTTGCATACATTGTATAGGAACTCAGAGCACAACTTACAGAAGTCAGGTCTTTTCTTCAACCATATAGTCCTAGAGTTTTGAACTCAGGTCACCAACCTGGTAGCAGGCACCTTTATCTGCTGAGCTTATTCACTAGTCCCAACAGTTTCAAATTTAAAACAAGACAGCACACCTCTTCATAAGAGGTGTAGAGATATCCTTAGCAAATGAGAAGAGGCTTTTTTGTGAGGTTGGTTTGAGTTTTTACTTCGGTTGCATTTGCCCATTTCTTTTCCTGCACACCCCTCCACCATCATTCTTTGTAGATGGTACTGAGTTTTACAAAAGCATAATATATACTAAAAGTCTATGATGTATCTCCCCTCATAGCCCCTGCCTTCTCCTTTGTATCTTCCAGGCATTTTTTATCATGGTAAAATACATAGAATCCAAAATGTCCTTTTCAGCAACTCATGGGTCAGTAGCATTACTCTTTTGATTTTAGTTATATTTGGGACACTTTGTTTCACATATTGCCCCTGGCAATGCTTATTGACTATATATCAGTATCTAAAGAGATTAGATACATCAATACCATGCTACCCTTGTATTCTAATTTCAAATTTATTTTAAATAATCTTTATGTGTGTATGTCTGTGTGGTTGTTTGTGCACATGAGTGCAGGTTCCCATGGAGACCAGAAAAGGATGGTCCTCTGGAGCAGTTGTGAGCTGCCTGACGTGGGTGTTGGGAACGGTAC
This sequence comes from Tokudaia tokunoshimensis, assembly GCA_036184795.1. Lineage (NCBI taxonomy): Eukaryota > Metazoa > Chordata > Mammalia > Rodentia > Muridae > Tokudaia > Tokudaia tokunoshimensis. The sequence continues at coordinate 75,595,930 of BTHU01000008.1, read as the reverse complement.
TTTGGTCTCTAGAAGATCAATAATTGTCCCTAACGACTGTAATGCCTCCCCGGAGTCCTACTCCTTGTTAAACTCCCAGAATGCACCAGCTACTGTGCTCAGTTATAGCATGCCTCTGCTTACTTATTCTTGCAGCAGCCCAGTGAGTGAAGAGACCCTTATCTGTTCTAGTTACAGACAAAAAAACTGGAGAGCCAGAGCATATTGCTAGCTCCAAGTCACAGTATTGACAGGGAAAGACCAGTCTTAGGAGAAGCTTGTCTGGGGCAATGCCTGTGCACTAAAACAGCATTACCCATGGCTTCTGTGGTTTAGACAGGGTCAAGTTGCTAAAGATGGCATCTCTGCACACCTGTCTGTACTTACACTCTACACTCTGCCTCTGTGAAAATGGCGATGTCTGAGCTCCCTAACTGGTGATTTGTTGCTTCAAAGATCTGAATGACATCCATAACCCTATCTACCCAGTGATGACTGTAGGGGGCAGATTAACACCTTCATGACATGAAACTGGAAATGTAATTTCTATTTGTACATAAAGGTGCAAGTTTGAGTGTTTATCCATAATTGTTACCTTGTATAATGTGATTATGTCTTTTTGTATGATGTTATTGTTTACTATTTTATATTAAATCATCATAAACTGTATTGTTACATATTATGCATTATAGCTATATATTACATATGCATCATACATTATCTTAGAGCAGGAGTCCAGGCTGTATAACACACTGTCTCGTTAAAATCCTAGCTTACACATTTTTAGCTGCCACTCATCCTGTCTGGCCTTAATTCTATAAGCTGCACCATGGACATGGGAGGGTTATCTACTTAACTCAGACAGTTGTGACCAAAGAAAGAGCCTGGTGCATTGTGAATCCTAAAGAGGAAGTACCTGTGCTCCATCCTTCATCATTCACTCAGCTAGTATTTATTGGTTTAGACCTTTATTAAAGCCCAGTCCTGCTCATTCATACTTTCAAGAAGGTGGACAAAGATGAACAACTGATATCTCATTGAGGATAGTAGAATGGAACCCATAAAGTGCCATGGAAAAGGAAGGAGTGGACAGAGTAGGTGGGGCAAGACAAAGCTTGCACAAGCTAGCAGCTCATTCTTGAGTCATTTCTACTTACTGTATTTTTGTGCTATATAAAAACTGCTGGATATTTTGTACAAAAAAGCTTTTGAAAACAATCAGAAAGTATTTTAAAAAATATATGTGTGAGGTCAGTAGATGGCTCAGTGGATAGAGATACTTGCTGCCAGGCTGTAAAGTGAGTTTGATTCCCAGAACCCATAAGGTAGAAAGAAAGAACAGACGCCAGGAAGTTATCCTCAGACCCCCAACATTCATCTGATGGCTAGTGAGTGTGTGTGTGTGTGTGTGTGTGTGTGTGTGTGTGTGTGTGTGATTTCTCACACACACTCAGAAAATAAATGTACTGAGAACAATTTTAATATATGTGTATATACATATGCATCTATATACTGCTTTACTAATATATTTTTGCTATTTAGCCCAACGTGGCTATCACACTCAGTAAAATGTATATATTTTTAACAAATATCTTTGACTTCAGAATTAAATTGTGAGCCAACAGTGCTTTTGTTTGTTTGTTTTTGTTTTGTTTTGTTTTTTTGTTTGTTTCTGGAAGAGGAGGCTAAGCAGAGTTCTTTGAAAAATAGGAGGGAAGCTGAGATCCCACCATTATCTGTGGGTCCTGGAGCGAGGTGCAGTTTGAACTGCATCTGGCATTCTGAGCCAGTTTCCCCAGTCAATATTCACATTGAATAGAAACCATTGATCAACCGAGTGAAGCTGCTAAAAATGGATTCCAGCCTGAGAAAAATTTACTAGAGAAGTAGTCGATGTGCCTGGCTTATCTGGGCAAGGCTGGGTTCTTTGTGATCCAACTGGGTGAGAGCTGGGGCCAGATAAGCTCCCAGTCATGAGACCCTGGCTCTCTAGATGTGTAGTACCTGAGCTGAGTGCAGGATGGGTAAAGGGCAGGTCTCACCAGCGTGGGCTGGGTCAGGGTTGGATCTACACTGCTTATGGCCATGCACATGTATACACACACACACACACACACACACACACACACACACACACACACCCTGGATAATTCCACTCTTTCCAGAAGCCTGATTCTATAATAAAGAGCTGGTGGAGCCTGGTAAATCTCTGCTCTTCTTTCTTGTTTGGTGGCTCATTACAATTTGATTGGGATAAACAATGTAAGAAGAAGCTGGAGCCCAGGGACTCACACAAGAATGACATTCTATCTTGACTGTTTCCATACTAACTATGACTATAGCAGAAGCCACAGGACAATCTAAAGAGCCCCCCTCCCTCACCTTCCTTACCCCACCACACTATATTTTTGTCTTCTGAAAAGTTAAAACTACTCCCTAGACCATCATGGCACCCAGATGAGTCAGCAATGGGAAAGAAAGGGTGTCAATAACCCACCACCATGCAGTATGGCTACGAAGGTTGGTCCTGTATAACTTATCCCTTGGCAACCTGAGAGTGAATTAAAGACGAGGTGTTCCATGGCCAGAACGGTGAGCCTTGTGCTGCTACCTTCTCACAACTGCTACAAACCAAAACCAACCCTTGTTCTCCCAAAGTGTATCTCATTGAGACTGTAGTTGGGATTCAGCAGTGTTTCCCACCCATGGAAAATGCTGGAAGATATGTGAGTTATGCACAGGGAATGTTGGGACACTTAAGAAAGATTAAGCAGTTGTGTTTGGGGTCTGGAGAGATGCAGTTTTGAGTATTTGCTACTCTTGCAGAGGACCCTGGTTTGATTCCCAGCATCCACAAGCTGGTTCACTATGACCTTGATGACCAGTTTCAGGGAATCCAATGAGTTCTTCTTACCTCCATGGGCAAAAGGCAGTTAGTTATGCATGCACATGGTATGCCTACATATTGTGGACAAACCATTCATACCTAGAATAAAAAAAATAAAGAGGTTTTTTTTTAATTTTAAGAAAAAGAAGAGGATAATATGTAAACCACCTGTCATGTGACAGTCCTCCCTGCAAAAATAATGACATCTATTTGCTCAAAGCAGAAATGTAGGGGCGCTGAATTGACTCAAATTCTACCTTGTTGGATTTTTTGTCTCCAGATAGGATTTGATTTGTTTCAATAGTATTTTACTGTGAACTAGGCCATACCTATGGATCCTCTGCTGTTTCAAAATGTATACACTTAAGAGACATTTCTCAATCTCTATTACATGAGAATCTAACTAAAAACCAGACACATGAGCACTCAACTGCTTGGGATCTTGGAAGACTTCTGCGTCTCTGTTTTGTTCTAAGACTGACGGCCACTCAACAACATTATTTTACTGTAAAAATAAAAGAAAGCACATTTCCATTTGGGAATTTTACTCAGGTTGGAGGTCAACATGGACAGGAGGCTGATCCAATCTGAAGTCTGCCATGCAAGCATTCGCTGCTCAACTTGTAAGCTGTTTGTAAAGGCAGAGTCAGGTTTGACTATGAAGCATTGTATCACCATGATTGGAATCAATAGTTCCTGCACTGCCATTTGTCACGTATTTACAAGCTTGAAAAATAGTTCATTTTGTCCTCATCTCATAACTCAAAGATTGAATCAGAGCCCTGGAGGGATCTGCTGACAGGACATGTTCTTTACTGATCACCCGTCTTGGTGAGGCTGTGGTCACAGTCACCCCAAAAGCAGAATGGAAATAAGAATGAAAGAACTACTCATTTGGCACACCCTTCATATTTTATCTTTGCTTTTTAAATATTTAGGAGTCTGCCAGGAGACTTGGATTACCTTGCTGAAGCCAATTTCCCCATCACACTTTCAAAACATTCATTGCATCATCTTTTTCTTAAATGAAGAAAAATCAAAATCTAGAGTTAATGGTCCAAAAACTTCATAAAGTATCCTACATCCAGTCACCTCGAATTGAGTACATAAAGGACCTTGTATTCCCAGGGAAGATTTGTAGAACACATTTAAAGATAATGCCTTCAATTTTAAGATAAAAGATTTATGAATGATGGAAATTGTGTCTGTGAAATCGCTAATCCCAGCTCTCTAATATTTCAGACAGAAGCCTCCATAAAACGAAAGGACTGCCTATAAAGTTACTTTCTACTTTATAGGGGTGCAGAGTGAATTCTGAAAAGAATCTGCAACATGTGCTTCAGGCTAGAGTAACATGGTTAAGTCCAGTCTACTCTGCTGTTATATCGATAAGGCATTTAGTGGTTAAAGTGGCAGGAGCCAATTCTGTGTCTTTAAAGAGGCCCTAGAACAGTAACAGATAAACACACTGATCAGCTCTTAACATCACCCCAAATCTTAGGGTGGTAGCCAGTATTTTTCAGGCATTTCTTTTACTGAATCCAACCTGTGGGAGACGAATCCATTTCTTGAGCTCAGCCTGAGCCTATCTGGATGCTCTAAATTGCTTCCAAATGTTCAGATGAGCAGTTCGGTGACGTTGTGGTCTGAAATTTATCAGCTGGAGCAAGACTGATGCTGAGATCGTGTGCCAGTCTTCATGATCTCTTGATGGTGTTAGCTCAGCACTTGGTGTGTTACTCCTTTTCTCCTCATAGATGACTGAAATCCAGTTAGATCGTATGCTGAGTTTGAGGAGCTGATCTGACTTTGTTCTTTGAAAGAAGAGAAGGGAAAGACTTCTCATGAAGAGGGAAACATAAACTTGAAAGTAAGGGTATTAAACAGAGTTCTTGATGTCTGCCCTTTATGAAGGGTGGGTAGTAAATAGGGACCCAGTAACCACCTTAAGCCTAGACCATAAGGTGAGTAGTACCCTCCTGACTACAAAGTATATATCATAACCCCTCAAGTTACTAAGGAATGAGCCCTCTTTCTTACAAAGATGAAGCAATAAACAAAACTCAGAAATTTGAAATGAAAGAGCAACGGAGAATCTGAAGTGGGTGCTTATTAGTGGGACCAAACACCAGAATAGAAGCAATTTAAGGGAGAAAGGGTTAAAAAGGATACAGTCCAACAAGACAGGGAAAACATGACAGCAGGAACTTGAGGCAGCTGATCGTATTTTGTCCAGAGTCAGGAAGCAAAGAATGATGCATTCTGGATCTCGGCTTGCTTCTGGTCCAGGACCCCAACCAATAGGGCATTGCTGTAGACATTGATGGTGAATCTTTTCTTCCCCAGTTAAGCTTTCCTGAAAACATCCTTACAAACACCATAAGATGTGCATTTCCATTCCATGGTGATTCTACATCTAGTCAAGTTGACAGTAAGATTGAGCACTATGGTGTTAGAGGTGACAGCTTTTACAGGAATATGATGAAAATAATCTTTCTTGGTCATGTGCAAAATAACCAAGGCCATCATCAAACAAAGAATGAGACATCCAGCCAGGACACACACACACACACACACACACACACACACACACACACACACACATGCACACACACTCACAAACTCTAGTCTATCTGGAAGCAGAACTATTCAGCATTTGGGATATTGAGGCAGGGGGGAATGTGAGCTCTAGCTGGGGCTACACAGTATGATTCTGTACTTAGGAATACCCTAAGTACAGTACTCTATATTCATTAATTATATTTTAAGTTTACTGTGGCATTTTTTTAAATATTAGTGTATCGATGTGCTACAGTTGAATTTCTTGTTACATCCTTCATTTGTGAAGATTGGGTGACAATTACTGCATATTTGTTCATTTGTTCTTTACATGATAAACTTTATTGTCATGCTTAAAGATCTCATTTGCCCTTAACACTGGTCTCAGGGCACAGGAAAGCATTTTTTTGTCAACAGCTGGCCCAAAATATAAGTGCACATTCATTTATCTTCCCTTCCCTCTGTGTAACTTGCCACATACTCTCTATATCATCTATTTTTTCTGGGACAAAAAGTCGTGAAGCACTAACAAGAGCAGAATTCTAAGAAGCACAAACTAAAAGAAGGAAATAAAAGAGGTCACCCAGTGAGAACACATTTGTCATTGATAGGTATGTTTTGATTTGTGGCTATTACAGGGAGAAACTTGAAAGTGACCCTTAAAGAAAGACTGGAATGTGATTGAAGCAGGTGAGATAGTATCTTGTGCACAGCCTTGGCAATGGACAGAAGGATGCTTGTGGTAAAGCAAGAGATAGATAATCCTTCTGTATCCAAGAGATGAGAAACCAGGCAGGAATGTCTTGCAGCTTATTCCCAGCTTGTAGGCTAGATGGGGAGAAGTGCACTGGCTAGAGTTCACTTCTTAAAACTGTTTAGCAAATGCTATCAAGCCCTACTTTGCCATATACCATGATGAACCTGGGGCAAGAATGGAAGAAGATAGGGGTAATTTCTGCCATATCCCATTCATCTCATTGTATAAACAAGACCTTTTACTTCTGGGCACATACTATCCAGAATAGTATTTGGTTTGCATTGACTTTCTTTCTTCTCTCTCCATCCTGCAATGAGAAGCAAATGCTGTGAAGACCGGGTGTGCTTACCCAGTGCTATGTCCCAAGGGTCTGGAACAGTGTTTAGTATGTGATAGCTTTTCAGTAAATGTACTGAATAATGAATCATAAGGAAACAAGCTTGTGCAATTAGAGACATCATAAAGAAGAGAAAGATGACACTTCCAGTCCCAACTCCACCCCCAAGGACACACAGGACTGTGCTTGTTGAGGCTTGTGTCCTGCCAACTACAGAAAATATGAAATGTTCTATCTTGTGTTTCATATTTTGAAGACATATTTTGAAGAATTTTTTTTAACATAACCACACATTGCATGCCTCTTCTATAGGGCAGTTTTATTTTAGGGCTCTGAAGTATTGCTTTATGTTATTGTCCTACATGACTAGCTTAAAGCACATATTGTCTAAATAGTCCTTTAATGATAAACATTTGTTTCTATTACTATAAAATAATATTATTAAAATAGATGGTAGATATATAATAATTATAATGTATGGCATCTTATTCTATTATAACATTTTTGATATTATACATTATTATTATAACCTGTGAGTACTGTTGAGTTTCTACATACAAATTGATTTTTAAAAACTTTTTGAGTATATATGTGTGTGTCTGCGTGTAATGTGCATATGTGTGTGGGCATGGGCATGCAAGTGCCATCGTGCACACATGAAAGACAGCAGACAACCTCATATGTCAGTTCTTCTAACCTTGTTTGAGACAGAGACTCCTTGTTTTCTGCTATTTATTCCCAGAGAGCTGATCTGCAAACATCTGAGCAAGTTCCTTGTCTCCGCCTCTGTGCTGGTTGGATTTTGCCAACTTGTCACAAATCTAGACTTATCTGGTAAGAGGGAATCTCAAATGAGGAATTTCCTCCATCAGATTGGCTAACAGACAACTGTATGGTGCTGGGTCTAGCAAGGCCTTGGTAGGGGTGGAATGCCACAGTTCCTGCCCCTGGAACAGGGCCAAGAGAGCATGGACCTCCATGAGTGTTAATGGCTGCTGTGGGCAGAAGATTTGTTTGTATAATAATGTGCATTCCTTCAAGGAATGTCCTCCCTGTTAATTTTAATGACTCCATTATAATCAGAAACAGCCCAGGGAGGTGAAGATGTGGCTAATGTCTCAGCAAAATGATAAGCATTGGAACCTTCAAGACAGCCCTTAAGGCTGCAGAAAAGAACTCTAAAAACATGAGCTTGAAATTTCATAATTTCTCAGCTATGCAAAATATAAGGATGCAATATGAATTGTATGAGGGGCTTCATGGATCTAAAAGAATGAAAGCCAACTTGTCAGAAAGATACTAAGGAAGGAGATAAAGAGATTTAGGAAGTAGTGATTGAAAGAGATCCCATCCAGCTAAGTTTTTGTTTATGCTTGCAAAGTCAGACAGATTCCTGAGTTCAAGGTTAGTTTGAGACAGAGAGAATTTAGGTCTAGGCCCAGGTGTGGTAGAAATGGTAATTTCAGGGCAGGGTCCCACCCAACAAGTTTATCCTCTGTGCTTAACAAAGGCTGAATTCTTTGGCAATGTTAAAAAAAAAAATAAGTGTGCTGTCTCCTAAGAATTAAGGGGCTGAGTCATGGGTCCTGTGCTGATTCATGGGATAATCAAAAGGGAACTTGGAATAAATGATTGGATTGATATGTAAAATAAAAGACTGGGATTATGATCCACAGGAAATGAGCTATTCAGAGAATTTTTTTTAGAATAGCAAGAGAGAAGTGCTTGGAGAACTGTCTCAAGTAGAAAAGAGAGAGAGCTGTCTGGGGAATCTCCAGAGAAAGCAGAACAAAGAGAAATCAATCTAGAAAGCTGTCTCGAGCATAAGTCATCCGCTTGAACCCACGGTTTGACTTTGAGTCCTTTGTTTAGCCACTCTCAAATATCCCTTCTCTCCAAGCTGGTCCCTGGCACTATGGAACATTTTCTTGATAAGTGATTAATGTGGAAGGACCCAGTTCATTATGGATGGTGTCACCACTGGGCAGGTGGTACTGGGTTATATAAGAAAGTAGGCCAATGAAGCCAATAAGCAGAGTTCCTCCATGGCCCCAGCTTTAGTTTCTGCCCTGCTTGAGTTCTAGCTCTGACTTTCCTCAGTGATAGACTATGATTGGGAGGTATAAGTCAAATATTAAACCCCCCCACCCCATACCCTGGCAAGTTGGTCACAATATTAATCACAGCAACAGAAAACAAACCAAGAAAACTTCTATCTTACTGTAGGACCACTAGGCTCACAGGAATGTTCTGCAACATCAAGCTTTACATGAGCTTTGGGGATTTGAACTCAAATCCTCACAGTTGCTCACCAAGCACTTTACTCACTAAGTCATTTCCTGGCCCATTTTATAGACATCTTAACATGTATGTCTTAACATTAATCCTAAAACAAAAATGTACCATGTTAAAGAACATGTGATTTTATATACTGGTATATTATGAGTATTTTGCCTGCATGTGTGTATATATACCACATGTGTGCAGTGCCCATGGAAATCAGAAAGGATGGCATTTCCCTTGGAGAAGGATCTACTACCTTAGGCCTGCTGAGAATTGAACCCAGGTCCTCTATAAAAGCTCTTAACCACTAAATCATCTCTTCAAACCAATCTTTCAAATTGTTGTTAATAATCCCTTGAATTTAATTAATACTTCCCATATGAACATAGATGTATGGCCATGCACTGGGGCATGAGCAACTTACCAGTGAGCATATCCCTAAAGAGAAGTAACTCTTCCTACCTCATTAGCCATCAACTACCATTAACTCCTCCTGTAGGGATGGGACCTCAACCTCCATCCCCAACCCATCCTTGCTCGAATGTATTGTAGAATTCAGAAAACAAAAGAATGTTTTGTTGAACATTTTTTGTATATATTAAAAGTTAAGATATATTTAGGGTAAGTTTGCTTATAACCATTTTTTTTTCAAAATAATTATAGATTTACTTAAAATATTGCAAAGCCTTTCTTAGAAGCAGTATGGAATTTAGAGCCAGAACTGCCATTTTATCTGCCCTGGGCCATTAGCTTGGCATCTTCAGATGAGTTATCAAAGACCCTAAACCTGCTCAATAGGGGAGAGAATACATACCCCTACAGAGCTGCAGAGGTCATGACATTATACTAAATAGCAACTGTGTATCCTGTGTTTTAAATGACTACATGAGATATTTCATCCTAAATACTTTGTTGTGTGTCTGTCCCATGGTATGAAACATTACATTTAAAGTATATAGGAACTGTAGCAATGACTCACCAGGTAAGAAGTTAAGAAAGTTTTCTGCCCTTGTGGAGAATCCCTGCTGAGTTTGAACAGCCCATAACCAACTGTAACCCAGTTCTGGGGTATCAATCACCATCTCTGGCCTCTGCAGGCAACTATGCACATCTCTCTCTCTCTCTCTCTCTCTCTCTCTCTCTCTCTCTCTCTCTCTCTCTCTCAAATACACACACACACACACACAGACATGCACACATGCTTAAAAATAAATCTTAAATATAAGTAAAGCATCTATTACATAGCAATAGATTCCTGTTTCTTTTCTCTTCATCATTTCAAACTTCTCCTTGTCTCTTTCTTCAGCAGAATCTGTCTCAAGCAGTGAGCCTAGGACCCCAACCTCTGCCCTCTGTGCACTTTGATGAGACCCTGAGGAAGATCATGTGAAGGGGTCCTTGGGAGAAGCTGAAGATTCATATTCAGAACCCAGGAGGCACCCAGGAGGCCACAGACTCAGCAGGATTCCTTTCTTCTGGGTGTGGCAGAAACCTTGATTTTCCCTCCTCTGGGCTCATTCTCTTTTACATTTGTATATACTCAGGCTCTACCATGAGAAGAAATAAGGTGAAGATAGAGTAGAAAAGGAGGTGACTTTCCCAAGGACCCACGACAGAGTCAAGCTCAGCAGCAATTTTTGGTCTGCTGCACAGTCAACTCCTCATTCCAACAGGCAAGACTGTTTTGCAGGGCTGCAGGGAGCAAAGGAGAACTCAAGGAAGACAGTCTCAAATCTAATTCCTCCTGTGATGGTTGATCTCCATTGCCAACTTGATTTGGAGTCTCTGAGTAGACACACCTCTGCCTTTTATATGTTTACATTCATTACTTAAATGACTAACAAATAAACATATTTATTAAAAGACTTTCTAGTGCTAAAGTCTCTAACAACATAAAATGCTGCTATTCAGGTTTGTGTTTATCAAGATGCTTTCATATTGATTTATTCTTCCATCTATTATTATTTTTACTAGTATGAATATATTTAAGTTTGCTTTTGTAGTATGGAAAAATATTTAAAATTTAGCAGGAGTCGAAATCTGAATGAAGGGTCTGGCCTTTGAGAGATGATAAAAGGGGATTGTAAGAGCTGTTCCTGTCCTTGTCGCTGGCTGGTTTCCGGCCTGGGGTGGGGTGGGAGGTCATCTTACAGCCCCAGGTTGTCACACCCTTCCATCAGGATGCTGTCACACTGATCCTCTGACCTTGCCAAAATGAATAACCACTATAAAATCAAATTTATAATCTGGAATAATAATGCACATCCTGAGTCAATTGATCCTAGCCTTCTGGCAGCCACAGGCTAACTCTGGCTTTTTTGAGAGTGTCTCATAAATACCACGGTTTCATTAGATGACTTGCCCTGCTTCCTCTTTTCCCTGTATTTAGGTTTTTTTTTTCTATTTGTTTTCTGCTGTCAGGGCTGGGAGCATAGAGGAGAACGAGTTGAAGCCAAGACTCTTTGCCCAGCCATTCTACAAAGTAGTTTCTAGAGAAAAAAAAATGCTACCCAGCCTTCCAAAATGCTCTGGCCATATTCGTATTCCAACTGCCTCTTTGAAAGTGTTTCTCTAACCAGCGGGTTGGCTATGAAGGAGTCACCGAGGGTGGCAGAAATTGTTCTCCTGTTGGGAGAACAGTAGTAGAGCAGGTGCTGGATGTGGGAATGTCAGAGCTTGGAGTGAAGGCAATTATTCTCCCCCATGTAGCTCAGTGGGGAAGAGAAATTAGCAAGGAAAAGGCAGGCAGCTGCTCTTCCCTGGGCATTGCCAGCAGCTGTGATGAGAGGCCACAGCACACACCTGGACACACAGCGGCTGCTGGCCAGGGCAGGTGCCCCTGGCCCAGAGTGAGTCAGTTCTGAACTCTCTGCAGGGCGTAGAGGTTAAACAAGGGAAACACTAAGCAGTTTGCCTTTGGTTTGGTTCGTTGTTTTTTTTGTTTGTTTGTTTGTTTGTTTTTTGTTTTTGTTTTTGGCAAACTAAAATGAAAAGAAATACCATTATTTCTCCTCTACGAGACACTCATCTGTCTGGACTCCATTTTTATTCAAATCAATAAAAGGCAAATCAAAGCTTGTTGCACTTTAGATGAGATGAGTCAAAACAAGAGGTCTCACAACAATTCTATAGTGAAACCTGACATACCTCGGTAGGATGCCTTCTGCCCAGGCTTTCTCCATAAGGGGTAGGCAATCAATTCAAACTCCCCAGGAACACATGCTCCCCAGCTCAAGTGATTGCCACTGATTCAGAAGGTTCTAGATGTTTCTGGAGTTTTCCTGTGTGAGGTCTTCTGTTCTCCTGTATTTGCATCTCAGGATGAAGAGGAAGACATGTTCCTGGCCCAGAGGCCAGGATTTGCTGATGGAGGCACCTACTGTCTTTATGTGTGAAATATTCAGTTCCCAGAGCTCTTTCCTTGAAAGTTAAAGGTGAGAATGCAGAAAGTCCTATAAGGTCTTCTTCCTCCCTGCATAAGTGGCTCCAATGGCAGCCCCATTTCTTAGCATAAAGTTTTCCACATACTTGCATAAGTCTAGTGTAGATGTTCATAGCTGGGGGTGATTTCCCACTATACAATCACTCGTGGTTCTGATTCTTTCTACCTTATGGCTTCTGCCTCTTTGAAGACCTCAGAGTCTTTGGGATAGGAGGAAAACAGCATAATGAATATGCATCTTATTATCCATTTGGGCCAAGAGAGAACACAGATCACTTTTGGTTATGCTCCATTTGTGAAAATTAGTTTCCCAGTCATTTGTAGGCAACTATGGTACACTGTTCCTGTTTTGGTCACTGTGATGGTTTGGTCTTAATTGTCAACTTAACAGAATTTATAATCAGCCTGGGGAGACATACCTCAGTGTATCTATAAAGGCATTTCAAGAGAGGATTAAGTGAGGGTGAGAACCTGCTCTCAAAGTGGGTAGTACCTTCTAAGTGAGCAGCCTTCTATAAAGATGGCTTATCTCAGAGAGAGGACACTTATCACCGCTACTGCTGCCATTAGTTTCTTCAGTGTTCGAACAGAGGCTTAATACCCTTGAGTCTCCCAGGACTCCAACAGGAATTGGATGGCCCTAAGGTCATCAGACTGGGAGAGTTGGCTCCATCCCTTGCCAACTGTAGCACTAGTTAGAGTAGGACTTGTACCTCACTTGTGCAGTATAGGAGGAGATCTGGCCCTGATGGCAATTGCATGGGTGAGCCAGCCCTGAGGGTGTGAGAGCAAGAGAGCTGCCCCTGCCCCTTGATAGTTGCCGCATTGGGTGAGCTAGCTGGGGCAGTGCCTGAGGACTTGTCCTGGTGGTAAGGGTACTGAAGAGCCGGCAGGCTCACCAGCTCAGCTCTCACCCAGACCCAGATCCAGGGCTTTGAGTTGGCCCACCTCAACACCTACCACATCTATCAACTACTGGAGTAGTTCACAAAAGCTACACAAAAGGCCTAGTTCTGGCACATCCAAAGCTGTGGGATGTCTATAACACAGGGCAATGAGAAAATATCTAAGAGGAGTCACAGTGAGGATCCAATATTGATAATATAGCAGAAGCCAGCCTTGGACCAGACCGATGACTCACTGCAATGAAGATTTGCAAGTAAAGATATCTGGACAAAGGGTCTACTGTGTAACACACTGTGACATACCACAGCTTCCACAACAAGATGTTTTCTATGCTTTGTTTTGTTTTTATAATTTTCTTTGGGGGGGTTACAATGACAGAGGGTAGATATGAGGGGATGGGGAGATGAGTAGGATTGGAGTGCATGATATGAAACTCACAACAAATCAATTTTGAAAAAAAAAGTAGAGAAATTGAGCTGAACACAAGCAAGCAAGTGAGTGAGCACAAACCTATTTCTTTTTGACTAAAAGAAAACTCTGTACCAATCTCATTCTGGGTTTGAATGTGACTATGAATAGTCTACAAATCTCTGGCCAGCCTTGAATCCCCATCTCTATTTGGCCTATTTTATCACAGGTCTAAGAAGTTTACCTTTAAGTTTTTGCTTTCTAAATTCTTAACTAAGAACTTCACATTTCCAAGGCATTAAAACAACAACAAACTGTTTCAAAGTCTTTGAAGATCCTTCCTTTCCTCATTATTAATTTATGCATGATCAAAAGTATAGGAAGCTTTCATAACACAACATATCCAAGGTTTCATGGCCGATTCAGCAACAGAAGGTACCAGATGCTCTCATGTCTCAATGCTGAAAGTCCTGACTCTTGAGTTCCCAATTATTTACTTGAACTGAGCTATCTTTCTCATCTCTCTTACAAGTTATGTTACTCAAGAAGTTTCTCCTCAAAAAACTTTCTGGATATGAAGTAATATGGCATTTTAAAAAAGATTTTATTTTTAATTATATGTATATGTGTGTCTCTGTGACATGAGTGTAAGTTCCATGGAGTCCTGACAAGAATACCAGATCCTCTGGAACTGGAGTTACAGGCAGTGGTGAGTCACTTGATATAGGTGCTGGGAACTGAGCTTGGGTTCTCTGCAAGAACAGTACACATTCCTTACTTAGCAATCTAGGCAGTCCTGTAATATACATACACTATTTTGATAAAGTAATTTATATCTTGGTCCCTGATTCCTGAAATAGCTTTTAAATCATCTGACATTTCTTTTACCTTTTTTCTTGGTAATCTATAAAAAGTCCCTCTCACTTGTGCCTCACATTATGCTAAGGAGATGATACGTGCCTCACATTATGCTTAAGGAGAACTTAAGGAAGAGGATTGCCAGAGGAAAGAGTTGTGGGACCTTAGGGTTACTAGAGTCAGCTCCATTGCCTGTGTACTCCTTTGGACATGGGGTGGGGCTAAATTATGAGTTTAATCACACTTGTGCAATGATTAAATAAATTAATCATATCTCATTTTTAAAAAAAATCTGATGGAGCTCAGAGAGCTTTGAGGTTGGTGAACACACAGGGGTGCCAAGAGGTGGGTCAAAGAGTCATGCCAACTCTATACCTCTTTCTCATACTATGCTCTGTGTACTTCTTCCATTTGACCACCTGGAGTATAATTGTAAACATTATCTGATAGGCAGAACACCTTAAGAGTCCTATGAACCAATTTTTTAAAGTTATTGTACTCAAGGAGGGAGTTGTGGGAACCCCTCAATTTTGAGACAGTCAGTCAGAAATATCAGTAACTTGGACAGTGACTGGAATCTGATGTGGGTTAGAATTAGTCTCTTGGTCTTGGGTGACTAAGCTCTTAACCTATGAGGTCAGCACTAACCCCAAGTAGTGTCATAGCTGAATAAAATGGTAGGATACCAACTAGTTCCAATGAGTTAGAGAGTGACAGTATGGGGAGGAGAACCCAGCAAAAGGGAGGCCATCCACTAGTGTCTTATCATATCCCTTCTTCGAACTCTCAAACAGCAATGCATCAGAGAACCAGTGTTGTTCAAATCTCTGACAGCTTGCCTGGACAGACCATCAGTAAAGAATGAAGAGGAAACTTTACAAATCATGCTCACAGACCCATGTCCAGGTCTTTACAGGTCAAGACCACTCAGCACCTTGTTGTGGATGATGGATGGGGTGATGAGCAGGTGCTGCAGACAACCAAGTCCATCAGTGGGAAGGATGGTGACCATAGACATCTTAAGGTGGAAGTTCACCTCCCTGCTTTCCTTAGCAGGAGGAGAGTTTCATGTGAAGCTCCACCATTCTAGTTTGAGACACAAAGGGATGAGGGACATAAAACTGTGTGTGTAGAACAGACTGAAGCCATCAATCTTGGAAGATGTTTTTAGCCTCATACAGTTGAGTGAGACTGTTGATGACTTCGTGTCCCCCAACTCCACACGAAAATTCGACATTGCACCTTTCAGTACTGTGAAAGCTCACCAGCGAGGAGGGGGCCCCTGGTCAGTACACTTTGATTTCTCTATGTCTTGGGATCAATATGTGTGTGGTCTCTCCAGCAATAGAGGTAGAGGTCAGACAAGAGTGGTCAAAACAAGACTGTGTCTTCTCAATGTAGCAGGACCTCACAGTCCTCAGGAACTCAAGGCTGCATGCACAAGACCTTCACCAGATCAAGCCAGTCAGCATTCTAGCATGGGAGGGGGGAAGGGATTTATGATGGATTTACGCACAACTGAGGAGCTATGATCTGCTGATGGCTTCTAGAGGAGGGAGAGTAAGTTTTCTTTTTTCCTTTTTGTTATTTTTGTTATATCTTTTTTTATTTATTCAGTTTATATGCTGATCACTGTCTCCCATCCTGGTCCTCTTCTCTCCCACAGTCCTTCCTCTCATTCTCCTCCCCTTCTCTGAAAGAGTGGGTGCCCCTCCCCACTGGGTATTCCCCCACCTTGACACATCAAATCTCTGCAGGGACAGGCACTGTGATCTGGTACGTGAACTGCACTCCAGTGGGTGGGTGTATACTCAGAAGCATATAGGAAGCACAAACTGGACTTAGTGGGGGTATTAAAAAAGAAAGAAGACGTGATTTTGGAGGGAGATGGGGGTAGATCTTTAAGGAGCTAGGAAGAGGGGTGGGAATAAAGATGAACAAAATGCATTGTTTGAAAATTCTTTAGGAATTAACAAAAATGTTTTTTAAAACTTGGGAAGTGAAAATTAAGTGGCTGCCTTTTGGTGCTCTGGAGGCAACTGTGACACCTCATGTGCATCACTGCTGTTGGTGTGTTGACTCAGCTAGATCCTGCATGGCACGGCATTCATCTTTCACCTGTGTGCAATCTGCCCTTGTCCTGAGGCAAGGACAACAGACCCCAGTGGCCACCCCACCCCCAGGGACCTTATCCCATCTGACTGCAGAGCTCTTTCTTTTTTTTTTTTTATTAATTTTATTTTCTAAGTTTTTTTTATTTACATTCAAAATCATTTCCTCTTTCCCATTCCTCACTCCCAGAAAGTCCCATAAGCCCCCTTCCCTCCCTCTTTTCCCCATTCAACCCCCTCTCGCTTCTCTGTCTCAGCATTCCCCTACATCCAGTCTTTCCAGGACCAGGGGTCTCTCCTTCCATCTTCTTAGAAATCTATTGATATGCGGATTGTGTCTAGGGTATTCCAAGATTCTGGGTTAATATCCCCTTATCAGTGACTGCATACCATGTGTGTTCTTTTGTGATTGGGTTACCTCACTAAGGATGATATTTTCAAGTTCTGACCATTTGCCTAGGAATTTCGTGAATTCATTGTTTTTAATTGCAGAGTAGTAGTATTCCATTCTGTAAATACACCACATCTTTTGAATCCATTCCTCCGTTGAGGAACATCTGGGTTGTTTCCACCTTCTGGCTATTATAAATAAGGTTGCTATGAACATAGTGGAGCATGTGTCCTTATTGCACGCAGGTAAAGCCTCTGAGTATATGTCCAGGAGTGGTATAGCCAGATCCTCCGGGAGTGTCATGCCCAGTTTTCTGAGGAACCACCAGACAGCTTTCCAGAGTGGTTGTACCAGCTTGCAATTCCACCAGCAGTGGAGGAGTGTTCCTCTTTCTCCACATCCTCGCCAACAACTGCTGTCTCTTGTGTTTTTGATCTTAGCCATTCTGACTGGTGTGAGATGGAATCTCAGGGTTGTTTTGATTTGCATTTCCCTTATGACTAAGGATGATGAACATCTCTTTAGGTGCTCCTCAGCCATTAGATATTCTTCAGGTGAGAACTCTTTGTTTAGCTCTGTACCCCATTTTTAATAGGGTTACTTGCCTCTCTGGTGTTTAACTTCTTGAGTTCTTTCTATATATTGGATATTAGCCCTCTGTTGGATGTAGGGTTGGTAAAGATCATTTCCCAGTTAGTTGGTTGCCGCTTTGTCTTTTTGACAGTGTCTTTTGCCTTGCAAAACTTTGTAATTTAATGAGGTCCCATTTGTCAATTCTTGATCTTAGAGCATAAGCTATTGGAGTTCTATTCAGGAAATTCTCCCCTGTGCCCATATGTTCAAGGTTCTTCCCTAGTTTCCTTTCTATTAGTTTCAGCATGTCTGGTTTTATGTGGAGGTCCTTGATCCACTTGGAATTGAGCTTAGTGCAAGGAAGTAAGAATGGGTCGATTTGCATTCTTCTGCATGTTGACCTCCAGTTGAGCCAGCACCATTTGTTGAAAAGGCTATCTTTTTTCCACTGGATGGTTTTAGCTCCTTTGTCAAAGATCAAGTGACCATATGAGTGTGGATTCATTTCTGGGTCTTCAATTCTGTTCCATTGATCTACATGCCTGTCACTGTACCAATACCATGCCGTTTTTAACACTATTGCTCTGTAGTACAGCTTGAGGTCCGGGATACTGATTCCCCCAGAGGTTCTTTTACTCTTGAGAATAGTTTTAGCTATCCTGGGTTTTCTGTTATTCCAGATGAATTTTTGAATTGCTCTTTCTCACTCTATGAAGAATTGAGTTGGGATTTTGATGGGGATTGCATTGAATCTGTATATTGCTTTTGGCAAGATGGTCATTTTTACTATATTAATCGTGCCAATCCATGAGCATGGAAGATTTCCCCATCTTCTGAGGTCTTCTTCAATTTCTTTCTTCAGAGATTTGAAGTTCTTGTCATACAGATCTTTCACTTGTTTGGTTAGAGTCACGCCAAGATACTTTATATGGTTTGTGGCTATCATGAAGGGTATCATTTCTCTTACTTCTTTCTCAGCCTGCTTATCCTTTGAGTATAGGAAGGCTACTGACTTGCTTGAGTTGATTTTATATCCATCCACTTTGCTGAAGTCGTTTATCAGCCGTAGGAGTTCTCTGGTGGAGTTCTTTGGGTCGCTTAAGTATACTATCATATCGTCTGCAAATAGTGATAGTTTGACTTCTTCCTTTCCAATTTGTATCCCTTTGACCTCTTTTTGTTGTCTAATTGCTCTAGCTAGAACTTCAAGTACTATATTGAAAAGATATGGAGAGACAGGGCAGCCTTGTCTAGTCCCTGATTTTAGTGGGATTGCTTCAAGTTTCTCTCCATTTAGATTGATGCTGGCTACTGGTTTGCTGTAAATTGCTTTTACTATGTTTAGATATGGGCCTCAAATTCCTGATCTTTCCAAGACCTTTAGCATGAAAGGATGCTGAATTTTGTCAAATGCTTTCTCAGCATCTAATGAGATGACCATATGGTTTTTTTTCTTTGAGATTGTTTATATAGTGGATTACACTGATGGATTTCCTTATATTGAACCATCCCTGCATCCCTGGGATGAAGCCTACTTGATCGTAGTGAATGATTGTTTTGATGTGTTCTTGGATTCGTTGGCAAGAATTTTATTATTTTTGCATCGATATTCATAAGAGAGATTGGCCTGAGATTCTCTTTCTTTGTCGTATCTTTGTGTGCTTTTGGTATTAGTGTAATTGTGGCTTCATAGAACGAGTTGGGTAGTGTTCCTTCTGTTTCTATTTTGTGGAACAGTTTGAAGAGTATTGGTGTTAGGTCTTCTTTGAAGGTCTGATAGAATTCTGCACTAAAACCATCTGGACCTGTGCTTTTTTTTGGTTGGAAGACTTCCAATGACAACTTCTATTTCTTCAGGGGTTATAGGACGGTTTAGATGGTCTATTTGATCCTGATTTAATTTTGGTATTTGGAATCTGTCAAGGAAATTGTCCATTTCCTCCAGATTTTCTAGTTGTATTGAATACCGGTTTTTGTAGTAGGATCTGATGATTTTTTTTGAATTTCCTCAGTTTCTGTTGTTATCTCTCCCTTTTCGTTTCTGATTTTATTAATTTGGATACTGGCTCTGTGCCCTCTGGTTAGTCTGGCTAAGGGCTTATCTATCTTGTTGATTTTCTCAAAGAACCAACTCCTCGTTTTGTTGATTCTTTGTATGGTTCTATTTGTTTCTACTTGATTGATTTCAGCCCTGAGTTTGATGATTTCCTGCCTTCTACTCCTCTTTGGTGTATTTGCTTCTTTTTGTTCCAGGGCTTTCACACATCATACACTAACAGCTTTCATTAAGCTGTTAGTGTATGCTGTCTTCCGTTTCTTTTTGGTGGCACTCAGGGCTATGAATTTTCCTCTTAGCACTGCTTTCATTGTGTCCCATAAATTAGGGTATGTTGTGCCTTCATTTTCATTAACTTTCAAAAAGTCTTTGATTTCTTTCTTTATTTCCACTTTGACCAAGTTATCATTGAGTAGAGCATTGTTCAGCCTCCATGTGTATGTGGGTTTTCTGTTGTTTTTGTTGCCATTGAAGACCACCCTTATTCCATAGTGATCTGATAGGAGGCATGGGATTAGTTCTATCTTCTTATATCTGTTGAGGTCTGATTTGTGACCAATTATATGGTCAATTTTGGAGAAGGTACCATGAGGTGCTGAGAAGAAGGTGTATTCTTTAGCTCTAGGATGAAATGTTCTATGTATATCTGTTAGTTCCATTTGGTCCAAGGCTTCATTTAGATTCACTGTGTCCCTGTTTAGTTTCTGTTTTCCTGAACGATCCATTTCAGAGAGCGGGGTGTTGAAGTCACCCACTATTATTGTGTGAGGTGCAATGTGTGCTTTGAGCTTTAGTAAAGTTTCTTTTACGAATGAGGGTGCCCTTGCATTTGGAGCATAGATATTCAGAATTGAGAGTTCTTCTTGGTGGATTTTTCCCTTGATCTGTATGTAGTGTCCTTCTGTGTCTTTTTTGAGGACTTTAGGTTGAAAATCAATTTTATCTAATATTAGGATGGCTACTCCGGCTCATTTCTTGGGGCCATTTGCTTGTAAAATTGTTTTCCAGCCTTTTATTCTGAGGTAGTGTTTGTCTTTGACACTGAGGTGCGTTTCCTGCATGCAGCAAAATGCTGGGTCCTGTTTAAGTATCCAGTCTGCTAGTCTATGTCTTTTTATTGGGGAATTGAGACCATTGATATTAAGAGAGATTAAGGCATAGTGATTATTGCCACCTGACATTCTTGATGCTATCTTTATGTTTGAGTGGTTATCTACTTTTGGGTTTGAAGCAAGAAGGTTACTATCTCATTTTTTCCAGGGTGTTGTTTCTCTCCCTGTATTGGCAGTTTCCACCTATTATCCTTTGCAGGGCTGGATTTGTGGAAAGATATTGTGAAAATTTGGTTTTATCATGGAATATCTTGGTCTCTCCATCTATGGTGATTGAGAGTTTTGCTGGGTACAGTAGTCTAGGCTGGCATTTGTGCTCTCTTAGTGTCTGCATGAGATCTGCCCAGGATCTTCTGGCTTTCATAGTCTCTGGTGAGAAGTCTGATGTGATTCGGATAGGTCTTCCTTTGTATGTTACTTGGCCCTTTTCTCTTACTGCTTTTAATATTCTTTCTTTGTTTAGTACATTTGGTGTTTTGATTATTATGTGATGGGAGGTATTTCTGTTCTGGTCCAGTCTGTTTGGAGTTCTGTAGGCTTCTTGTACGTTCATCGGCATCTCTCTCTTTAGGTTAGGGAAGTTTTCCTCCATAATTTTGTTGAAGATGTTTACTGGCCCTTTAAGTTGCAAATCTTCACTCTCATCTATACCTATAATCCTTAGGTTTGGTCTTCTCATTTTGTCCTGGATTTCCTGGATGTTTTGGGTTACACGTATTTTGCATTTTGCATTTTCTTTGACTGTTGAGTCGATGCTTTCTATGGTATCTTCAGCACCTGAGATTCTTTCTTCCATTTCTTGTATTCCATTGTTGATGTTTGCATCTATGACTCCTGATTTCTTCCCAAGGTTTTCTATCTCCAAAGTTGTCTCCCTTTGTGATTTCTTAGATGTTTCTACTTCCTTTTTTAGATCTTGGATGGATTTGCTGAGATGCTTCACTTGTTTGTTTGTATTTTCCTGTATTTCTTTAAGGTATTTTTGCATTACCTCTTTCAAGATTTCTGTCTGTTGACCCAAGTTCTCCTGCATTTCTCTGAGCGATTTTTGTGTTTCCTCCTCATGGGATTCCATCTGTTGATCCATTGTCTCCTGCATTTCTTTAAGTAGTTCTCGTGTTTCCTTTGTAAGGGCATCTATCCTTTGATTCATTTCTTTAAGCAATTTTTGTGTTGTCTCCTTGTGGGCCTCCATCTTTTGATCCATGTTCTCCTGCCTTTCTCTAAGCGATTTTTGTGTTTCCTTTCTAAGGGCTTCTAACCGTTGATTCATGGTCTCCTGCAATTCTTTATTAGATTTATTTGTGTCCTTCTTGTGATCCTCTAATAGCATCATGAGAAGTGATTTTAAATCCAGATCTTGTCTTTCGGGTGTGGTGGGGTATCCAGAACTTGCTGCTGTTGGAGAGTTGGGTTCGGATGGTGCCATATTACTTTGATTTCTGTTAGTAATGTTCCTACGTTTGCCTTTTGCCATCTGGTTACCTCTGATGTTAGTTTGTCCTGCTGTCACTGGCTGTTGGTTGGACCTCCTGTGAGCCTGCAAAGCTATTTCTGGCCCCCCTGGATTACCAGGATTCCCCTGGCACCGATTTCTGGGGCCTGCCCTGCTCCTGAGCGACTTTGGAGCCCTGATGTGCCTTGCCCCAAGTGATGTTATATTGGGGAGTCCCTGCACATCCAAAGGCTCAGCGTAGTGGATTCCCGGAGCAGAGGTCACCAAAGGGAGGCTGGTAGGCTCCTGCCCTGTGCAGGGGTGTGTGATCTCTCCCAGATTGGGGGGGAGGGGGCGTCCCTCTGCAAGGCAGAAGTCCCACAGCAGAGCTGATGCGCTGGTTACTGCAGATTTGCCCAGCTCTTGGGAGCAGGGTACACACAAGCCACCCGAGACCCAAGCGATATCATGTCTGTCTGTCTCCGAGCCTGGCAGTTCCTACTACCTGGCCACTGGAGCAAAGTTGGCGGAGTGCACTCTGCACTCTCTCGGTGGCGCAGGTCCGAGCTCTTTCACTTAGGTGTCATTTGAAAACAAAATTGAACCAAAAGCAAGAGAGAGCAAGGGTTCTCTGATTCTGCTTTCAAATCAACTTCTCCCACATTGCTTTTCATTTCTTTTTGACCATTATCATGTTCTAGGCAATGCCATAATAGAAACCATGCTTCCTACAAGCCTTGTTGCTAGAAGATTATTTAGACAAGACCCAGTCTGGACCTTGTCCTACTGTCACCTTCCTTTGAGTCATGTGGCTCAGAAGTAATACTGTGACCTTACAGGCTCGAGAGAAATGTCTCCATTTGATGCACTTAGGGGGGCTTCATGTGTGCCTGTGTCATGTTGGAGTCCTGCTTTGTTTCCTTTTCTATAAAAAACAGGACCCTTATTTCAGATAGAAACAAAGGTCCCCAAATTAATCACTGGTCTCCCAGTAAGGTTCATTGAGATCTCAGAACTCCAGACTTCCATCCAATGACTTAGTGCTCATGTTCACTGTGCTAGGCACTAACTGCATTGCCTGTATGAATACAAGTCATGCCCTTTAGCAGTAGGGTATGTCTAGAACAACTAAATAGCCAGTGTCCCAAGGCCTAACTCTAGAACACTGCTATGTCCCTCTTAGATTCTTGGGCATGCTTCAAGCCCTTATTAGTCCTCTTCCTTAGTTTTCACACCAGGCTGTACATGAAAAAGAAAGGCATACCCAAGTTATTTATTTCCCTATTTAGCTAAGGCAGGTTTTTTTTCTTCCTTTAAAGGAGAGGCATCTTGTTCTCTTTAAATCCACTTAGACAAAAACGAGATGTTATTGACAGAAGGGCCTGTGATATGCACCTCAGGTTTTATATGGGGATTTTCATTTTGTCACATCTAGTTTAAGCCACCAGCCTAATTTAATTACAATTAATGAATCACCATTTACCCTGAGGCAAAGCCAGGGTGTCTTGCTGAAGAGGTGTTCAGTGCACAGCATTCAAATTCATGACCCAGACCTCAAATTAACGGGCTGTCCATTAAGAATGGATGAGTGGCTTTGAAGACTGCATTTATAGGTTGTCGACAGTGGTCTCGAGCAGTCCCCAGTGGTTCTCCTGGAAGAGACAATCAGAAGAGGGAGGTACTGCAGAGAGAATGTTTAGGGCTACCTTGGGTCAAATGGGCTTTCCTTAAAGCACAGCCTAGTCCTTGTGGGGGAGGATAGTAGGAAGTAGAATATAGTTTTTCTCCTAAGTAGGAGAGGCAGCTCTATCTCAGCAGCAGCAGTTCCTGTGTAGAGGGGAAAAAACAAACTACTGAGAAACTGTATCCTTTTCACAGCAGGCAAAACTTCCATCTTGCTTCTGATCCCTAGGTTCTTACAGATGGAGAGAAGTTGAGGAATTTAAGAGAAGCACACTTGATGACAACGTCATGTTTTTCTATCACTGGAACCTTGGGAGACTGAACCACTGGGAAGGTTGCCTAACTTTTCAGTCAACATAAAAGGGAATATTCTTTATTCTTAATTCATTCAGGAAGGATTTGGTTAGCACCTACTAGGAGCCTAATCCTCAAAATATTGACAGTGTAGCATTATGTACAAATACAGGGACTGGGGAGATGGAGCAGTTGATAAAGTACTTGCCTTGCAAGCACAAAGGGCTGAGTTCAATTCCCCAAGTCTGCCCCAGCCTCCAAACGTCAAGTGTGGTGGCACACCATTTAAACCCAGCTGAGGGGAGGTGGAGTTAGATGGATACTGGAGGTCAGTCTAGCCTACTTGGCAAGTCCCTGGCCAGTGAAAAACTTGTCTCAAAAGAAAGCTCCTGAGGAAAGTGTATCCAAGATTGATCTGTGAGCACCACATGCAAGTGTACATCAGTACGC
The DNA here is from genome assembly GCA_036184795.1 of Tokudaia tokunoshimensis. NCBI lineage: Eukaryota > Metazoa > Chordata > Mammalia > Rodentia > Muridae > Tokudaia > Tokudaia tokunoshimensis. Next base: position 75,571,409 of record BTHU01000008.1, on the reverse strand, counting down.
AGAAGCAGAAGCAGAAGCAGAAGCTGCAGCAGCAGCAGCAGCAGCAGCAACAATAACATTCCCTCAAGTCAAGAGCATAACTCTGTAAGAGTTCTTGGATATGAAGTTTAAAAAGGGACCCATCAGTATCTTCAGCCTTCAGTGTGATCAGAGCTAGATGAACACAGAGTTTAGGACTGGGTGGTCAAGGCATACTTTCTGAGAGAGATTTCAGTGTGTCACAGAAAAATAATGAGAAAAAGATCAGCAATGGTTTCATGACATGACCTCACCATACTCTGTATTTATTGAGTGTGTGTCAAGTTGCAAGTTTGGGGTGTGAACACCTTGCCCCATCTTCCTTCTTTTGTTTGTTTGTTTGTTTGTCTGTTTTTGTTTTTCGAGACAGGGTTTCTCTGTGTAGCCCTGGCTGTCCTGGAACTCACGTTGTAGACCAGGCTGGCCTCGAACTCAGAAATCCACCTGCCTCTGCCTCCCAAGTGCTGGGATTAAAGGCGTGCGCCACCACCACCCTTGCCCCATCTTCCTTATGGGACTCACTTCTCTGAATCAGGCTCACAGTGAAGAATAATGTCTCCCATGGGATATGTGCCAGGGATGTGCAGTATATACAGAGAGACCCGAGGCTTCTGTGTGAGGCTTGTCCACACAAGAGAGAATTTATGGTCTGACTGAAGTCAGTTTGAATAAAATGGGATCTTTGGGCTGCAAAATAACCCTGTCTTTCACAAAAAATGCATTTATTTTTGACTGCTGTATAGTCAGAAATTCTCTCTCATAGTGAAATCAAATGCATCTTTGCTAACAAGTTTTACAATAATTATTTTTTTGGTAACGTTTTTCTCCAGGGTAGTGTTGCTGTAAACTCCCACTTTTCCATACACTTTGTCAGAATCTGTTCACAGTCACTTAAATTCCTTTTCTTGGGCAAGAGAAATAGCTCAGTCAGTAAAGTGTTTGCTGTAAATACATGAGGATCCAAGTTTAATCCCCAAAACTCACATTTTGAAAAGCTAGGTATGGCAGCATGGGGTTGTAATTCTAGCAAGGCAGAAACAGGCGTGATTCCTGTGGCTTGTTGGACAGCCAGTTTATACTAATTGGGGATCTCTAGATCCCAGAAAGAGATCCAACTTCAAAAAACACAAGGTGTATGAATTCTAAGGAATACCCTCTGAGTTTGTCTTTAGGCCTGCATATGCAAATGAATAAATGTGCACCCGTACCTGCTACACACACGTGCACCCACCCATACATATTATACACAAACAACAAAACAAACCAAAATTTTCCTGAAAAATACCTTTGCTCCTGTGTTGACTTTGAGCCTAAGAAAATTTGGATCTACCCCTATAGTCGGTCATTCATGTACTAAGTGCTTTCTTAGAGAAACTTCACCACAAGAAGGTGAAGTAAATTCTATGTAATTTAGACTTTACCAAGAGTCCCAGAGAGGTTAGCTGATTTGCTCAAGGTCACATAGCAACTTAATAAAGATACAACTTCTTCAAATGACTTTCAGAGCAGAGACGAGCAGTTCTTATAAATTATACAAGACTCAACACAAGTCTTTTCCTTTACTAGACAGTGAAAATGAGAACATAGCTCTTGGTAATATCATGTCATTTAAGAAGTGACAATTTCATGTGTATACAAGACATACTGGTCATACTCATCCTCTGACTTTTCTTATCTTCCCTCCCCCAAGCCCTCTTCCTTCTACAAAAAACCCTATTTCACGTTTGCTTCTATTTTACTTTTATTTCTGTTTTGTCTCCCGTTGGGTTTGAGCTCGATTCCCCTGGTTGTTAACCAGAACTGGTTGTTAAGACTCTATTACTGAAGACATCAGACACTTTGGTTGGAGAATACAGAGAAATCATGGAATCGAGCTGGAAGATTCCTTCTTGTTCTAGTCTTTTTTTTTTTAAGATTTTTTTATTTTATGTATATGAGTACACTGTAGCTGTCTTAAGACACACCAGAAGAGGGCATCGAATCCCATTACAGATGGTTGTGAGCCACCATGTGATTGCTGGGAATTGAACTCAGGACCTCTGGAAGGGCAGTCAGTGCTCTTAACCACTAAGCCATCTCCCCAGCCCCCCTGTTCTAGTCTTGATGGATGGTGAAAGTTGTTACTCAATCAGCCAGGTGGGTGAGAAAAATCAACACTAGTCTTCCCAAGCTCTAGACCTGGCATGTTTCAAAACCAGTTAACTATGATGGGATGTGTCTTAGTTAGGGTTTTACTGCTGTGAACAGACACCATGACCAAGGCAACTCTTATAAGTACAACATTTAATTGGGGCTAGCTTACAGGTTCAGAGATTCAGTCCATTATCACCAAGGTGAGACCATGGCAGCAGCTAGGCAGACATGGCACAGGAGGAGCTGAGAGTTTGCCATCTTCATCTGAAGGCTGCTAGCAGAATACTTGCTTCCAGGCAGCTAGAACAAGGCTATTAAAGCCCATGCCCACAGTGACATACCTACTCCAACAAGACTATACTTTCTAATAGTGCCACTTCCTGGGCCAGGTATATGCAAACCATCACAGAATACTTATTGATGTAATAGTGGCAAAACTGTTACGGGAGTGACTACTGGATCACTCCCATAACTGGAGTGACTGGATATGAGGTGCTCCATAGGAGAGAGTTCCTGCCCAGTACTGTGAACCTGCTCAATAGCATATAGCTGGGGAGACCGTAGGCAATATGAAAGGGTATGAGCATACTATGGTTGCTTTACTAAACAGGCACATTGTCAAACTACCTTTTAAATATGTATATTTAGGCCCATATATTTGTGCTAGCTCCAGTTCTCATCAAGAAGCTAAGAATGAATGATTGTTAAATGTTCAGTATTAAACAGGATAACCTATACCACCTCCTCCAAGGATCAGTGAACATGAGAAAGGTGTGCAGGAAGACTGTAAGAGCTGGATGATAGGAAGAGAGGCAGTGGGATGCTGTTTTTTTGTGGGCATGATATAGCATAGCATGTGCACGCATTATAAGAGTGGAGTTTTAACTTTGTTTTTCTTTTATTTAACATGCCACAAATTCAAGTTCTGGATGATGAAGATAAAGAGATGTATTCCAAAAGCTAGTTGTGTGAAAGGTGGTTCTCTCAATTCAGAGACCTCACTCATCCCATTAGCGATGGACCAAGCTAAGCAAAGGACCACAATCTAGCTACCATTAAGGCAAAAAGAGTCTTGAAGGGTGTGCCCTCTTTCAGCTGGCCCTAGTGAGGCATGACTTAAACCAGCAGAACCAGAACCCAGCTTTGTATATCCTGAGGCCAAAGAAGTTAATCAGTTCTCTGTACTTTAATTTCATTGTCTTTAGAAGGAAACACAGGACAAGATCTATGACCTGTATACATTGCTTTGCTGCTATAATTACTGATTTCAGAGCCCTGAGGTATCTAAAAGCATGCTGGTCAGTTAGGTTTGTGGATTCACATTTAGCCAGTGAACATGTCTATACTCATATCCTTCCCACATTTTCCCCCCTTTCAGTGGGGTCAACTATGCTTTGATTCATGATTTCTAGAGAGTAGCAGCACTTGGCTGTGCTATCTAGGTGTCTATTTTTGAGCTATCAATATCATCTAGAAATAGCGACCCATTTTTTAGGGCAATAGGTATGTAACCAAGACCATCCTATGAAAGTCAGAATGTCCCAGCCTCACAAGAACTTAAGTTTAAAAACTTTCCTTGGATCTGTATAATCCTGACATAATCCACTGGAAACTTTAATAGACACACAGGTACCTTAGGACAAGAAGGACAGCTTCTCTGCGTAGACAACTATGATGTATATGACTGCTTTTATAGACAAGTGTGTTTCCAAAATCTAAGGCTTGTGTGCAGTAGCCTTGTCTATACACATCTTCAAAGGTTTCTTCTCCCTAAGTGGTCTGGTAGCAGGTGTAGTATACATCCCTCATCCCAGGTTAAATAAATAGATTCTTCTTATCTACATCCCCACCAAGAACTTCTGAAAGAAGATGAGGATTAGGTTGGGCATTAGTAAACTTTCTTTCATTAACTTGGGTTCCTAATTGCTTCATCAATGTGCTTCCTTATTGGAAAGAGAATGAAAAATTACTGTCTCTTATTAACCCACTATTAATCCACTAGAGAAGTATTAAAATACACATACAACTAATTAATTTGGCTGTAAAAAGCTAACCAGAGGCTGTGTGTGTGTGTGTGTGTGTGTGTGTGTGTGTGTTTTCATGGTATAGAGAGACCAGAGGTCAGCCATATATATATATATATGAGATATATATATCTCATATATCATATATATATATCTCATATCTCATATATATATATCTCATATATGATATATGATATATATATCATATATATATATGAGATATATATATATGATATATATATATATCTCAGGAGCCATTCACATCTTGTCTTTTTGAGGCAGGCACTAGTACCTGAGAATTGTTAATTTTGCTAGACTCCCTAGTCATTGAGCCCCAAGAATCCACTTATCTCCTCCCTGGTTTTAGAATTACAAGCATGTATTGTTATGCCTGGGATTTTATGTGGGAACTGAGAATTGAACTCAAGTCCTCATGTCTGTGTGGCAAGCAGTTGACTAATTGACTAAGCCATCTCCCTAGCCCTCAGCAAATACCTTTGAAGTCATGTTTACAAAAACCAGAGCTTTCTTTAATGTAAACCTTCCATCATACTTGCCTTAAGCTAACTCTAGTTGCCACTTCACAGAGCCAATCATATTGGCTGGCTTCACAATGAAGCTTGAAGTTTGTCTCCAAGGCCAGGTTGAAAGAGCTCTTTTCCAGTTGACTTGGTTTTAGCAGCCACAATAAGAGTCAATCAATGAGCTATCTATGGACACATGCATGGTTGATCCAATTCAGTTGTTAAGGTACTTGAAATAACATCTGTCTCATTGATTGCTTTGCCATTTATGGCAATCAGCTCTTATGATGACCAAAAACCCCTATTTGATTGGGAAATTATCAATGAAACCATGATTGTTCTTTATAGATAAGGTCTGAGTGGGTCTCTAGGGACCTTGTTGTTTCTTAATTCCATGAGATAAGTCTTTCTGGTTAGAATAATAATCAGGACATGGCACAGGTATATAATGAGGAAAAAAGAATGGAAAGTATCATGAATTTAAGACAGTGTTTCTCTCTATGAGATTGAATAAAAGTCTTCTTTGGACCACAAACAAAGGGATTGTATTATTTTACAATTTTAATTTTGCAATTCCTATGAATTAACTGTCATCACTGCATTCCACATAGGGATCCCCCTTATTTCTTCTAATCTAGTTTAATTGACCATAAAATCTGGAATAATTTATAAATTTGAAAACTACATGGATAGTAACACAATGTGATTGCTTACAGAATGTTTTGTCCTGACTTTGCTTCAAATGGTAAATCTGGACCTATCTATTCATTCATTCATTCATTCATTCATTCATTCACACATATGTATATTCAAAAATGTGTGAGTGTGTATGCTTTAGAGATTCTTTATAATCTTATCTGGTTGTGTCTTATTTAACTAGATATGAACACTGCCAATTCAGAGGGAGAGAGTGTTCAACCCCAAAAGTTTCAAGATACACTATTATTATTATTTTTTGTTGTTTTTTGAAACTGGGTTTCTCTGTGTGCCTTTGGCTGTCCTAGAACTCACTCTATAGAGCAAGATGGCCTTGCACTCAGAGATCCTCCTGACTTACCATGCAGCCCAGCTCAAAATACATAAAACAAAACAAAAGAGAGAGAGAGAGAGAGAGAGAGAGAGAGAGAGAGAGAGAGAGAGAGAGAGAGATAAAAGAAAAGAAAACAGAAACCAAATTAATATTTCTAAGAACAAAAAGTTACAAAGTCTGTTTTAACTCCCTTTACTTTTTGGTGAGAGTTGGGGAAATAACTTCTCATGTTCTTGCCTGCCACATTTTCTAGGGCTAGACAAGAGAGAACATCATTTAAACTCACTGTCAGAGGATAGCAACTGCCATGCTACATAGGACCCCTTACACTTCTGTGATTAAAATTACCTTCCAAATTGCCTTCCACTTTCTAATGAGCCCAGTGAATTAAACTTGACCCCAGAAGTCAGATTCAGATACTTAATGAAATTCTAAACATCTTATGTCATTGCAGAGCGGTAATAGCTCAGTGATATCCTCAAATAGCCTTTCTCTGGCAAAAGGATAACTATTTTGTCTACCAGGCACCAAATTTTCTTTTGCATAGTCAAATTATATTTAAATAACAACTGACAGTCTTTGGAGTATAGAATGCTTGCATGTTAAGAAATGTTCTGTTGTGCTCTTTAGGTATCAGAGGGTTCTGGGATATGTCACCATGTCCTAAAAGGGGTGGTCTGGGCTGCAAGGTGACTTGTTCTCTTGTAGAACAAGTAGCTGCTCATTGAGGTATGGTTGACTACAGGGTGGGCACAGCAGCAGGACTTTCACTCTCCTTTTCGTTCAGTCCTAGCTTTTAAACACAGCCCTCTCTATGATGCCAGGGGAAAAATTTACTTCCTCTGTGACTCATATTCACCATCTGGACAATTAGAAGTTAAAGTTTGCAAGTCTTCCTGATAGCATGACTTTAATAGATGTCTTAGTTTCTTTTTCTATCACTTTGATAAAACAACTAGATAAAAGTGTTCATTTTGGCTCACCATTTACTCAAGTTATAGACCATTATGGCAGTAAAGCCAAGGGGGAAAGAATTTGAAGCCTCTGCTCACATTGCATCCACAATTGGAAAGCAAAAAGCTTGAATGTTTGTGATCAACTCCCAATGTACATGTAATCAGTCCAGGAGTCCAAGCCTAGGGGATGGAGCTGCCAATGTTTAAGGACTTCCTATCCCATTTAATACAGTGACAACAATCCCTTAGAGGAATGCCCAGACTCCCATTTTCCAAAGGATTCTACATTCTTCCAAATTGACAGTACTGCCTATCACAGTGAATGGCATTGTTACCAGTTCTTCCCTGTGCTCAAATTTAACAAAGCTTAAAAGATAAAAGCAATCTATCAGCTGCTCTATGGTGGTGAATCGATGATGGTCATGTATGGTTGGTTGGTTGTGGAGAAGGTAAAGTCCAACTAGAAAATATACTTTCTTCCCATTCAATACAACTGGGCGGGGGGGTCTGTGATCAGGATATAAAGTGAATAAATAAATAAATTAATTAATTAATGAAAAAACCAAAAAAAATCTGTCACTGTGTAAATAATTAAGACAAAGGTCTCTTTTAAAAAAATTAAATGTGAAACTTCCTTCCTTCCTTCCTTCCTTCCTTCCTTCCTTCCTTCCTTCGTTTCTTTCTTTCTTTCCTGAAAGAGCTTCTCTGTTTTAACAGCCCTGACTGTACTGCAACTTACTTTGCAGACCAGGCTTACCTTAAACTCACAGAGATCCTCCTGTCTCTGCCTTCTGAGTACTGGGAATAATAAAAAATAAATAAATGTAACAATAACAATGCTGCAAATATAATACAAAAAAAGAATGAATCTGTCATGATTCCATTTGTCTACTATTTACCAGTGGGCAAAATTAATACCTGATAAAAGTAGTTAGCCTAATGATTTGTTGGGTGTATTTTAGCTCAAGGAGTGCAAAAGCAAGGTTTCTGGGGTTCTGGTATATCTCTGTCCTGTCTGGCTGGAGGCTATGGTTGTGTCCCCAGCATGGAAATTTGTTATCTGGTACACTTAATGATTCTAACACTTTCTCGTATGTGTAGGTTTATTATAGCTAAAATGTATATGCAGTTACAAGGCTTGCAGGTCTAGAGTTGCTCACAGAAGGCAGTGCAGAACAACTTTGTCTGCTGAGTGCTTATCATGTGCCCAGCTCTAATGAAAGGCATGTGGCTACATCATCTCATGCAATGCTCATCATGACATTACGAGGAAGCTGTTATAACCTATACTAGTAACTCATAGAGGCTGGTCACAAAATTCAGACTTTTGAATGACAGTACACACTCAACTCTGCAGGGAGCTGTCTGCTTTAGTAGACCCATTGTCTTGGGGCTATGCCTATAGATCTAATTTCCTGCCTTCAATTTTTAGCTCTAGATCAACCTGGATTTGTTTACAAATTTATGTTTCTGCCCATTGCTCTCACTCCTACTCCCTCCCTCAGAAACTCTCCAGAATAACCCAGTAATACATTAGCCTAGAAATAGTGCCTTGGTCTAGAGACCCTCCCACCCCCACTTCTTTTTGTAAGTAGGTAATGCTGAACCCCCCCCCCCCAGTGGAGCAGAGCACATGCAGCCAGTCTGAATCTATTCTGAGAGAAGGGAGCTGCTGTTCTAGCTCGATGCGAGCCTATCAGTTTCTAAACCATCCTTGCTGCTGGCCACCAAAACGCAGGGGCTGCTTTCAAAGAAAAGGCCCTACTTCTCTGCATTCCTGTTCCGTTCCCCCACATGAGATTTTCTGGGATACTTCCTTTTGAGGCAGGCTTCCCTGGATTTGCCACGGCTCTTGGCAGAACAACCTGTCGTTAGTGATTCTTCCTTCAGGTTAAACATTTTAGACTAATCAATAATTAAATGGCAGATAAATGGCAGAAGGATCATGTCTAATATCAATGAGAACAGCTGGAGAGGCAGGAAAGGGCACTTTGGGTATCATTTGGCAAACCTTGAGACATGCTTTTTTCAGTCCTGCCCATTTGAGGTGAAGTCACCAGAGGGAAAGAGAGTCTTTGGGTGTCTAGAACATCGGGGTGTCAGTTTTCCAACACCTTCCGACTTGGACTTCATTTTGAGGTGTCAGAAGCACTATTTTTCTGGTCTCCCATTAGCCAGGAGCAAACTTTTGATTCTCAGGAGACATTCTTCTTCTGCAAATACAGATCAGACCAGCCACCTCCCAATACAGCCTTACTGGCTCTAAGGAATTTGGTATCTGCTGCCTCAAACATGTTCTCATAAGGAATTCTTTCCTCCTTATTCCTTCTGCTCCAGCTACCCTACTCAGATGTATATCTCATTTTGGAGAAAAAAAATAGGCTGCATCCAAAAGAGCTGACTGCTGTGTGTTTCCTGACTCTCTGAGGTACAACTGACAAATGAGTCACCCAGGCCTTCCATGTCCCAAGTGGGGGTCTGCCGGCCAAGGAATCTTTGGCCATCCCACCTGCCTGGCATCTAGGACCATGATGAATTGTCTCCAAGTCCAGTCTCAGATTGTTTTTTAACATTTAATTTAGTTTCTTCCTGTGCTTGGATGAACATGGCCATGTTATGGATTTCTGTTCTAATGTATACCAGCAGGCTGGAAGAACAGGCCTCAGCAAGCTGTGGAAATTAGAGAGACTGAATCAATAGGCAAGGTCATGACCCCTGGCTTGGATTCAGTACAGTGTCCTGAAATTCTCTCCCCTGAACACCCTCCTGCTGCTTCTAATGTGAGCCTGTGTGTAATCCCAGAGAGGGATTCATGTCAACAAGCCTGTGCCCACCCCTCACATCTCTGAGAGGACACTCCTCATCACAGACATTAAAAAAAAAAATTGTGTAAACAACAAAGTTGGAATACATAACATCTAGGTTTTTGCTTTATGTGCAGTTTGTTAACTCCATCTGCTGAAAGACCCTATTGGGGGAGAATAGATAGATGAGGACAAAGAGACAGATGACCTGCCAATCCCAGGGCACACCTCTAAGAAATGATTCCGGTCATCCACAAGCTTCAAACAAAGAGATGGAGTCTCTTGAGCCTGGGCTCTGAAATTTTCATGAGGCACAGAATGGTCAAAACCAACCAGATTTAAACTGTGAGAAATATCTCTGGCTCAGAGGACAGGCTAGGAAGGAAATGCTTAAAATGTGTTCTTGAAAAGTTAGTAGGTTCCTTTAACCCTTTTCAGGATGCAGAGTCTATATTCCCAAACATAAAGTGAGATTCCCAACCGACCCATTTCCCACAGAGATTTAGAAGTTGATTCCAATCAGAGTTAGAATTTTCCTGAGTAGGAATAACTAATACATCAAAACCTCAGGCCTACAAAAGCAAGCTCACTACTGGTGATTTATTATATTTACTAATCACAGGTTCCAAAGTGAGCTGACATCAAAATGATCAATTTAGAGAGAGAAAAATCAGAAAGATCTATCATTTAGGGAGAAGGTCTAGACTGTGCAAAAGAAATTAATAGTAAGAACATAGGGGATCAAGGGGGTTGGAACAGAAGGGGAAAATGAAACCCTGGAATGTGGTTGCTGCTTTCTATTTATCAGATGAGGTCACACAGCCAGGAGAAGTTAAATTTGTTTTATTTTGGAAAGTAATTCAGAGCATGATAAAGCATATACCTATCTAAACCGCTTACTTCAGAACAGGAGTGTGAGGACTTTCTCCACCCCAGTGAGAATGCTCAGCCTTCCTGTTTCATCTTTGACAAGCCACTTAGCCAGTCTCCTACCTTTCTATTATTTCACAGTGCAATGTCATACATTAAGTTTCCAGGCATTACATTCCCATGATGATTCTGTTGAAAACATTGCTTTGTGTTCACAAATGTAGGTCTTGGTTGGCAAAGGATGAGAACTGCAAGAATTCTGGACAATTTGAATGTTTGCTCAATTTGGGAGACATCTGCAAAGAAGCATAAATTTTGTGCTTTTCCACAACTTTGTTTTGGCATGAAAATGCACAAACAGTTCTCCCATGTTCTTTGTGGGTATTGCAAGGACTGCATCTGCTTTTATCCTGTGGTACTTGTCTTGGTGAAAGGTCCCTAGACAAACAGTGAACTGGTGAGAAAGTGTTTCCAAAGAATCAAAAAACCAATCAATAGCTTCTTCTCCTTTTATCAGGGTGGGTGCAGGACGTGCAGCATAGACATAAACTCCATGTCTGGTCACAGGGGCATGGTGCAATGGGTTATTTGGTTGCATATAACAAATTAGCAACATAAAGTCCAGAACAAGATTCTAACTTCAGGAGTGTTTCCTTTGAGCCGAAAAATATCATGACCTCAGAGTTACAGGTGAATCACCCAAGATCCAGGGGTCTACAATTAATTAATACACTGGATTTCTACCCTTGACACAAGGCTACATCATATGATAAGGCTCCACCACATGCAGGATTTCATCCACTAGTGCACGCCTGTCTCTCATACAAACTTCTGCCTCAGATAAAGTCTGCTACCAGACTTTATCTATTCCTAATGGAGGATTCCATCCACTCAATGTAAACAAGAATGTTTGTCTGTTCTGGTGATTTAAAGTTACCTGTAAATTACTCTTTGAAATTAATGGCTCAAAAAATAGCATTATACTTGTATATGGATCTTGGGTATGGGGCAAAGTGTGAGAGGACAATTCCTCTCTGTGATATATGGCTTTGGCTGGGTCATCTTGAGCTATCCTGACTCCTTCCTGCGGTGACCTTTGTATGTGTTTTTCACCTGGTCATTTGGGCTTCCTTCCAGCATGTTGGCACATATTCTAGATGAACATACCTTCCAAAGAGTTGATCCTTGGCTGTCACATAGCATGTCCGTACTTACTCTGTTTGCATGAAGCAATGGCAGTCAGATTCAAGAGGCAAGAACACAACTCTCTTTTCTTTGGGAGAACTTTGGGTTCAAATTGTAAAAGGACCAAATAGAATATAACCTGCTATATAACCTGCCTTGTGGTCTTAGCTCATAACTTTCCTCCAGAGCTCTACATCATCTCATCTAAGCATCAGCTCAAAGCATAAGCCCTTGTCTCTACCAGGTCCTGATAGGAAAGATGCTTCTTTCATGTGGCCCCAGAGCTCTTGCTCCTAGAGTCTGGCTTTATTCTTTGAGTTCTTTGAGCTAAATGGACAAGGCTGTATATGAATACCTCAGCTCATCTCACTTGGCATCAATAGGGTGGTTCCGAGGTCAGGAGCTGAAACCACAAGGGTAAATAACTCTCATGTCCAGTGAGACCTTGTCTTGAAGACTCAATTTCACTCTAAATGAACCTTTCCACATGGCTTCTTTTACCCCTGTTGTAAGCATCTTAAACTGTAATCCAGATGGAAGCCACAGTAATTCTGTGGGTTGACTCAGGACTCTGTTTTCAATGTTGTGCTCCACTGTTTGGAGCAGTGTATTGTCTAGAATCAGGTGAAGGAACCCTAGCTTCTGCCCCACTGTAAGAAGAGCAAGGCAAATGAGAAGTATCATCTGACATGATCTTTCAGGAAGATGTTTTCTGGTGAAATGGACTTCCTTTCGAAACCAGGGAACCTTTGCTGAAGCCATTCACAATGAGGCTGACAGACCAATCGGGGACATCATGGAGGGAGCGTCTTAGATTTCAGGAGGCAATGGAAAGATCCATTTGACCTGGGAATTTGGAAGGCATCAGAGAGCTGGATTGTACCATGTTGTGGCATACGAAAGGGAACAGATACCAAGATTGAAGCCCTAAGATGGTCTCTATCTAGACACCGTGATTTTGCCTGCTGACATGAGCAAAGGCCTATGACCCTAACCAGAAGGCAGAGACACATCGTCCAGATGAGAAAGGAATACAGGCAAATTACACCAGGGCCAGATGAAAGAACGGGAAGAGAAGGCCCCAAATGTAGACACATTCAGAGACTGAGGAGTCTTTGCACCCATAGAAAGTAAATGTGATGATCTGTGGGTAGGAGCTTAGGAGATTGCTAGTTTGGTAGAGCAGTTGCCAATGCTATTGGTTGTGTTAACTTTCCATCTCTAAAGCTTGCAAAACAAAGCAGTGGTGCCTCTTGTTCTGTCTCACACACCTTTCCATGAAGTCTTCGTCTGTGTTCATTTCCTGTGATACCCTTTCTTAGCACTCTTTCTCAGCACATTCGTTTGGTTACAGTACTGGGTCCTGACCAGTGGCAGGAGTTACTAGTGGACACTGCCTCAAGGCATGCTGGTCTGGGCTTCCTAACTGTCCTCTTCTCATGGGTTTTCTATATCAAGCATTTTTTTCTGCTGCCCTTTGCTGGGCCAGCTTCCAATAGTACCTTGCTCTGGGGCAGCATTGCTGGCAAATGCATAATTCAGGGGTTTGTACTTTGCATCTATTAAGCATGGCACCAGACGCAGGAATGACACAATGCCCAGGCTTTTGCTTAGATCATGTTTTTCCTGAGTGAAGCTGAGCATTCAAACCAATTTATAGTTCCTTTGCATAGGAGATAAGTATCATAATAGTCTTTTAATAGACGACTCCATGGAAGCACATTCATTACAAGGTCAATGTCACTGTGAATTATTACAAGAGCTATACTTCAAGGGTCCTCACTCTCTACCACCAACATTGACTGCCAGATTATGCATGGTACATAGTAGGTATTGAAAAAGATCCACTGAGCTTTATTATATTATCAATAGGCAATTAAATAAAATGCAACTTCAAAGCTATTTTTTTTTGTAAAAAAAAAAAAAATCCAAGGTTGACTTAAGACAGAATCATTCGATTGGTTTGAGAGTTTGTAAATTACTGCAGTTAGGTGGGGGTTAACTAATAGGCTTTATTTGGTCCTACACTGGTTCTAAAAACAGAACTAGAAGCACAATGGGTGCATTTTAATTCTTTTTGCATATATCACAGTTGAATGTTTTATAGAGTTATTCATATTATCCATTTATACATTAAGCTCAGGGGAGTCTGCTGGTATGCATATCATTATACTCATCTGAACAACCATCAGAGTTAACACATTTAGAGGTGCGCCATTGGGAATTAGAGCCTCAGTCCATTCTCTGGCTCGGTTTTCTTTCTATCACACTGTAATATTAGCTAATAAAATAGCAATAATGGTTATTGTTGTTGCAATTTGTTAAACAGGCTTTGTGTCTCCAGCCTTGTGCTAAGTACTCTGCTCGGTTGTCTCACTTAATCTTCATACCACTCTTGAAGAAGGCCTGTGGTCAGTGTTATTTCTACAGGTGAATATATCCAAACTCGGAGACTTGAGTTGTTTGCAGCAAAGTTACAAAGCAAGCCAGTAAGGGAGATGGAGTTTTGAAATCCTGGAAAAGTGTCTAGGCACAGTGCTGGTACTTCCGGTCCTGAAGAAAACAGAAGGAATGGGAAAGATGATAAGGGAGGGAAATGGATAGGCACCACTTTAGTTTTGTCTAAAACAGCATTTACAAATTTTAACATTGTAATTCAGCTATTCAAAAATTAGGGACCTGTAAGATAGCTTGGCCAGTCAGGGCACTTGATGCCAAACATGATAACCCATAGTTAACCCTTGGGTCTCACATGGGAAAAACAGGGAATTGACTGCCCAACAAGCTTTCCTTGGAACTCCACAGATGCACTGTGGTATGTAAGCCCCAACTCGGAAAGCAGACACACAAAGTGTAAATTATAGTAATTATAATTGTAATACTAATAGTGATAGTAATAACAACAACAGTTTGAAGATGGAGATATGGCTCAGTGGTTAAGAGTGCATACTGCTCTCAGAGAAGACCTGAGCTTAGTTCCCAGTGACCCACCTCAGGTGACTCCCAGTTACCTATAACTCCAGCTCTGGGGATTTGCTGTCTTCTTCTTGCCATCAAGTGAACTTACACACATACCCTCTCTCTCTCTCTCTCTCTCTCTCTCTCTCTCTCTCTCTCTCTCTCTCTCTCTCTCACACACACACACACACACACACAATTAAAAGTAAAATAAATCTTTTTTAAAAAAGAGCTTATGGACAGTTAATGGCTTCTAGAGTCAGTTTTGTTCAGAGTGTGGTCCCTGATAGGTTGACTGTGCTCCAGTTAATGGCCCCATACCCAGAAGTATAAAGTAGACTCTGAAGGTAATTTTTAAAAGAATACATGATATTGAGGTAACAGGGGTTGGAAGTGGATCTGGGAGAAGTTGAGGAAGAAGTGGGGGGTTGAATAGAATTAACCCCATATGCATGAATATGCATGAAAGTCTCAAATAATTGATAAAAATAACCATTAAAAAATATTAGCTGCCATCACCGTCTGCCCTTCTGCTGGGGCAGAACCTTGCCAGCTCTGCTGTGGTGAAGATTCCATCTCCTGATACTTCCTAGAGAACCAGTCACTCAGGGAAGTTGGTAAGAATCCCCACCCTCCACCAATCTCTGGAGGCCTAGAGCTGCCACCAGAGATCTAGCAGGACTCACTACCCAGCAACCACCAAAAGCCCCGCAGTTCTGAATAGCAATCCCTTCTGAGCCTTGTCCCCCTGCCACCACCGTCTGCCCTTCTGCTGGGGCAGAACCTTGCCAGATCTGCTGTGGTGAAGATTCCATCTCCTGATACTTCCTAGAGAACCGGCCACTCAGGACATTTGCCCTTTCTGCTGTGGCAGAATCTTGCAAGGTCTGCCAAAGGGAAGACACGATCTCCTGATACTTCCTAGAGAACTAGCCACACTTAGGTCATTTGGAGTGCATAGAGACCTGGGAGCACAGGAGAGCTGGTCTCCCAAGAGAGCCTACATACCTGTGTGCACAGAAAGAACGGGAATCCCAGGAGTACATGTATACAGGCTTACAAGACAGATAAGCCAAAATCAGAGACAGCAAGACCAGCTAACACCAGAGAAAACTAGATGGCAAAAGGCAAATGCAAGATCAATGCCAACAGAAACCAAGGCAATGTGGCATCATCAGAACCCAGTTCTCCCACAAGAGTAAATCATGGATACCCTAGCACACTGGAAAAACAAGAGCTGGATTTAAAATTGCATCTCATGATGTTTATAGAAGACTTCAAGAAGGACATAAATAACTCCCTTAAAGAAATACAAGAGAACATGGGTCAAAAGATAGAAACCCTTAAAGAGGAATCACAAAAATCCCTTAAAGAAATGCAGGACAACATGGGTCAATAGGTAGAAGCCCTTAAAGAGGAAACACAAAAATCCCTTAAAGAATTTCAGGAAAACGCAAACAAACAAGGGAAGGATCTGAATAAAACTATCCAGGATCTACAAATGGAAGTAGAAACAATAAAGAAATCACAAAGTGAGACATCTCTGGTGATAGAAAACCTTGGAAAGAATTCAGGAGTCATAGATGCAAGCATCAACAACAGAATACAAGAGATAGAAGAAAGAATCTCAGGTGCTGAAGATACCATAGAGAACATTGACTCAACAGTCAAAGAAAATGTGAAATGCAAAAAACTTATAACCCAAAACATCCAGGAAATCCAGGACAAAATGAGAAGACCAAACCTAATGATCATAGGAATAGAAAAGAGTGAGGATTTAAAACTTAAAGGGCCAGTAAATATCTTCAACAAAATTATAGAAGAAAACTTCCCTAACCTAAAGAAAGAGATGCCCATGAACATACATGAAGCCTACAGAACTCCAAACAGACTGGACCAGAACAGAAACTCCTCCCAACACATAATAATCAAAACACCAAATGCACTAAACAAAGAAAAGATATTAAAAGCAGTAAGGGAAAAAGGTCAAGTAACATATAAAGGCAGACCTATCAGAATTACACCAGACTTCTCTCAGGAAACTATGAAATCTAGAAGATCCTGGGCAGATGTCATACAGACCCTAAGAGAACATAAATGTCAGCCCAGGCTACTATACCCAGCAAAACTCTCAATTACCATAGACAGAGAAAACAAGACATTCCATGACAAAACCAAATTTACACAAAATCTTTCCACAAAGCCAGCACTTCAAAGGATAACGGGTGGAAAATACCAACACAAGTCAGGAAACTACACCCTAGAAAAAGCAATAAAGTAATCTTCTTCCAACAAGCCCAAAAGAAGATAGCCACACAAACATAATTCCTCCTTCAACAATGAAAATAACTGGAAGCAACAATCACTATTCCTTAATATCTTAACATCAATGGACTCAATTCCCCAATAAAAAGACATAGACTAACAGTCTGGATATGTAAACAGGACCCATTTTGCTGCATACAAGAAATCCACCTCAGTGACAAAGACACTCATTACCTCAGAGTCAAAGGTTGGAAAACTGTTTTCCAAGCAAATGGTCCCAAGAAACAAGCTGGAGTGGCCATACTTATATGGGATAAAATCGACTTTCAACCAAAAGTTGTCAAAAAAGATAAGACGGGACACTTCATACTTATCAAAGGAAAAATCTACCAAGATGAACTCTCAATTCTGAACATCTATGCTCCAAATGCAAGGGCACCCACATTCATAAAGGAAACCTTACTAAAACTCAAAGCACACATTGCACCCCACACAATTATAGTGGGAAACTTCAACACCCCACTCTCAACAATGGACAAATCATGGAAACAGAAATTAAGCAGAGACACAGAGAAACTAACTAAAGTTATGGACCAAATGGACCTAACAGATATTTATAGAACATTCCATTCTCAAGCAAAAGAATGCAGTTTCTTCTCAGCACCTCATGGTACCTTCTCCAAAACTGACCATATAATTGGTCACAAAACAGGCTTCAACAGATACAGGAATATTGAAATTATTCCATGCACCCTATCAGATCACCATGGCCTAAGACTGGCCTTGAGTTCAAATAAAAACAATGGAAAACATATCTGCACGTGGACTTTGAACAATGCTCTTCTCAATGACAGTGTGGTCAAGGAAGAAATAAAGAAAGAAATTAAAGACTTTGGAGAATTTAATGAAAATGAGGACACATCATACCAAAACTTATGGGACACATTGAAAGCAGCACTAAGAGGAAAACACATAGCTCTAAGTGCCTCCAAAAAGAATTTGGAGAGGGCTTACAGTAGCAGCTTGACAACGTACCTGAAAGCTCTAGAACAAAAAGCGAATGCACCCAAGAGGAGTAGATGGCACGAAATAATTAAACTCAGGGCCGAACTCAACCAAATAGAAACAAAAAGAACCATACAAAGAATCAACAAAACCAGGAGCTGGTTCTTTCAGAAAATCAACAAGATAGATTAAACCCTTAGCTAGACTAACCAGAGTGCACAGAGTCACTACCCAAATTAATAAAATCAGAAATGAAAAGGGAGACATAACAACAGAAACTGTGGAAATTCAAAAAAATAATCAGATCCTACTACAAGAGCTTATACTCAACAATATTGGAAAATCTAGGCAAAATGGACAATTTTCTAGATACATACCAGGTGCCAATGTTAAAACAGGATCAGATGAACCATCTAAATAGTCCCATAAGTCCTTAGGAAATAGAAGCAGTTGTTAATAATCTTCCAACCAAAAAAAAAAAAAAAAGCCCAGGACAAGATGGATTTAGTGGGGAATTCTATCAGATCTTTAAAGAAGAGCTAATACCAATACTCTTCAAACTATTCCACAAAATAGAAACTCAAGGAACACTACCCAATTCCTTCTATGAAGCCACAATAACACTTATACCTAAACCAAACAAAGACCAAACAAGGAAAGAGAACTTCAGACCAATTTCCCTTATGAACTTTGATGCAAAAATTCTCAACAAAATTCTGGCCAACTGAATCCAAGAATGTATCAAAACAATAATTCACCATGATCAAGTAAGCTTCATCCTAGGGATGCAGGAATGGTTCAATATACGGAAATCCATCAATGTAATCCACTACATTAACAAACTCAAAGAAAAAAAAAACACATGGTCATTTCATTAGATGCTGAAAAAGCTTTTGACAAAATTCAGCATCCCTTCATGATAAGTCTTGGAGAGATCAGGAATTCGGGATCCATACCTAAACATAGTGAAAGCAATATACTGTAAACCAGTAGCTAACATCAAACTAAATGGAGAGAAACTTGAAGCAATGCCTCTAAAATCAGGAACCAGAGAAGGCTGCCCATTCTCTCGCTATCTATTCAATATAGTACTCGAAGTCCTAGCCAGAGCAATTAGACAACAAAAGGAAGTCAAAGGTATTCAAATTGGAAGGGAAGAGTCAAAGTATCATTATTTGCAGATGATATGATTGTATACTTAAGCAACCCCAAAAATTCCACCAGAGAACTCCTAAAGCTGATAAACAACTTCAGCAAAGTGGCTGGATATAAAATTAAATCAAACAAATCAGGAGCCTTCCTCTACTCAAAGGATAAACAAGCTGAGAAAGAAATTAGGGAAATGACACCCTTTACAATAGTCACAAATAATATTACATACCTTGGTGTGACTCTAACCAAGCAAGTGAAAGATCTGTATGACAAGAACTTAAATCCTCTGAAGAAAGAAATCATAGATCTCAGAAGATGGAAGGATCTCCCATGCTCATGGATTGGCAGGATTGATATAGTAAAAATGACCATTTTGCCAAAAGCAATCTACAGATTCAATGCAATCCCCATCAAAATTCTGAATCAATTCTTCGTAGAGCTAGAAAGAGCAATCTGCAAAATCATTTGAAATAACAAAAAACCCAGGATAGCGAAAACTATTCTCCAAAACAAAAGATCTACTGGGGGAATCACCATCCCTGACATTAAGCTCTACTACAGAGCAATAGTGATAAAAACTGTATGGTATTGGTTTAGAGGAGACAGACAGGAAGATCAATGGAATAGAACTGGAGACCCAGATATGAACCCACACACCTATAGTCATTTGATATTTGACAAAGGAGTTAAAAGCATCCAGTGGACAAAATACAGCATTTTTAACAAATGCTGCTGGATAAACTGGAGGTCAGCATGCAGAAAAAATGCAAATTGACCCATTCTTATCTCCTTGTACAAAGCTCAAGTCCAAATGGATCAAGGACCTCCAAATTAAACCAGATATACTGAAGTTTATAGAGGAGAAAGTGGGGAAGAACCTTGAACATATGGGCACAGAGGGAAATTTCCTGAATAGAACACCAATGGCTGGCTTATGCTCTAAGAACAAGAATCGACAAATTGGACCTCGTAAAACTGCAAAGCTTCTATAAGGCAAAGGACACTGTCAATAGGACAAAATGGCAACCAACAGATTGGGAAAAGATCTTTACCAATCCCACATCCTACAGAGGACTAATATCCAATGTATACAAAGAACTCAAGAAGTTAGACTCCAGAGTGTCAAATAACCCTATTAAAAAATGGGGTACAGAGCTAAACAGGGAATTTTTCAACTGAGGAAACTCAAATGGCTCTGAAGCACCTAAAGAAATGTTCAGCATCCTTAGTTATTAGGGAAATGCAAATCAAAACAACCCTGAGATTCCACCTCACACCAGCAGAATGGTTAAGATGAAAAGCTCAGGGGACAACAGATGCTGAAGAGGATGTGGAGAAAGAGGAACACTTCTCCATTGCTGGTGGGATTGCAATCTAGTAAAACTGCTCTGGAAATCAGTATGATGGTTCCTCAGAAAATTGGACATAGTACTACCTGAGGTATACCACTCATGGACATATACCCAGAAGACGTTCCAACATGCAATAAGGACATATGTTCCTCTATGTTCATAGCAGCCTTATTTATAATAGCCAGAAGCTGGAAAGAACCCAGATGTCCTTCAACAGAGGAATGGATACAGAAATTGTAGTATATATACACAATGGAGTACTATTCAGCTATTAAAAACAATGAATTCATGAAATTCTTAGGCAAATGGATAGAACTAGAAAGTATCATCCTGAGTGAAGTAACTCAATCACAAAAGAACAAACATGGTATGCACTCACTGATAAGTGGATGTTAGCCCAAAAGCTCAAAATAAACATGTTACAATTCACAGACCACAGGAAGATCACAAAGAAGGTAGACCAAAGTGGGGGTGATTTGGTTCCTCGGAGAAAGGGAACAAAATACTCATAGGAACAACTATGGAGACAAAATGTGGAGCAGAGACTGAAGGAAAAGCCACCCAGAGACTGTCCTACCTGGGAATTCATCATATAAACAGTCACCAAACCCAGAAACTACTATGGATGACAAGAAGTGCATACTGAAAGGTGCCTGTTATGGTTGTCTTTTGGAGGGGCCCTGCCAGAGCCTCACAGATACAGAGGTGAATACTAGCAGCCAACCATTGGTCTGAGCGTGGGGTTCACTATAGAGGAGTTGGAGGGCAAGCTAGAGGAGCTGGAGTAGGGGGGAAGGTTGCAGCCCCATGGGAAGAACGACAATGTTGGCCAACCAGATGCCCCAGGGCTCCCAGGGACTAAGCCATCAACCAAGGGGTACATGTGGTTCCAGCCAAAAGATATGCAGAGGAATGCCTTTTCGGGCATCAGTGGGAGGAGAGGTCTTTCATCCTGTGAAGGCTCAATAGAGGCCCCATTGTGGGGAATCGAGTGGGCGTCATGGAAGTGGGTTGGGTGGAGGAACATATTCTTGGAGGCAGGAGGTGGGATGATGGGTTGGGTGTTTTTGGGGAGACGGGAAACCAGGAAGGGGTATAACATTTGTAATGTAAATGAAGAATATATTCAATAAAAAAAACATTAAAATGTTAAATGTTCTCTCACATTTCAGCAATGGTGATGGTATCTCAGAACAACTTGACACATGAATTTTAAAATATTTCCCATCACTTTAAACATGATAAAAGTGCAATCTGCCTGGAATTCCCCAAGATGAAATACCATGGCCTTTTGGTGCCAGACAGCATAACATATTCTTTGTTGAAGGAAAATTTTTTATTAACTACCTTGATAATATATAATTATAATCTATAATTTCATTATCCATAAAATAAATTGTGTTTATTCATAAAAATAGTTTAACCCTAGCTGTTACCTTTTTAAAAATTCACCGTTATGTGATAGAACTCGTGCCCCTCTGAGTTAACTCTCTCCTCTTCTTCTCTTTCATATTGCTTCAGCCTACAGAAAGTGAGGGATGTGCACAGACATGGATTCGTGTCTTATAGGATGGACCAGACCATTTTCATGTCCCATTCTCTTATTCTTGGTCCCTATCTGCATCCTAGTATCACCTATGGGTCCATCATGAATATCCTTGACTTTGAATTTGCCCACCTGTGTAAGCCTCACTTCCAGAATCCTGGTTAGCATTACTAATGTATCAGACTCCTTTGTGAGGGGCACTGTGCATCTTCTTATCCATTTCCTTACTCATCATCCTGCTTGTGTAGTAATTCATCATCCCTTTAATGGGTGCTTTCTCTTCTCCAAGCTGACAGTTCCAGGTTCCCCAGGGCCATGGAGAAGGCTTTGTATCCTGTGATCTGTCCAGTGACAGAGGTAATGGTGTGGGACTTAGAATTCAGGAAGATTTCCTTGGCTGGCCTTCATGTGTGTCAAAGGCTGTGACCTTAGCAAATGTCAAATGAGTGCAGGAACTTAACTCAGTCTCAGACCTTGTGATGTCATTACATGTAAGCTATCTTGATCTAAGGGTCAAGTTGAGCTCAGCAACACTAGATTCTTCAGTTCTACCATATGTAGTATCCTTGTCTTCCTGTTACAGTTCCCAGGATCTGGCTGATGACTGATTTCCTAAGCAAAAGGCTAAGTGCCAGGCTGCTGGTTTGCATAACAAACCCATGGGCAAAATACACAAAGCCCCAACCTAGCCCAGACCTTTCCATTTCTCTTCTTACACTAAGACATGTCCCCTTTTTGAGTGAGTCTTTCTAACTATTAGGGCAATTGGCTAGACATTGTCCTTAATTACATTTTACTTTAACTGAAATGTTCTGTGGCCTGTAACCTCTATCATTCTGTGTCATATGTAATCATTCCTGGGTTAGTGGTCTGTGACTGTATGTATTGTATCCGATGCAATCAACTTAGACAGTTATAAGGTTAAGTTTTGCATCAACATGCTGGAAGTTTCAGCCAGTTATCTGTAAGCTATCTTGATCTAAGAGTTAATTGGTTTGAATGAGAAATACCATCCCCACCCCCACAGTCTTAGGATTTGAATTCTTAGTTCCCAGAGAGTGGCTTTGTTTTGGGAGGTTTAGGTGATACAGCCTGGTTGGAAGAAGTACATCACTGGGGCAGACTTTGAGATTAAAAGACTCTTGCTACTTTCAGTTCATTATTTCTGCTTCCTGCTTGCTGTTGAGATGTGAACTCTCAGCTTCCTATGACTGCTTTTCCTGCCTGCTACTTGCTGCCCAGTTTCCCTGTCATTATGGATACTCAACCCTTGGAACCATAAGTCCAAAGGTACTCTTCCTTTGACAGGTTACTTTTGGTCATAATTTTTAGCACAACAATAGCAAAATAACTAATGTAGCCAGTGATCAGGTAACTGTGTTATTTGGGGCCTGGGGCAAGGCAAGACAAGACAAGGAGAGTGTGGTAAAGCTAACAACTTATCTCATAGCTAGGATGAAACAAGGAAGAGACCCATGTTCTACCTTCCCTTTTGGGTGCACACAAGAGGTTCCATTTCCTAAGAGTTCCTTTTGGGAACCTTTTAACACATAGGATTTTGGGGGGACTTTACACATTCAGCCCACAAAGATGTCACACAAATAACCTTAAAAGCATAGAACATGATAAACTAGAATATACTATTTGATATCACCATTGTCTTGAAGTCTATAGTCTATATTTGTCTGCCATCTCCAAGGAATCTGCTTAAGTGTCTCCATCTGTGAACCAGGCTTACTAGTGCAGCAATTTTCTCCCTGGTTCCTGGCTCTCTCCAAGGTCCAAAGACTGCAGGTCTTCACTATGACTGCCTATCATCTGAACCTTTGAAGACACTTTCTCCAGCAATTGGCACCTTGGTGCTTCTCTTCTCTAGCTCTCCAGCCTCTGACTATATCTCCCCACAGAGCATCTTCAATTCTCATGCACAAGCCTTTATCTTACAAAATCTCTCTGTGAGAGTATTTAGCTTGTCTTCAATTTCAATACAATCCTTATGCTGTCAACTCTGTGTACCCCCTTGCTCCCCACTCTACCTGTATTCCTTCTTCTGTCACTATTCACATTTCTAAGATCAGTATATACCAAATGCAACTCTCTCAAATAATTTTTCCTAGTTTTTTTAAAGAAGGAAATTTTATGTGCATTTGGCCCAATATAAGAATGAATAACCTACCAGAACTTTCTAAAGAGTAAATTCAGCAGTGAATGGCTGGTGAGATGGAAGAAATGACTCAAGGAACACTTGTTAGTAAGGGTCTCCTCAGTGCCCCTGCCGCAGGCTCCAGGTCACATCCGATTCTTTTCTCTGTTCATGCCTTACCCTTTTTGTAGGATCATTTTAGGCTGTACCCAGCTCACTATGGCTATGTCCTCAACAAGTATTTGCCCCATGAATGAGTAAATACAAGGAGTAGAACCCATTTTCAAACTTTTCTATGGAGATGGATATGACCTCTGGGGTTGCTAGAGCTTTGAGTTCTTATTTGCTTTGTTCAACTTTTGGAGGATATTTGTTTCTGATTTGTGATTTGAGAATCTAAAATCCATGTGCCCACTTCACCTGACCTGCCTTAGAAGTCCCCTAGAAACTGAGAGGCCTGTAATTCTCCTATTCTATGCTGCTCTGCCTCTTAACAGAGCTCCTTATGTTCTCCAAGAAGGCAGGATAATGCTCTCTCCCTCATAATAATGTCTATTTTTTGTCCCTGTAATCTGTTACTATGTTGAGTCACATGGCAAAAGATACTTTGCAGGTGTGAGCAGTGAAGGTCTATCTTCATTGTCAACTTGACAGGGTTTGGAATCATCTTAGGGGCATCACACTTAGAGACATACCTGTGATAATTTTTTCTCATAAAGCTTCAACTAGGGAGAGAAGACCCATCCTAAATATGAGCAGCAGTATTTCATAGGCTGGGGTCCTAGACTGACCTAAAAGGAAAAGGACACTGAATACCAGTGTTCTCTCTGCTTCCTGGTTGTGGATACAGTATGCCCAGCTGCCCTGCATCCCATGCCTTCCCCTCCATGGACTGTACCCCCAGACTGTGACCCCAAATAAATACTCCCTTCCTTAGTTGCTCTTTTTATATGTTTGATCTCCATAATAGGAAAAATGGTGTCACAGGACTAATTAAAGATATTGAGATGAGATTAACCAGTGGGCCTAATAAAAACACAGGTATACTTACAAGGGAAAAAGGAGGCAAGAAACAAAGAGGAGAGGAGAGAAAAGGAGAGGAGAGGAGAGGAGAGGAGAGGAGAGGAGAGGAGAGGAGAGGAAATGATGGAATCAGTGTTTGGAGTGATGCCATTGTTAGAACGCGTCCACATGCCAAGAAACAAGGGCATCATCTAGAATCTGGAAAAGGGAATGAACTTGAATCTCCTTTGGAGCTTCGAGAAAAAATACAACTCTGCCAACACATGGATTTTAACCACGTGAGTTCCATTTTTGGACTTGTGACATCTATCACTCTAAGGCAATAAATTTAGATTGTTTTGATCCTCCAAGTATTAAAGCATCTATTAAAACCTAATAGTACTCTAAGCCAAACATCTCTTCCATCACATCATCCCTGATCCTGGCCCGAGACCCATTGCTCTGCTCATCCATCTATCTCAGCTCATCTACAGACTGTCTAGGGCTTAGTAAATGATTCTGACTTGTTACAATACCCTGCTGTGTTCTCAGACACTGCACCCAGTGCAACCCCTATGGTTAGGGGTTAGTTAACCCCTAACCATACCCAATGTGTCCCAAAACTGCTGACCATGTAATAATTTCCAGGGGCACTGATACTCTTGAACATAAAATAGATAGGTAGGTAGGTAGGTAGGTAGGTAGGTAGGTAGGTAGGTAGGTAGATGCCTTTGTTGTTTTCTATACATGGGGCTCCATATTTCTTAACTGACAGTTACACATCACCAATCTCTGTGTCTTTCCAAGTTTCCTTCCTATCTAACTATGCCTGAAGCCCATTCACATCTCTCCAGCCACATCATCACTATTTTAAGGAAACTTCATTTGGATTTTATCTGATCTCCAATTATTCTGCCTTTAACTGGTCCTCAAACCCAACAAACCCATTCTGAAAAACACAGCCTTGTGGCTTTAAACGAATTCTGGAGTTTCTCACTGTTTGTAGTCAGTCCATGCACAGCTTTGATGAGTAGCTGTGCTCATCCAGGCCATGTCCCCCTACTTACCTGACACAGACCATTCCTTCTCCCCAAGAGCATGCTTTCCAAAGTCGTACTGAACCACTCTTGTTTTTCCAAATGAATTTTGACATGAGTGTCACTCACTCCAAGGTTTTTATGTGCCATTCTCCCACGCAATAACTCTGTCTCTCACCTTCCTCTTTATCTGATGATACTGTGTGCCCTTCAGATGTAATCTAGGCCATTACTTTTCTGAAAAGTCGCACTCTATTTCGCATCCTGCCACCTTGGCTCATCATCGGGAAGGGCTTCTCTTTCGTGGAGCAACCTGCAGTTAGCTCTATTCTTTCTCGTGTCACCAGCTACTCAATTGTCTTTAGTTACTCTTCAGCAGCCAACTTGTAAATACCTAAAGGGAGGAGCCTGTCTATTTTACTATCCTAGCCCCAGGCATTTTTGCAGAATCAACTAAATATATAATTTAGTTTCTAAATTCTATTTCTATTTCTAAATCCATTCTCTCTATTCTTATCATCATTACTAATTTGAGAGATCCTCATGCATTCTAACTGGAGCTAGACTTTGATTTAATAACATCTTCAGGCATATTTGTTAGGTAGTTCATATTGTTTATTCAGATTGATAACCTGTGTTTGACATTCCAGGACTCATGGACAAGATGCTTCAATCTATCATCATTTTGGTATTAAATGATTCTCAACCTTCCTTCGACTTCCAGGTATCCTCTTCTGGCTCAAGTTGAAGTCACACGTGTGTGTGTGTGTGTGTGTGTGTGTGTGTGTGTGTGTGTGTGTGTGTGTGTGTATGTGTTTCCTGAAACACCTCAGTCTCACCATCAGCAAGAGAAGCAAGGAAGCCACTCACAGTTCACTGTGGTCAGGCTTGAAACCTCAGGTCTCCTGGAAAGTGGAAGAAGCCTCTTCCTTATACCAACCAATTGTTATGGAAAACACTGACTCTACAGTGTTGTGCCCAACCATCAATGGAAAAAGAAATAACCAAGACACTTCAAGGGAGCCCTTCTGAACAAACTAATAGTGAGATTGATGTTGGTCCCTTCGCTGGTAGAATGAACAGTGGAAGAGAGCCATAAACCTTAGAAACATTTCCTTGACTTTCATGGAATACATGGTATGACAAAAAAGACCATTAGCACTTGTTTGTGTATGTGTGTACACATACAGTATGTTTGTGCATGTGTGTGTGTGTATGTGTGTGTGTGTGTGTGTGTGTAGTTTTTTCATGGCTTCTGGAGACTTGAACTCAGACCTTCTTGCTTGCACTGTTACCCACTAAATCATCTCTTCATTCCTCATTGGAACCTAAAAGTAAACGTATTCATTTTTAATAGCAGGATCAATTTACAGGACTTTTTAAAAACCTACATGTGTATGAGACACATGGGCACATGAAACTTCAAACACAATGACTTCTCTAAGGGTCTAGGACTGTCCATAATGAAAGCATTAGCACATTTACTTATTTGGTTTGTATATGGTAGGATTGGAGGTCTGTGCTACTATATGCATGTGAAGATCAGAGAATATGGGTCTTAGTAGTTGAAATCTGAATTTTAGACAGGACAGGAAGTGACTTTAGCTAATGAGCTATCTTGGCAGTCCAGACCTGGTTATATTTTAAAAATATTTTAGTTAGAAAACTAAGATCCACGCTGCTGCCCCCTTTAAAAATTTTTCATTTTATTTTTAATGTGTGTGTGTGTGTGTCTCTGTGTGTGTGTGTGTGTGTGTTTGCAGTACCCATAAAAGCCAGAGGAATGGGATTTTATAAAGCTGTAGTTACAAGTAGTTGTGAGCCCAGCAATATATATGCTGATACCAAACTCAGGTCCTCTAGAAGAACAAGAAATATTGTTAATTAATCAGTCATCTTCCTAGCCCCAACATTCTGCTGTGTGTGTGTGTGTGTGTGTGTGTGTGTGTGTGTGTGTGTGTGTGTGTATGTTAGGGTGTGCATGTATGTGCGTGTTAGAGTATGCAAATTGTGTGCATGTGGAGGCCAAAGGACAACTTTGGGTTTCTTTCTCAATCACACCCCATCTAATTTTTGAGTCAGGGTCTCTTAATTAATCCATAGCTCACTGATTAACTAGGCTGCTTGAACAGCAAATGGCTGGAATTCTCCTGACTCTTTCTCTTTAGAACTAGGATTACAGGCACTTTGAGATCATACCTGGCTTTTCACACAGATACTGGGGATCCCAACTTGTGAGTTCATGCTTACACAATCACTTTATAAAAGTGAGCCACACACACACCCCAGTCCTGACATGTACTGCTTCTAACATTGTTCCATCCTATTAGTTTCACTGTCTTCAACTTGCATGAAAGTATGTTAGCTTGCTGATTATTGGACATTTTAATTAGATATTTTCTAAATTCCATATTATAAAAATCTATTTTCTCATTGAAGGTAGTGTTTCTGGTTGTATAATATTTAGAAATGCCCAAGACACTATGCTGCTAGGAAGCTTTGGTGCACACATTCAAAGAGCCTAAGAGTAAAGAACTTTGCTCAGTGTTCTTCAACCCATCCTTTCCCTAACCTGTATATCCATGGGAGAGACTTTCACGTATGGAGATTGCCAGTCTATTAATGAGAGCTAAAACTTCTGGTAGAGGCAAGGACACAGGTATCAAGGTGAGAGGAGGCTGTCGGGGGGAGGGGGAGTGCCACCGCCCTGTGGTTACTGCACATGCCGAAACTGCATGGCAGTCCCAATATTTTTCCTTTGTAGAGGTAGCCACCCAGGCAAATCCAATGCTTAGAATAATAAATTCAGGACAGGGTAGCAGTCTTTAAAGACCCACCTGACCTCCCTAATCACACTTATTTATAACCCTTTTCCCTAAAGACACACCACACTCTCCAGTTTCTCAGAAGCTTGCTCTTACCTTTTTTTTTTTTAGGTTTATCTTATTATTCTTAATCACATGTATGCGTGTATGTGTCTGTCTCCGTTTGGGTATGTACATGTGAGTGAAGATGCCTGTGGAAGCCAAAAGAGGGCATCAGATCCACTGGAACTGGAGTTTCAGATGGTTGTAGGTGTTGGGAGTGGGGACTGGACTCAGGTCCTCTCTAAGAGTAACATGCACTCTTATCCCCCAAGACATCTCTCCAGAGAGGCTGACTCCTAAGAATCACAGTTTGGGTAGGGAGGCTCACCCATCCAACACCAGCACCGAACAGTGCTCCTTATCCAGTGATGGATGCTGTCCTTGTGATGTGATGTCATGTCATTTATATACAGACAATTCTCGTTTTCCTTAGAGTTCCAGTACATGCTAACCAACCCAATGTGCTTGTCAGAGTAACTGTAAAGTGACTTAGTATTAGCCCTGGTTCACAGTAGATATGCCAATGCGCAAGACAGGCTAGGTGTGGATGTGTATATGACATGTGGAGGCTTTTCTGGGCATAGCTGTAAGGTCAACAAATTGGAAAAGCCGCAAGCCACCCATGGGAAAGATTAAATACACTGACATCCTCCAAATTGATTTACCTAGATCAGACCACATGTTAATGAGGCAGCCAAGTTACTCCAATTCATGACCACTATTCTAAATGTAAGGGTTTGAACATGAAAGAGGTGGAGCTATTCACATGAGTCACCGACCTGACTTTTCCTCTACACTGCATGGTCCAGTGTCCTTGGAGTGCCTTTTAATTGCTGCCATCCAAACAACATCTGAAGAGCACATTTGCCAAGAAACTGGGGGGGAGGGACTTTTATTCCATTCCCCAAACCTCTGAATGGATGAGCACAAACACTCTTAGCTGGCAAGCACAAGTACTTTCTCTGAGTTCAGACATTTCTAAGCGCCCTAAGAATTCCTATTATTTGAAGGGTGTCCTTGAAAATGCCTCTTACTTTCTAAGCTTGAGTCCTCAGAGAATACGAAACATTATTTGTACCACGACTGCATGGTTCTACTGAAGCCTCACTTCATCCAAACTGTGACACGGGAAGCTAAGACACTCATTAGGATTATCTATATCAAGACGTAAAGTTCATCCCCTTATCAAAGGATGTTATGGGTATGTGTCTAGGATAACTCACACACAAAACATTTTGCGGAAATCAGATAATGCACCTTTCCTGCAGGTAAGAGCAAACTAAGAAGCAGAAAGTAAAGATGTTGAGGATGCTTGGGGGTTAGCTCAGTTAGTAAAGCGGCTCAGGCATGAGAACCTGAGTTTAGATCCCAGCACCCACATAAGAAGCTGGCCAGCGGGACTAGAGAGTGACACCATGGACCAGAGGTCTCAGCACCTGAGTGGGATAGCCTGCAACTGCCTATAGCTGCAGTTCCAGGGAGTGCTTTGCTTCTGGTCTCTGAGGGCACCTGCAATCACATGCCCATACACATACAGAGACACAGACACAGACGCACAATCAAAGATAAAATAAATCTTTTTTTTTTAATTATTTATTTTATTTTTTTTTTAGTTTACATTCCAAATCATTTCCCCTTTCCCCTTTCCTCCCTCCCCGAAAGTCCCATAAGCCCCCTTCCCTCCCTCTTTTCTCCATTCAACCCCCACTCGTTACTCTGTCCTGGCGTTCCCCTACATCCAGTCTTTCCAGGACCAGGGGTCTCTCCTTCCATCTTCTTAGAAATCTATTGATATGCGGATTGTGTCTAGGGTATTCCGAGATTCTGGGTCAGTATCCCCTTATCAGTGACTGCATACCATGTGTGTTCTTTTGTGATTGGGTTACCTCACTAAGGATGATATTTTCAAGATCTGACCATTTGCCTAGGAATTTCGTGAATTCATTGTTTTTAATTGCAGAGTAGTATTCCATCGTGTAGATATACCACATCTTCTGAATCCATTCCTCCGTTGAGGGACATCTGGGTTCTTTCCAGCTTCTGGCTATTATAAATAAGGCTGCTATGAACATAGTGGAGCATGTGTCCTTATTGCATGCAGGTAAAGCCTCTGGGTATATGCCCAGGAGTGGTATAGCCGGATCCTCCGGGAGTGTCATGCCCAGTTTTCTGAGGAACTGCCAGACTGCTTTCCAGAGTGGTTGTACCAGCTTGCAATCCCACCAGCAGTGGAGGAGTGTTCCTCTTTCTCCACATCCTCGCCAACAACTGCTGTCTCCTGTGTTTTTGATCTTAGCCATCCTGACTGGTGTGAGATGGAATCTCAGGGTTGTTTTGATTTGCATTTCCCTAATGACTAAGGATGATGAACATCTCTTTAGGTGCTTCTCAGCCATTAGATATTCTTCAGGTGAGAACACTTTGTTTAGCTCTGTACCCCACTTTTTAATAGGGTTACTTGCCTCTCTGGAGTTTAACTTCTTGAGTTCTTTGTATATATTGGATATTAGCCCTCTGTCGGATGTAAGGTTGGTAAAGATCATTTCCCAGTTAGTTGGTTGCCGCTTTGTCTTTTAAAATAAATCTTAAAAATAAGTCAGGCAAGACAAGAAAGATTCTAGTCCACTCACATACTGAAGATGATGTGTGGGCTTTAGCTTTAACTGTCCAAGGAGTTCATCATCGAATACAGCAGCTGGAGAAGAGACTGAGCCAGCCACTTGTGTGTCCACCAACTTGTGGGCCACACTGAAATCTGAATCTCAAATAATTCTTACACACAACAACAAAATGTCTTCATTTGATTTCTTTCAAGAAATAATAATAATAATAATAATAATAATAATAATAATAATAATAATAACAAATGCAAAAAAAACCTTTCTTTCATGGCCGGGCCATACTAAAACCGGGGGGTAGGCTGGATTTGGTCCCCAGCTCATAGATTACTGATTCCTGCTTTTAACTCATAACTTTGATAATATGATCTGTTCATTTCCATTTCACTTTGGAGTTTCTTATTGACATGGGGTCTTCCCAGATGAATGAAGATCAATGGAACCACGAGACATGCATAGAACAATTAAATAGACCCAGTGCAGGAAATTCCAAACTGTACTTTTGCAGATAGAAGGAAAAAAAAGACAATAACCAATTGTATTTTTCCTTGGAGAATTGCTTTGAGAAAGTCTACTATAATTTTCTCATCTTTTTAAAGGTTTTCTCAGAAGAATATTCTCAAATACCTTCAAATTCCTAAAAGAATTCCTAATTCTTTTCTAACAGATGAATGTTTGTCCCTCCTTTTGGTTAGAAAGCTGAAATAAAAGTTACTATTTCTATATGTTGTGTTAATTTCATTTAGTCTACATGAAAAAATGTATCAGCATCAATTTCTTTTACTTCAGGGACTTGCCACTTAGAAGCAGGACACAGGGGCTAGAGAGATGACTCAGGGTAAATCCAAGTACTACTCTTCCAGAGGATGCAATTTAGGTGGCTCAAAACTGCCTATGACTCTAGATCTGGGGGATCAATGTCCTATTCTAGCCTCTATGGGCACCTGCACACGTGTCATGCATACACACACCCACATACACACAAACGCATAAAAGAAAACATTGAAAAGTTAAAAAAAAATTTTTTGATTGGGCTACCTCACTCAGGATGATATTTTCTAGTTCCATCCATTTGCCTAAGAATTTCATGAATTCATTGTTTTTAATAGCTGAGTAGTACTCTGTTGTGTAAATGTACTACATTTTCTGTATCCATTTCTCTGTTGAGGGACATCTGGGTTCTTTCCAGCTTCTGGCTATTATAAAACTGCTATGAACATAGTGGAGCATGTGTCCTTATTTCATGTTGGAGTATCTTCTAGGTATATGCTCAGGAGTGTTATACCTGGGTCCTCAGATAGTGCTATGTCCAATTTTCTGAGGAACCACCAAATTGATTTCCAGAGTGGTTGTAACAGTTTGCAATTCTACCAGCAATGGAGGAGTATTCTGCTTTCTCCACATCCTTGCCAGCATCTGCTGTCACCTGACTTATTGATCTTCACCATTCTTACTGAATGATAAAATTTCAGGGTTGTTTTGATTTACATTTCTCTGATGACTAAGGATGTTGAACATTTCTTTAGGTGTTTCTCAAACCATCCAATATTCCTCAGTGAGAATTCTTTGTTTAACTCTGTACCCCATTTTTAATAGGGTTATTTGGTTCTCTGGAGTCTAACTTCTTGAGATCTTTGTATATATTGGATATTACCCATCCATCAGATGTAGGATTGGTAAAGATCTTTTCCCAATCTGTTTGTTGCTGTTTTGTCCTATCGCCAGTGTCCTTTGCCTTTCAGAAGCTTTGCAATTTTATGAGGTCCCATTTGTCAATTCTTGATCGCAGAGCATAAGCTATTGGTGTTCTATTCAGGAACTTTTCCCCTGTGCCCATGTGCTCCAGGTTCTTCCCCACTTTCTCTTCTATTAGATTCAGTGCATCTGATTTTATGTGGAGGTCCTTGATCCACTTGGACTTGAGCTTTGTACAGGGAGATAAGAATGGATCAATTTGCATCCTTCTACGTGTTGACTGCCACTTGACCCAGCACCATTAGTTGTAAATGCTGTCTAATTTTTCACTGGATAGTTTTATCTCCTTTGTCAAAGATCAAGTGACCATAGGTGTGTGGGTTCATTTCTGGGTCTTCAATTCTATTTCATTGATCTACCTGCCTGTCATTGCTGCAATACCATGCAGTTTTTATCACGATTGCTTTGTAGTATAGCTTGAGGTCAGGAATGGTGATTCTGCCAGAAGTTCTTTTATTGGTGAGAATAGTTTTTGCTGTCCTGGGTTTTTTGTTATTCCAGATGAATTGCAAATTGCTCTTTCTAACTCTATGAAGAATTGATTTGGAATTTTGATGGAGATTTCACTGAATCTGTAGATTGCTTTTGGCAAGATGGCCATTTTTACTATATTAATCCTGCCAATCCATGAGCATGGGAAATCTTTCCATCTTCTGAGATCTTCTATGATTTCTTTCTTCAGAGACTTGAAGTTCTTGTCATACAGATCTTTCACTTGCTTGGTTAGAGTCACACCGAGGTATTTGATATTATTTGTGACTATTGTGAAGGGTATTGTTTCCCTAATTTCTTTCTCAGCCTGTTTATCCTTTGAGTAGAGAAAGGCTACTGATTTGTTTGAGTTAATTTTATATGCAATCACTTTGCTGAAGTTGTTTATCAGCTTTAGGAGTTCTTTGGTGGAATTTTTGGGGTCTCTTAAGTATGCTATCACATATCATCTGCAAATAGTGATATTTTGACTTCTTCCTTTCCAATTTGTATCTCCAATATAAGGGAATGCCAGAACAGGGAAGCGGGAGTGGGTAGGTTGGTGTGCAGGAGGAGAGGGGAGGAGATAGGGAGTTTTTGGAGGGGAAACTAGGAAAGGGGATAACATTTGAAATGTAAATAAAGAAAATATCTAATTAGAAAAAAAAAAGAAAAGTTAAAAAATCAAGAGCAGCTGTCCTTTGGCCTTCTCTTCTGTGCCTTAGCCACAGGTTCTGCTGCTCAATCAGAGGAAAGTTCAAACCTCAGCTCTTTGGCTATAGAACTCAGAGTTGGAACTCCTGTGTGGATTCAGGTTGAAGCAAAGTTCTTGGATTCTAAATATTTGCTGGTAAATGTTGCTCCATCAGCTACTGGGAAATTGGTTCCAACAGGTTGGACAAAGCCTGCTAAGCAAACAGTGTAGCCATGAGGACCCTGGTCAGGAAACAGCCTGTGTTTTTACTTTCCTTGAGCCTTGTGCAAAGTCAGCTTGGCCCCAGCCATCCCCCATTGTCACCCTGTTGTGCTATAGGACATCTTTGCTTGTGCAGTGACAGGCTCACTGTGCACTGAGGGCCTGCACAGGTATTTGCATGTTCACCATCTAGATCTCTCTGCTCTTTGTAGTCTGTCTGTCTGTCTGGCAGGTAGCTAAAAGCAACATCCTTACAGCTTTTCTTTAGCAGGAGTGTTAGCCCTCTGAGTGAAGGAAGCTGTGACGTTCAATGCTTTCTTAAAGCAGATTCCTCTCCTTAAAGGAAAAAAAAAATTCTTAGATTTCAAAACCCTTTCATCTGCCCCCAGCCCATACCCCCAAATCAGACAGGCCAGATGTTTGTGAAAACTGCAGTTTCCACAATCAAAGGTACAACATTTACCATAGCTTTTATCAAAGATTTCAATTCCCCTCATCTTAAGGAAAATGACCCTTTTATTTTGTTGTGGACATAAAATTATGGCCCTGGGAAAATTGGAAGCATTTCTGTTGAGGGAAATCAATTCTCTCACTGCCGTATATGATCAACATGTCATGGCCATCACCCAGATAATAACGGCAAAGTACAAGTAAAACGGCTGGTAATACCGGCTACAAAGGTGAAGAAGACAGAAACGAGAGAGCACCCCCCCCAAGTCATGCTTGCAAAAGAAGAAAGAAGATTAAAACTCCTCTGTGGGTTATTTTTGTCCTTTCATTTCCTCCCCCCCACACCCACGCAACCCCCACTTGCTTCCCTTTGCAGGAGTATACGTATTTTGCGTACGAATCTGCCAAAGCATTAATGATAACTGTAGACACGTGTCCTTCCTGGAAAAGAGTAAGCACTTTATGTGTAAACCACGTTGACTCCTTTTCAATCATCCTGTTAATGGGTGGCTAATTGTCAAAAGATGTGACCAGCCCGAGATGACCCAAGAGTGTGTTTAGGTGGGAGGCAGAAGGGAAAGTGGAGAAGCTGCGTCTTAATTTGGATCCTGCAAACAAAAGGCGGCCTCCCATCTGACCTCACTGCTGCAGTGTTAATGGCTCTCTCCCTATCCCCCCCCCCCACTTAGCATCCTTTGTGCCCCACCCTGGGAAGCTTCCCGGCAGAAGTGTACATTAGCAGAACTCTACAGTTACAAAATGCAGCTTCCTTCAGACAAGGGAGTGGGAGGGGGACCTTCAGAATGATTAAGTGTTCTTTGGACAAACACATCCAGAGCTGTAAAAGTGCCATTTTTATTTCAGCCAGGCCTCTCAGTGATGTCCCTGCCATGGTCACTCAGTACAAAGGAGTGTTGTACCCAGGTTGCTGGGGACCCTGTGCAGGGTCTTCCCTTTCCCAAGAGAGCTTCTTCTCACATGAGAATGTGGGAAACCGAAGCTGTGTTCACTCTTGCCAAGGCTGCAGCCCAAGAAGCAGCAGACAGAATTCTGGCAGAAGTTCAAATATTTTAAATGATCCAACCATTTGTAAACACGATAGAGTGAATCTTGTTTGGGAAGGAGCGAGCATACAAAAATGAGAGGAGAAACTAACCAAAGAAATCCAGGCTGAGGAATTCTCAGAGGTATGGTCATGCAGGAGATATATACTGAAGAGTGAGTGTTGTTGTTGATGATGATGATGAAGATGATGATGATGATGATAATGGTGATAAAGAGCCTGCAGGAACTTGCAAGCTCATGAAAATACACCAAATGAAGCTGGCTGGTATGTTTTGCTTCATATGCCTTGCAATCTGACTTCCATTCAAACCTTGGAACCTATGCAAAAATGAAAGGAGAGAGCTGACTACGAAGTTGTCCCCTAATCTCCCCGTGTTCTCTCTCTCTCTCTCTCTCTCTCTCTCACACACACACACACACACACACACAGAACCAATGGCAGAGCATGGTGGTACACACCTTTCATTCCAGCACTTAGGAGGCAGAGGCAGGTGGATCTCTGTGAATTTCAAGGCCAGTCATGTCTACATAGAGAGTTCCAGATCAGCCAGAGCTACATAGTTAGACCCGGTCTCACGAAACAATAAATGAACAAACAGATAAACAAATGAAAAGAAAACATATATAATGAGGTTGAAGCCCTTTGTGAATGAAGGAGAAATGTTTAGTAGCACACCGCCCTGTGTGTAGGATAGTCTACTGGCACTGAAGAACCAGCAGATGATTTAGCTATTTTAGCTATGAAAGGCCCACAGCACCCTGCTCTCAACAGCAGTTGTCTGTGCTGCCCCTCTGGACTTCAAAACACCGTGTGCCATTATTTCCAGAGAGTCAGCAAGCGATCTGTAGACAATGCCCAATGCTAATGATATTTGTGTCAGTCATGTTCTCACTTTTATGACTGGATACCTGACAGGAAGAGACTTAAAAGAGGAAAGGTTTATTTCATTTCACGTTTGTCCACTGTGGCAGAGAAGGCACAGCACAGAGTGACTGGTGATTGTTGAAACAGGATGGTGAGGCCAACTGCTATCTCTATAAACCAGGAAGGAAAAGGAAGCTGGGTTAGAACTGGGACTGGGATCATTTCCCCACTGACCTACTTTCTCCAGCCAGGTCACAACTTCAGAAGCTTCCACCTTGTCCAAGAGTGTAATTACAGGTGCCTAAGTGGACATTTTAAATTCAAACTGAAAGGTCATATAAGATTATAAGACCTGGCTCCAAAGGAGGTAGGAGTAGGATACTTTCTCACCACTAACTTGATAACATTTTCTTCAAAATGTGTTTTTTCACATGCTTTGGGTAAGTGTGTGATTGTCTTGAATTTATTTAAAGATAACTTTAAGCTATTTTTATTTATTTATTTTTAAGAATTTTAATTGCATTTTCATTTGTGTGTGTGTGTGAGTGTGCCAGTATGATTTTGCTCACAATCACATGTATAGTTAGATGCACACATGGGAAGCCCAGAGGTCAATTTGAAGAGTTGGTTCTCTTCTTCCAAAATGCAGGTGTCATGGATCTAACTCAGGCCATCAAGTTGAATAGCAAGCCCCCTTTACCTACTGAGTCACGTCACCAGCCCCCTCTATAAACAGAGTAGTCCAAAGAATTCTTCTCCTGTCCTATTTCCTATCCACTCTTCCCAGTGGGCTGAGCCAGGTTGGGATATAAACCCAAGTCAGGAGAACACTGTTGCCTCTTGGGGGATACTTTGCTAGCTGTGTCCACTAAGCCCTGTGGCTGTGAAGCTCACACTGACCAGAGAGCAGCAGAGATCATGTGTTGGAAATGATCAAACTCAGAGGCTTATTGGAGTGGAATGGGCGGGAGAGGCGTTCAAAGAGCACTTCCTGTCGGTTAGTAAAAGCACATCAATAAAAAGAGATCAATGGCTGCTTGTTTTCTAGGAATCTGCTTCGGATTCAGCAAAAGTCTCCTTAGTTATGCAGCATTTCTGATAGAATGGACTAGAAAGAATATGGCTTGTGTTAGCATAAAATATCTTGAATATAAATGTTCCTCCAGGATGCTGTGACTTTCCCCATGGACCAGAATACAGGAGAAAAAAAAGTAAGAGATGATTCAAGCCATGTTTAAATAACAAATAAGAGAGACGTGGTGTGGAGAAGTATGAGACTAAATAAATTGATTAGTTAGAAAGTTTAATTAAGATGCAGATTTTAAAGGATCTTTTAGTAAGCTCCATAAAGTAAAAAAATTCTGTGGCTTTTTGGTTTATACAACTTGACTTGTCCATAAGAGAATGAAGGTTGTATTTTTCTTTAGCTCTGTGGGACCCTTGACTGTCATGTGGAAATTTGCTCCAAACACTAAAGCTTCCATCTGAGGAGTGGGGGTTGGTAGCTGTTTAAGGCACAAGATGTTCCCTGTAGGGAAGCTCATTGAGTCAGAAGATGAGCAACTCAGTAGGCTCAGGAAGTTCCTGAAACTGCATGGGCGATGCTCAGATTAACTGAGCTACCAGAAAGAGACTCCTGCCTGCACGCTGTGCAGTGAGCTCCAAGGAGCCAGCTTTCCAAAACCATTACCCATGCTGAGGTTGACATTTGTGACACAGATGTCTTTGGGTTATTTTGTTCATGTAAGTAACCCCTTACCCCTATTCCTGTAAGTAAACCCAATAAAATCATTGGTTCACCAAGTTGGACTTTGTAGGCATCCATACTTTTATCTGCTTGGGTATGTAGATTTTTGTTTTTGTCTCCCTAGGAAAAGTGTCACATTACACTGTCATCTTGACAGCACGTAATTTTCAGATTAACTTTGCTCAAAACTTATGCCCAAGTATTCCTGTAATAAAAATTTATGCCCAAGTATTCCTGTAATAAAGTAAACGCTCCTCTCAGTGCTGCCTTCCCATGTGATAGCTGGACATTGGATGGCGACAAAGACCTCTTCATTCTCTGTTGTAATAATTTATGTGTTTGTTGTTACACAGTGTTTCTTGTTAATTCTTCATCAACTTTACACCTTCACAATTTTAATAGCTGACAAGTGTTTTGGTTTGAATGAGAAATGCTCCTTGTAGTCTCACATATTTAAACACTTGGTCCCCAATTGGTGCCACTGTTTGGGAAGGTTATGAAACCTTTAGAAGATGGAGCCTTGTTGGAGGAAGTGAGTCTCCGGAGTGGTCTTTGAAGTATTATAGTCTGGCCCCACTTTCTCTTCCTTCTCTCAGCTTCAGGTGTGTGGGGAGATGAAAAGTTGTCAGTTATCTTCCTAACAGCCAATCCAGCCTCATCTTCTTGCTGCCATGCTATCTACAGAATGGTAGTCATCATCCTTTCTGAAACTATACGCCAAAATATCCCCTAGCTCCCAAAAGATGCTTTATTAAAAAATCATAGCAACAGAAACATAATTAACACAGCATTCAATCATACAGATCATTCTTTCCATCCAAATCCTAAATGAAATAGAACAATTTGAACTTCTAGAGTGCCAGGTGGCTTGTGTTCTAAAATCCAGCCAAACTGCTACATGATATGCTCCAGTTATGAGAATATCCCTTCTCCCGAACCTGAAGTTGTCCCACAGTCCTTACCATCTCACTGGCTCCCAAATCACTGCTTTGTGCCTTCATGCGTTATCATTCACCTTCTCTTTGTTAGGTTACTATGGAAACCTATTTGCCCTTTCTCTGTCCCAACTCCAGGACAAGGCTAAAGCAAGAGAAGCAGTGGGAGCCCTCTTCTCTGTTAGGCTGGGTCTTTCCTTACGTTCTCCTGGTATCCTCCTTATTCCAGTCCTAATCTTGTATGTCAGCTGAACACAGTGCATTTTATTGCCCTTTTTGTTTTGTCCTTCAAAGCCCTATAATGTGTATGATCTACCATTATCCTATCAGTCCTTCAAGGGACTGGTGTCATTACCTTTTCTGTTCTACAAAATGAAGTAGTTTAAAATTACTCAAAAAAATTAGCATTAGAGGTATCTTAGCTAGGACCTGTTGTAGGGTATTGTAGATATTTGTAGAATGTCCTCCTAAACTCTAGGGCACAGCCTCTCTCACACTGTGACAGGAAAGGTCTTTCACTTCCTTCCAAGACAGCATTCTAACTTATTTTCCAACACTAATTGTTTCGATTATCAATGATTTTCCCTATGCTCATATATTACTCACCATTCATCTTACAATGTTTATTGGTATTATAGTCTCTAATTTTCCTTTTTGAGTATTATTGGCTGAGTAGATTGGCCATTCTTTGAGGTGAAGTCCCTATAATAAATAAATTCTATGTTCTTAAAGGGTCTGGACTTACTGTTCTTTAAGTTACTTCTACTTCATTTAGTTATTTGTGCGTGTGTGTGTGTGTGTGTGTGTGTGTGTGTGTGTGTATGTGTGGCGCATGTATATGGTATGATCCGTTGTGGAGGTCCAATAGCAACTTGTAAAAGTTGGCTCTCTCCTTCCACCACATGGGTCTCTCATGTCACATTCAAGTTGTCAAGTGTGGCAGCAAATAGCTCTACCCATGGAAGCCATCTTACTGGTCCAGCATAGGACTGAGAAGTTTAGAGACATTCTCGTTTTTAGTCAGCTTTCATGGATGAGGAAACTTCACTGGAGGGATAACAGTTGCATGTATTGGAGACAGAAGAGTCTACATTTAAACTGCGGTGCTGTTATTTACTTGGTGACAAAGAATAAATTGTGTAACTCTTTGCATTTCAGTGACCTATCTTCACTGCTAAGTTTCCAGAGATTAAAAATCAGAGCACAAGGCATTCTTTGCTTGGTAAATATCCACTATAATCATTTTGGCAAGCTTGAGACTAAAGGGCCTCTGTGCCCGCCCTGGTAGAAGAAGTTATCTGGCCTGGCTTTGCACTTTGAGCCCCTTCTGCTGTTTGGAACGGCCATTTTGTCAGCTGCTGTTCATCCAACACTGATGAGGTGACTCAGTGTTTGTCTTTTGCTACTACCGCGTCCTTGTGAAATCTCTCCAGATTTTGGACTATATCTCCCCAGACTGTGAAGTGCAGTGGCTGCTGAAGCAGTCATGTTTCAACTCCTTCAGCACTCAGTGTCACAAAACTATTAAATAGGGAGAGATAGAAGGGACTTGGTGTGGTCATATCTGGGGACTATCAGGAATCCTGCATTACCTGGTCTGTTAAATGCTTCAATATTATTGATTTGCCTCTCACACATCTGGCTCCTAGGGCAGACACATGATGTGATCCCTGCCTGCTGCAGGGAGCTGAAAGCATGGGACTGTAGCAAGAACAGCTTTCCAGTTAATCAAAAACACTACAGGACATACTAAGAGATTACCTCAAGTAAAATCAAGGCATTGTTTTGCTCCTAAAAGCTTTTGAAGTCATGAGCAAGAAAACACATCTTTCTTAAAAAAAAAAAAAAAAAAACTAGAAGCAACAGCTTCAGGAAACAGATACCTGTGTATGTGTGGATAATCCTTATGACATGTATACATAAAATTTGAAAATGAAAATTTTGTCAAATATGTATGCTGGAATCTCTAGGCATTATAACTGGCTCTAGATCTTTGAACTTTCACTGATGGGACACACTTGCTGCAAGCAGTACAGAGATAGAATAGAACACTACACAGATTTCCAGTCTACTTTGTGGTTCTCTTAGTTGCTGCTTCTTATGATAACTGACATCTTGCACGTTGATAGCGTGCAATTTTTTTTATCTTTATATAAACCAACTACAGGTATAGTGTGCAGATTTTTAAAATATTCTCCTATCAAATTTTAAATTATTATTTGATTTTTTTCTAATTTTTTTTCCAGACAGAGTTTTATGTAGCCTAGGTTGATCTCTGACTCCTTATTCAGCTGAAGATAGCTTTGAACTCTGGATCCTCTGCCCCCACCTCCCAAATGCTGACATTATAGATATGTACCACCATATCTGGTTTATTATCATGCTGCTGGGAACAGAATTCAGGGCTGATTGCATGTAAGGTAAACACTCTACTAATTAAGTCACATCCACGGGCCAATTATTTGATGCTTTATTCAATAAACTAAATTCGTTTGATGCAAACAAAGGCTTGGAACAAAGTTCTCTCAGACTTGTACAAGAATGGCTGATTCTTTCCAATTCTATGGTGCCTTTGTACCAGGCTGTGCTGAGCTTGGAGGGTATACCTCAGAATGTGACCTCACTCACTGGGAAAGTGGTCTCTTCATGAAGAACCAGGTATTTGCTTCCCAGCAACACGACTTAAGTAAATGCCCAACTCAGACAGTCAACATTACTGTCACAAAAAAAATCTTTCCCTGTGTCACATCACCACACATTTGTCATTAGGGAACTGCACACTCAGGCATGTCATAAATATTTGGTCTACGTAGACCCAGCTTGACCTTCTTGTGAGGCAGCAGGAAAAAAAAAATCTTATCTTCGTCCTTGGAAAATGTACAATTAAATGAAGGGAAAGTTTGAATGTGGTCTCTGAGAGACTTTGTTTCCCTGAAAACAAAATCATTTTGTTCTAGTCAATCAATAACCCTACATGGTAAATGTGAATCGCAGGCTCAGAACGAGGTTATCGGCCATAACATTTCTTAGCACTTTCATAATGTTATCAGGAATTAGAAGGTAACACTTATCAAATATTTACAAGCTGTGTGGGACACAGCACAGGGTAAATACACGAATCTGATAATATTCAAGCTGCATTTTAACACAGATGCAAAAAAATCTCAGAAATGTTTGCTTTGTAATGATGTATTCTTTACTCTGTAAAAATTTAACTATAGTGATGCTCTAGTGACAGGTGGAATGGGTCACAGGACAGCAAAGGTATCTCAGGTGAAAGGTCAGGACCAGCATAGAAAGACATACCCCCAGACTGCACAGGTTGCCCATGCCAAGTAAGAAGGATCCTAATAACAGCATATATTGGAAATGTGAAGCAAATACCATTTATTTCCATCGACTGTATATGGAAGGCATATAGTAACACAGCACGCTCTCTCTCTCTCTCTCTCTCTCTCTCTCTCTCTCTCTCTCTCTCACACACACACACACACACACACACACACACACACACACACACAAATGTGAGCACACTAAATAGCTCAACTTCTGTGAGCAACTCTATTCTCCTTTGTGTAGCCACTGGTGACATTTATTCAATTCCATGGGAACAGAAACTTATTTATTTTTCTCTCTTCACAGTCTAGACAGTTTGCTTCTGTAGAGGCAACAATCAAGAGCCTTCATGATCTCCTCCCTCACAGTAGATCTTCTATTAGACAGAGAGAGAGAGAGAGAGAGACAGACACACACACACACACACACACACACACACACACACACACACAGAGAGAGAGAGAGAGAGAGAGAGAGAGAGAGAGAGAGGCAGACAGACAGACAGACAGACAGACAGACAGACAGACAGACAGAGATGGCGAGAAGAGAGACAGAGGGAGGGAAGGAGGGAGGGAGAGAGAGAGACAGAGACAGAGACAGAGACAGAGACAGAGACACAGAGACAGAGAAGAAAAGGATGGATAATATTAGAGGAAATTAACCAGAAAAATAAGAACCCTACAGCCCCAGTACCCCAACCCCTACAATTACCTTGATGTACTAAAGTTAAATGACTAGGAGGCATCCTGGATGCTGCTGTCTCCTCTCTCTCTTTCTCTCTCTTTTGGGCCAAATCTGGAGGACAAAACTTGTCAGGATTTGAGTGGGTGTAAATGTATAATAAGACATGAGCATTGTGGTCAGACAGGTTGAGGACAATGAAATCTAAATTTCCAAAATAAAAAAAATTGCTTAAAAATAAATTATATTGGTAGGGTATACATAGATACACAAATATACAAATATATAAATACATATGTATATGAGTGAGTGTGTGTATTTCCAGAGTGTTTACACTGTTGATTTCTTAGCCCTTTAATTTGAGAATTGTTTGGGTCAACAGCAGAGATGTACTACAGCTAAAAATTCAAGTTTGCAAGAATCATTAGAAATTAGGACAGATGGTCTTAAAGAAGTCTAGCAAGCATTTTCCTTCTAAAATTATAATTTGTGAAATTCTTTTCAAGTATGAGAAAAGAAATCTAGAGCTAAAAGAAAACCAGAATCTATCTATCTATCTATCTATCTATCTATCTATCTATCTATCTATCTACTATCTATTACCTATCTAATATAAATTTAGCATTCTGATATGTCTTCAATGCTGCAGGTCATGATGGGTAATTATTTTTATTTATATATGTATGAGAAAATAGTAAAATATAGAACCCCATAAGCTTTAAAACCAGGCTGTAAAATACAAACCATTTACCATTCATCACACTGCAGAGTTAATGGCAATTTGCCCTGTATAAATACGAGTGAGAACACAGAGAGTCTTATAACTAATTGACTTCCTGCCCCAGGCACTCAAACATCTTTCTGCAACTCTGAATCTGTCCCTCCAGGATACCACTGCCAAAATGATCAACACAAGCAGCCCAAATAACAATTTATTCTGCCCAAAGGACATTGTGCCCCAAGTCTCCTGGTCAGATGAATTGGCACAATTACATCCTTCTCTCTTGCTTTGCCCCCTCAAGATATCCAAGGTATCAGGGCTTTACATGTGTGATGATTCGGGGCAAAACAAATCTGCTAAGAAAGAAGACAGGACCTCAGAGTCTCAGGGACAAACTGATGGAGCACAACAC
The DNA here is from genome assembly GCA_036184795.1 of Tokudaia tokunoshimensis. NCBI lineage: Eukaryota > Metazoa > Chordata > Mammalia > Rodentia > Muridae > Tokudaia > Tokudaia tokunoshimensis. The sequence goes on along the minus strand of BTHU01000008.1, from coordinate 75,526,566 downwards.
AACGGCCATCCCCCCACTACCTCAAGACTTCACTCCCTGTCAGGCACATCCACAGATCAAGTGGAGGGTTAAATCCTTTCCTGACCCCTCAAACAAATGTATTGACATTAACCAACGATGACCTCAAGTTAGCCAATTTCAAGATTTCTTTTTCCACCTATCCCTTCCCAACCCCTTAAGTACCAGTTCTTGAAGACCTGCATACATATGTCAGCCTAATACACTGGGCTTGTGTTGCTCGGTCCGAAGCAGCTGAGCTCACAGAACCTTCTACTTGAGGGTGTACAGTTGTTTGTTTTGTTTTTTAATGATTATTTCTATTTGTTTTGGGAGCCTCTTGTGCCCCCAAAACTCTCTTCTTGGTGGACCTACTTCACACAGAAATTATTTTTTAAAAAGCTTTTTACTTAATTTTGTTTGCAAGTCAGATTCACTCAGTTCAGGAGGTGAGGGTGGGGATTTCTTCTAGGGAAGGCCACAGCTTACCTGAGGTTACACAGCAACAAGTGTGTATCTCCTGAAAATACATCTCTCAATGCAAACAGGATCAAGGGGGGACAGAACAAAGAGTGAGACCAGCAAAAGGCAGGGGGTTGCTTCCTCAGACAGGCTCAATAGTCTCTCATCTCTGTCTTCCCAATGGTGCTCACATATTGAACAAATGAGTAAGGCCTGTGGAGTATTCCCGAGTGTTTTTAGATAACAATATCTAGAATATTCTGCAGCTTCCTGCCAGGGAATTACTCACTACCAGCCTTTAACTGCCATTAGAAAAGATAATGTTGTTACTTGGTGAGAGAGGAGGTAGGTAGAAAAACACATGTCAAATAAAATTTATGAGAGGGTGTTTACTTAGACTGAGTTTCTTTACTGGGTCCCAAAAGATGACCATAAAGATAGGATTGTATATACTAAGGCTCTTTGTGACAAAGCAAAACATAACTGCTTACTTGTGAGCTCTGAGCAAGAAATCAGTACATTAACCATAGCTCCAAACAACCCTGCAAAGACAGTAGCCTCAAAGCAGCTAATCAAAGAAGATCCAGTCCCCTGAGGGCTTCAGCCGCTTCCACTTTTACAAGGAAACTTACAGGAAGCAACCTGACATTAACAGATCTGCTTTTTGCACTCTGGCCATTCCTTTTAGTGTTCCAGGCCTTTAAAATGAGTGCCCTGCCAACACCCAGTGGAAATCAAATCTGTTCTATGCTCCTGGGGCTTCCCAGTTCCTCAGTATGGAGGAAGCGCTAATTAGATCTTCAAATCTCACTTTGCTGAAATACTGTTCCTTGACGCTCAAAAGCAATCTGTACCCAGTCACTGTCCATTTCAGCTTTGGGACACTCACTAACAGAGACTTAGTTTCTTACTGAACCTTTTATATTAATCATCATCATCATCATCGTCATCATCGTCATCATCATCATCATCATCATCGAGATAGGATCTTATTATTTAGCCCAGGCTAGTATCCAGTTAATGACTCCAAGGTCTTTGCTTCCAAATTGCTGAAATTTCAACTGCTTTTGGCTTCACTGAACCTGCTTTGGCAAATGAGGCAACTGAGGCTGGAGCATATAACCCAGTATCACTCATCTAGTCAATACTGAGTAATACCCTTTACTATTTAAATTAAGTGTTTGCAATAGTTGAGGGAAACAATTCCAAGCTGTGTGTGCATGGCAAGAGGACATGGCTGGGAGGTGGGGAAAGCTGACAGAGCCCAGACATGCAAGTTTTAAACCACTCTTGACTCTTAGTAGAGATCTCTGTATTAAAGCCATGTCTGAAATCCAAGCTTCAGAGCCTCCAAGGTCTTAGCTTTGACTTTAGGGTCTGACTTGTCCTGAGAGTTCTGTGACCTCCAGAAAGGAGGTTCAGTCTGGAGTCAGGTTAGGAGAGGTTTCAGGAATGGAGGTGGAGTCTCAAGAGCAAGACCTGTCCCATGGAGCCACTTTCAAGACGGATTTGGAAAAGACGGGTGTGGGGTAGAGTACTTTTCTAAGTTGGTTTAAGTAACATACTTTTGAAAGTTCTTTTTTAAAAACAAGAGTTTTCAGAGTGAAAAAAAAGTGACAGAAAATTTCCCAAGACAGAACTAATGAGCTATTTCCACAGAATGAGACGTGGGCTGTACCCGGGAAAATGTTGCGGCCTGGCCTCCATCGTCATAGCTGAATAGTCTACTACACCTGGCTAACGTGACATTGTGTGGGCAGGGACAAAATATGCTTGAGATTGCTCTGACAGGGTTGAGGAGAGACTCAGAAGACGGGAGGAGCCTGTGGTTAGAATGATGCGAGTGTTTCCAGTGAACAGTTCATTCATTTTAAAATCCTTTCATTTTTTTCCTGCCACCAGCATAGTCTCTAAAGAAAGTGCTGTTTGGAGTGTGAATATCTGGAAAGGAACTCAACCCTCAAGCAACAGGAGGAAGGGTAAAGCAAGCCAGGAGGCAAATTCAACAGTTTACTGTGAACAAGTGAATGCATTTTTCCTTAAATTCAAGTAACACAGAAGCCTGGGTTGATATCATGGAAGATGCCTGTGATTAGTGAGCTAATAACTGTCTGCCAAAACTTTAGCAGCTCATCTTCACTTCTGACTGTGATAGGGTCCTACACTTAATTGAGTAGTTTCCTTGAACTTGAGGAGTTCAAACTTAGAATAAAAGTAGATATCAGTGATGACCTGGTAAGATGTATTTATTTCACAACGAGAACACGAATGACCAGAGTAGGTCATAAATGCATTAAATGCATCAAACCATAAATGCATTAAAAAGTAGGTCTATGTGTCTTCATCCTACCTTTGGGACACTGTAGATGCTCAGGGCTCTTTGTGAAATTACTAAAAAGTAAGTGAACTTCAAACTCAGATGTCTCATTTTTATGGAAGTTGTTTCCTCAGAATATCAGGACCCCCATTCACCAGTAAGAGAACAGCTTTTCTCTGAGGGTCATAGTAGGGAAGCAGTTAAAAAAAAAACCGAATATCCTTTTGATTTTTCTGCTCTTTAGCAAAGGTTTACTGTTCTTATTTTTAGTTATGTGTGTGTGTGTGTGTGTGTGTGTGCGTGTGCATATGCATATGTGATCATAAGCAAGTGAGTGTACATGGTGGAAGAGAACAGAGGTGCTGGGTCCGCTGGAGGTGGTGGTACACTCATGTAAAAAGCCTGGCACATCAGTGAGCCCCCTGTAACCAGCACACAAGAGACAGAGATATGATCATTAACGAACTCTCAGAGAACCCCCAGGGTGGGATTCAAGACACTGAGACCAGAGCTTCACAAGAGACAGCTGTTGTGCAAGCTCCAGCTGGCGGCCTGCCCACAGAACTCACATTTGCCCTTTCATGGTATCTTGTCCTGCATTCCTAGATCTCAAATCTACCACATTACAATTTTGACCAAATATGTTCTTGTCTTTCTGGATTCATGTAACAGAAGGGATAACCAAGAGATTGATTGGATTGGTGATGGCTATTAAGGAAGAAGCAGCTTTCCTGTGACACAATTAAAATGGCAGTGGACCCCTTGCTTTACTTTGTCCTCTACCCCTTACTCCTCTTGGTCCTCTAAAACCACAGTTGTATCTTGCTTGTCTTCAGTGAAACTTCAGAGTATCCATGACCCCATTTCCTATCTGCCTGGGTAGTTCTCTAAAGGTAATATATTGCCTTTATTCTACAAGAGCTTTAATTTTTTAGTTATTGTTTTATTAAAAAGCTAGAGCTTTATTTTTTGTGAGTAGGAGGGAGATTGTCAAACCTGAGGGGGAGAAAAGAATAATGGGATGATATCTTCTGTAGAAAAAAAAATGTGTCACACATGTCAGGAACTGACAGGGAAAACTACACAGACATTCATAGTCAAAGACATGATGGACGCTTAGGGGACTAATCCCAATGCATACTTTGTTTTCTGTGTAATGGGATGTCAGTTTTGAAGAATAAACAACCTTTCCTGAATCCAGAGTTATAAGCATTTATTGGTTGAGATAAAGTACAGAGAAGAAATATTGTGCACTGTAGCCTATAAGTCATCTCCCGGGCCTCTTGGGTAAGCAAACAGGGATTTGAATATTTTGACTCAATGGATCATGAGTTGGAAAACTGAAAGAGCTAACAGATCATGATCATGATCTGAAGCAATCTAGCCATGACAGCCAGAATTTCATCTGTATCTGAAATGCTGACATCAATTATAAATAGAACTGCCCCACCAAAAGGCAATGAGCCTCAGGTGTCTTGGGAAGCACAGCTCAGGGACAAGGGCTAAGTCAAAGTGTTTTCCTTTTCCCATTGAAAATGGTATCTGCTATTAAATTTCAAATTAGTTGTCATGGTGGCTTTAAACCCCAGTTCCAATAGAAATTCTAAAGAAGGGTGCCTGTCATAGTTAGCTTTTTTAAAATTAACTTTTATTCTTCTTTCATACACTACATTCCAAACACAGTTTCCATACCCTCCACTCTTCCCAGCTCATCAGGCCACCTCCCCTCTTCCCTAGATCAACACCTCTCTGTTTTCCTTCAGAAAGAAATAAAGAAAAAAGAAGGAAAGAAAGAAAGAAAAAAGAAAGGAAGAGAGAAAAGAAGAGAAAACACAAAAGGTCATGTCTCCCAGGAATAGCCACTTAACATGGCCTAATAACACATAATAAGACTGGGCATAAACCCTCATATCACAGCTCGATGAGGCAACCCAGTAGGAGGTAAAGAGTCCCAAGAGTAGGACTAAGAGTCCCTGTGCCCATACATTCATTGTTGGGAATCCCACTAGAACACCAAGCTATACAAGCAAAGTTATCTAAAGAGGACCTAGCTCAGACCCATATGGGGACAATGTTTGTCACTTCAGTTTCTGTGAGGTCATATGAGCCTGCTTATTTGATTCAATGGTTCATGTTCTCACAGTGTCCTTGGTGCCTCTGACTCCTACAGTCTTTCCTCGTCTGTTCTGTGGAGTTCCTCTTGCTTCACTTAGTGTTTGGCTATGGGTCTCTGCATCTGCCCCCATCAGTTGCTGGATGATATCCCTCTGATGCAATTGGACTATGAGTATACAATCTATGAGTATAGCAGAATATAATCAGGAATCCTTTCATTGGCTATTTTGCCAGTCATGTTTTTTTTTCTATCCTGGGTCTCTGGTTATCCTGTCCCTGGTTCCTAGCCATGTAGGCAGTGTCAGGCATGGGCTACCTCTTATGCATAGTTAGCTTTAATTGTCAACTGAGCATAGCCTCCAATCAAGCACCTAAAAAGAGTCTCAACTGAGAGATCACCCAGATCAGACTGGACTACAAAAATGTCCATGGAAGATTATCTTGATCAATTGAGGTAGGAGATCCCAGTCTTCCATGAGTGGCACAGTTCCCTAGGCAGGTGGTCCTGGGCTGTATAAGAAAGTTAGTTAAATATGAAACTTCAACCAAGCCAACAAGCAGTTTTCCTCCATGGTATATACTTCAAATTCATGCCGTGACTTCCCTCAGGGATGGACTATGACCTGGAAGTCTAAGGCAGCCGAATAAATATTTTTCTCCCCTATGTTGTTTTTGGTCACAATGTTTTATCATAGCAATTGGTATGAAAGAAGAACATTTGGCTAGAACCAAATGTGCATGGGAACAGAAATGCTGATCTGTGCACTGTTTTGTCAGTTTGTGTCAGTCAACACAATCACAAATACACAAAGAATGTAGGCCAGTGCAAGCTTAATGGCACAAGAATTTTATGCCTTTTTTCTTCTTTTCTTTTCTGTGGAGGAGAGCAATAAGAATTGTCTACTGTCTACCATAACATTACAATACTCACTTGTACTTGTACAGTAGAGAATATTTTGTCACATTGAGAGTAAGAGAGTATCTTGGCAAGACTTTTAGGTACTTCTAGACTCCAATCTGATTGATTTTGATACTAGTTTTTGTTCATTATAAGTGAGCATTGGGTGCCAAGCATTGTGTATGAGGTCTAAGGATACAGAGAGAATGCAGGTACCTCAAGAAAAGCCCAGGTCAGTGTGACTGGCATGAAGAGCAGGAGGAAGCTATCCTTGCAGGGTAGAATGACAAGAAACACAATCACAAATACACAAAGAATGTAGGCCAGTGCAGGTTTAATGGCACAAGATTTTTATGCCTTTTTTCTTCTTTTCTTTTCTGTGGAGGAGAGCAATAAGAATTGCCTACTGTCTACCATAACATTACAATACTCACTCGTACTTGTACAGTAGAGAATATTTTCTTAACCAATGGTTCGCATCACATCAACATGGAATAATTCTAGTCTACTAGGAAGTACTTTGAACTTGACATCAGAATGTTGTCCCAGATCTGCCTACGCCTATTGATATTTGCTCACCTAGACATGAAATCATTATGATGAGGTTTCTGAAATCTCATTTCTGTCTCAATCTTTATGTAGGGATAAGCGGAAGTCTTACCCTTTGGAAACTCAAACTGATCATTCACAGAATGGGGACAACAATCACTATGCTGACAACCTTATGCTGTTCACTGAGAATCATGCAGGAGCAGAGGGAGGTCAGCCACAACGGAAACTTCTAGAAAATGAATCTAAGGGGTTTAAGCTACATATACATGCATGCACATTATCATACACATATACAACATATACACATATGCATATACCTGATCTAAGCACTATGGTCATTGTCTTAGCAGGAATCATCTTTTGATCTTCCAAAGTACTATTGGAACCACAAACCATCTTCAGTGGTTCAATAGACTCCTCTCAACATGTAGTTAAAGTCAACCTGAAAACTGTCAAATGATAAGACATTGGGCTGACTTTGTTGTCTTTTGTTCCTACTTACTCAAATAAAAAATACCAGACTCAGAATCTATCACCTGACTGTGTCCAGAGGTCCACAGAGAACACTACAGCATTTTGCCCCTTAGGACAGACATGAGCTTCCCTCTTCTAGAAAGGTCTATTGGGTAGATTTGTGTCTAAGTGGATTCAGAGCTTGCTCTATTGTGGCAATATGCAGCAGTCTTCCCATAGCTATCACCCAGGTTTTCCCCTTCCCCCAAGGGAAACTCAATGTTTAGAGTAATAGAATATTAGCATATGCATTTTATTTAACCCACAGGTGGTGACATTTTTTTCCCCCAGAGGTGGTGGAACCAATCAGTCTGGCTGGACTTTTGGGTGCTTGCTCAAAGGTTAAGCAAATGTCACAGGACCTTTTCTTCTTTTTTGGCTTGTTAATACACTTTTGGTTTGCACTGATGGAAGCATACTTGGAATGGAGAGAGAAATATTGCCAGTGTATTCTGGGAATAGCACGCCTCAAAACACAATGTCCTGTTCAGGACACAGATACGTAAAATACAATATGTGTTCAGAGAATCTTGCCTCTGCTACCGGCCTGGAATCTGGGCCTGGAGGAGAGAAAACGTAGCAGGAATGAATGTGTCTGCTGTCTTCATCCTAGGAAAGACTGTCAGGAGGATGACAGATTAGCCTCTCTCTGTGCTGCTCACCCTCCAGAGTCAGCCTAGGTCCGTGGATGGGGGTCCAAGGAAGAAAATGCTTTCTAAATGATAGGCTAGCTTCTCTGTGCAGCCAATTGCTTCAGGAGGCAAGGAGCTCTGGGGCTCTAGAAATGTGCAAGGAGGGGTTTAACTGCCCAGTCACTGCAGGCATGAGAGAGCCAAGGAGCAACTTCAAGAGGTGAGGTCTCTTTTACTCTAGGTATTCTTGGGTCCCAGGCTTCAAAGTAAAACATGCACTCAGAGGCTTCTCTTTGAAATATTCTAAACTAGCCTGTGTGGACCCTTCTTCCAGTGCATAGAGATTCTCTGTTTGGGGGTGTTCTCTTGGGTTCTTTAAACTCCGCCACTCCACTTCAATTTAGGTTGAAATAACACATCCTACAATGTAAATGTAGATAACTTTGAATTTCCTATAGGAAATAAACTACAGCTTATAAACTCCTAAATATAAGATCAGTTGTTGACTTTGTCCATGTGTAGAAAACAGACATAGCATAGTTTCTGTGGGGGGATACTGACACTCAGGGAGACTAAACATGTAGCATGGGGTAGACGTGAAACCTCTATCTTTTCAGTTTTACTGTAAGCCTAACACTCTTCTAAAAATAAAGTCTATTAAAAACAAACAGAAAAGGAAACAGTTTGTACAAAATAACCTTGACATTGCCAGGTCTCTAAGACTTGGAAAGAGAAACTGCAGGCTCGACTTTCATAATTGGGCTGGGTGTAATGGAGGAGATATTTTCAAAGTGGAGACAGCTGGGTTTATGAAAACAAATTCTGCCGAACCCAAGGTCTGATGATAGTGAGTGGAGTTACTGCTCTAGCTCTGAGAAAACAAACAGAAGAAGCAGTTCCTAATATCAATGAAGGTCCCTGTAGGAAAGGAGAAACTCCCTGTGTGGTGGTATGTCTGAGTGCCTCCTGTGGACAGAACCCCCTGGGAGCCAGCCTGCAAGGGCAGGTGTTGGCACTGTTTAAGTACTCTGATATCACAGAACACAGGGTATAGGGTGGAAGGACTGAGAGGGAATCTGGAGAGGAAGTGGGGCCTGTCCAGCCTTCTCCTGTGTCACAACACACATTTAGACAGTCATTTACTCTGCCCCCTATACCTGTAGCCTGCAACACATCTTGTGTCAGAATATATGCAATGTTTTATATTATCAAGGAAAAATATTTATCAGCATTCTGGTTGAACTAAATATTTGGGTTTACTGAAAAGATTTTATAAAGAATTAAATGTTATGAAAGTAAACAGAAATGGTTTTTATGATGGAAGACATTTGATGCAGACAGCATCCAACAAATATCTCTATCTGGTTTCAAGGACCTGTTCCTACCATTTCTTTCTCTCGTGGTCATGCTGTGCTCTTTCCTGAGAACCCCATCAGTGTTCTCCTCTTTATAAACATTCATGTTCAGTAAAGCATCGGCTCGCTTTTTGACATCCCCAAATCTCTCATTTTTTAAAGTAGGGCAAATGTAAGGGAGACAGTTCCAATATTCATACTGCTCATGCATCCTGGTTCCCCGTGGATGACATATACCTTGTTTGTAGGATGGGATCTATTGTGGTGCTCAGGGAACTGATGCTGACAGGAGGTGGGGGATGGGCCAGACAGCCATCCCAGATTCTGTGCACTCATCTCCTCCTCACCCAGAGGGAATTATTACAGAAATAGAGTCTGGTATTTAAACATAAATTCTCACGTAATTTGGGGCTCTTCAGTGGAGATTTTTCAGAGTTCAATTCCAGTTTCATCTCCAAGTGGAGTTTCAGGCTTACTTGACAGTAACAGATTTGCTCTTGAAAAATGAAAGTAGAAAGTGAAGTCTGGACTCCTCCGCCCCAGCCTGACTCATGCTGCTGTAGTCTCTGCCTCTCCCAGAGGTTGCTAGAAGCACAGTGAGATAATCTGAGGGAAATGCCATGCAGCCCAAACCTCCTAGAAACAAATTGTAGTAGTAAAAGCTGGAGCTCTGCCTTTCTTTGTGAATTTATTCTTCAACCTCCCACAAGATCCAGTGTGCACTTTTACCCAAACACAATGAATCAGAATGGGTCTCTCTTTTGGCCTGGGTTTCTTTACTTATGTGTGTAGGGTAAAATTCCATGTTGCTTAGCTGAAAGGAGAATCTAGATAGGATAATTGTGGTAAAGCACTCTGAGTTAAAGCAGCTTAAAGAGGAAAGAGTTTATTTGGCTTATACTTCCAGGTCAACAACCGTGGTTGAGAGAAGTCAGGACAGGAACTGAAGAGGAACTAGAAGTTGAAATCATGGGAGAAGAGTGCTTTGCCAGCTCATGCTTAGGTTTCTCATACAGCCCGTGACCTGCCCAGGGAATGGTGCTGCCAACAGTGGGCTGGACTCTGCCACACGAATGAACAACCAAGGCCATTCTCATGGGTCATTTTGATCTGAGCAATCCCTCAATTGAGACTTCTTTCTCAGGCAATGCTAGGAAGTGGCAAATTGACTCTTTGGTTAAGAGTGGTTTAAAGCCAACCAGGACCATACTCAAGTACAAAGATGGGTGACGATAATGATGCTCAAGGCTAACTGATGGATACAGTTTCCTGAAACAAATTTCCCTCAACTGCCACGAATCTTCACTTTAGGTACCAGGTTGAGAACACTGGCAGAGTTAGGACTGTTTAGTTTCTGATGGGGAACACTAAACATGAGAAATGTTCAGGACATAAACACTGGGTCCTTATTAAAGTCAAACTAAAGGCCAAGTATTCTAATACCTTGGATTTAATTCTATGACAATTTGGTGGAAAATGAAACTATTGATAATATTAGTGAACCTTTTCAGAATATTATACTCACTGGCAATTAGACTAGACAAGTTATCTTGTGGTTGTAGTTTGAACAAGCAGAGTTTTGGACAGCACGTCTGTGACTCGACCCTGGTTATATTTCAAAGAGAGAAAGAGACTGGATTTAGATCATTCATAAGGGACTCTCCTATGATTTACTGTTTGATTAATATTGCCCAGCGAAAGAATCTTTTTCAGATTCAACATATTGCTTTTCCCAGAAAATACATGAAGTGAATGCCTTTTGTAAGTAAAGCTCAAACTTGAACAAATTCATCAAAAGGACATTTCCAGTTCGAATAATGCAAAACTCTCTATGGGTCAGATAGTTGGGGGCTGGACAAAGGAGAATCCCAAATATATTGCCTGTTACAGCCATTTCTGTACAAATATATCTTGGTGACAGCTTCTGGTTCGTTTGCAATAGAGTCTTTTTGGAAGGCAACATAAAGCTTTCACTATATCATGTATGTCTATACTTTACAGTGTTTGGAGATAAAATATGGAGAGAGCTTGTCAGAGTGGGAGAGTGACATGTGGTTACATATAAATTCTTTCTTATGTTTCAGGTGGGAACAGAGGACAGAGAGTGGTGTGTAAACACCATAGTTCCTCTTAAATTCTTTTCAGCATTTGACCAAGAAGATCAGAAACTACTCTAATGTCTTCATTTCTTTCCCAGAGTTATCCCTTAAAGGAGAAAAAAAAATAAAAGCAATAGTGTAGTAAGCAACTGGAGAACAGGAAACAGATTTTTGTGTTTAGAGGAGTTGTAAAATGCATGGCTTCTTCTTAGAATTCAGAAGTACACAGTGCAGGGACCCAACCATTTCAGACCAGATTCCAAGGTCACATTACTCATGGAGATGAATTTGGACAAATCTCAAAAGTGCTTCCTCTGTGGAGACACTCACTGTGTTACAGTCCCTCAGACATCCCAGTGATTGTCCACGATATTGTCTGCATTCTGAGTGGCAGACAAGCTACTCCTCAGTCTATTCTCCCCTCCATCTACCCACTCACTCACCACCATAGTGTGTCACAGGTAATTATTGTTTCTTCGATGTCCCCAAGCCCATGTGTTTTTTTTAACTCATTCAATACCTATTTTTGAGTACCTGTCATGTGCCTGATAATGACCAGTTAACATGATCCAATTTCCCATGTGATTTATGCTCCAGTGGGGACAGTAGACAGAAATAGCAACCTGCTTCTACCACTAAATAATATGAGAAAAATAATCACAAAATGTGATGAAGGTTAGGAGTTAATAAGATCAAATGTGAGTATTCACATGATACCCTGTGGTGAAGCAATGTTATAACGTACCAGTGGGTTGCCAAAGCTCCTGGTACTGTTTAGTCCATTGCTCTTAGATAGCTTCCAATAAAGCCTGTTTTCTTCCAAAACATAAATTAAAAAAAAGCCAAAGGATGAGGAAGATCATTGTGAAGTGCTGTGACATGATAAGACAACTACATTCATGAATTCAGAGCAGCCGTGGTTACCTGCACAAGACCTGCAAAAGATGAGGGCAGTCAACACTCCAGTGTGGATGTGGAGGGGAGCATGATGCTGAAGGATCCTCCATAGCTAGTGAGATACTGATGTTTAATAGTTGTTGGGTGAAGTGGCTACTGGTGGGTTTCCTATGCTTCAGTGGATGGCCCCACAGTCATATATACATGGGCAGTACTAATTGGACTCAGTGGTTTTATTTTGAAAAAAAAATGTGAAATTGAAGGAGTCCTGTTGGGGTAGTTATGAAGGGAATTAGGAGGGAGGTGGGAGTAGATATGATAAAAATAGATTACATATTAATTAATTTATGTATATATTATATATACATGTATGTATTATATTCATATGTATATGTATTTTGATCATATATATGAAATGTTCAAAGAATCAATAAATAATACTTAAAAACTAAAACAAAGAGCAAAAGAATCAAAATACCCCATGAAAGCATCTCATGAAGACCATGAGATACACAAGTAGAGAGAGTAATGATATATAAGCTCTAAAATAAGAAGACTTCCCAAGGCAGAAAGCATTGAAAGGAGGCCAAGGTGGTTGCTGCATGTTTATGTGGGAACACAAGGTTCAGATGAAGGAGAAGCTGAGTCAGGTCACAAGTCTTTATGCCTTATAGCAGGGAGTCCTTCTCCAAGTGCATGATTAGCTGGGTTTAAGTAAGAGATCATACAATTTATGTATTTAATAATATTCTGCCATCTGTGGCATATAATATATATATATATATATATATATATATATATAGAGAGAGAGAGAGAGAGAGAGAGAGAGAGAGACAGAGAGAGACAGAGAGACAGAGAGACAGAGAGACAGAGAGAGGAGAGAGAGAGAGGAGATTGGACAGTGAAGTTGGTAGGGACTCTACTCTGAAAGACCAGAGATGGTATGCTAATGTACAAATTCAGGAACTCTTCAGAGATAGAAGTAATAAGGGAATCCAGGCTCCTCCCTTCTTCCCTTCCTATGTCCTGTTGTTTGATGGTCCACTCAAAGAGTTCTTTCTGGAAAGGTTATTTTAAAATGATAGAGAGTCTCTAGGGTTCTCTGAGCATCCTGTGCTAGGTGTCTACAATCTAGCATCGCACAATTCTGATTTCATATCTACATTCTGTAAGACTGTAACAATTTATAGTATGGAGGCTGTGTCTTGCCTGATTTTTTGTACCTTCAAAGCAGTCCAGAGCTCAGGACTCTCGTGAGCCAGTGAAGTGTGCCCTCTGGCTTCTTGGAGGGCTCTTCAAAACCCAGTAACCACCAAGAGGGAGAAAATCTAAGGGCTCACAATTGAAATTGAAAGGACCTTGGAAGAGCTAACATATGCCAAGGATACCTGTATCTGTTAGAATTGACTAATAAGTCTCAGATGGGAAGCCAAATTGATCTTTCCAAGGCCATTTCAGGAGAAGTTCTTGACCAAGGGTGGACTCTCTCAAAAACACTTCAAGTTCCATTTTCAGACCTGCTGGGACAATTGCAGGTCAGAAATGATTGCCACACACAGTTTGTCAGACACTGTCATTTTTGACAAGGAGTTTACATTTATCAGTGTGTGTCTAGGAACTGCTGGATGGCAGTCATAACCAAGCTGTCACCGTTACCTTCCATGTCATTCAAGAAAATTCATTTTAATTCAGCTCCATAATGATTAAGTGCCCAACATGCACCAGGCATTGGATCTGACTGAAAGGGTAGGGATGGAGGTGAGAGTACTTCTAAACTCTCACCGTCCTATAATAAAGACCACTAAATGCATATTTATAACTAGAGACATGTATATTGTAGCATGTATGCATATATCTAATATATATATATATATATATATATATATATATGGTAGGAGAAACATGTAGAATGTTTTATTTATTATTCCAGGGAGAGAAAGGGCACATATAAATTGGCCAAATGGGAACTTGAGTCTTCCCTGTGTGTCACCAGTCTCTCTGTCTGATTCCCTAGTGAAGAGATGCCCAAAGTGTAGGGACAGAGGCATCAGACCTTCACTATCTTGGCTCAGGTCAGTTGCTTTGTTAAGACACATGCAGTCTCTACAAAACCACTTAAGTTTTTATCTCAGTTTATCCAACTGTAAAGTGGGACTCATAGTGTATTCCTTCTAGTGTTGGCTTGAGAATGAAGGGAGCGTGTATGAACAGGAAAAGGTCATTCTAAGGCAGAAGAGGCAGTATCAGCAAACTCAAAGGATCTGTGCAGACTCAAGAAAGAGCAAGCCTCTGGGGTGGCAGAATGTGGGGTGCATTTGAAAAGGGCATTGGAACCATGGTTTGTGGCTCAGTTGTTGAAGGATGTTGAAGACCTGGTAAAACAAAAGAAAACAAAAACATGCTCCATGCTTTTGACAGTGAGACATAACAAGAATTCTTCTACTGAGAATAGAAAGGTTACACACAGAGGTGGGAGGCAAGGAGAGGCAGAAAATCTGAGCAGGCAGTTATAAAAGAAACCTGGGAGAAGTGATTTACAATGTGGATCAGGAAGACTGCACCAGGCAATGCTAACCCACTGAGCTCAAGCTTCACTGTCCCTTTGGTCCTGACACTTTCTCTTCCTTTGGTCAATATTCCAAGAATTCCTCGGGTCTTTAGATTTGCCCAGTGTGCCAGGAAATGCTGGCTCCACACTGAAACTCACTTTGGGGATGTTTCAATTTTGTTTTCTGACAGTCTTTGACATCTTTAATTCTCTACCCTTGCAGCTTAGTAGGAAATCACAATCACAAACACAGGAGCTTATAAATGTTCTAATGATGGACAGTTTAGGAGATCAATAAGGGAGCAGATAATTTGTGGAAACCATGGATGGGCTAGGGACAGGGTCTTCTCATCAGGCAGCCTTGTTAAGGAATTCTCTTCCCTAGGCTACGCAGAAAGCAGCCTAGGTAAGAGCAAGGCAATCAAATTTGTATTTGCAGGGACTATTAAAATGCTGCTCTTATACAATACAGATTGGAGGAGGGGAAAACAATGTATTTCCTTCTAGAGATATATAAAAAAAATGAATACACACAGTGTGCTAGCTGTGATCCTCAAGTCTTACCACACAAACATGCATGCACGATTCCATCTTTGCAGTTTCCTTCTTACACAATGTCATTAACTCCATTTTAAGGATGAGGAAATTGAGTCCCCAGGAATGCTAACATTAATAGGAAGGGGGGAGAGGACCATCAGTAAAAGAAATCTGTGATTAATGAATAATTGAGTGAAAGTGTTAAGAAGGACACAGAATAAGCAATTGTAAGACACCAGAAGAAATTACACATTTGGTTACGAACAACATCAGGGAGGTGAAAAAGGGATCCCTCTTGTTAACCTGGACAGTCTCCCAAAGAAATTACCCTCAAATGAGACTATGTAGTAAAGAAAGAGTGAAATTTACTCAAGAAGACAACAAAATACACTGCTTTGGCAACATCAGCACACTTTTCTGTGGGCAGGACCAAGCCCTTCCATCAGTATCTACTCTTGTCTATGGTATTTGAAATAGCTGTCATTTTAACTGTAGAGTTTACTAGGTGAGCTCAAGAAATGCTTTGAGTTTCCTGGAGACTGTGACCTTGAGAATAAAAACTGGAGCCTGTGTACCTAGGTTGGGTTACACAGCATGTCTGCAGTGGGCTGTATGATGGAGTTCTAAAGGCAAACCACACATATCAATCATCCTAAGCAGTGCTGGAATATAGACAGGTAGGAAATACACCAGAGATGGGTTCAGATTCCAAAGACTTCCTAAACAGCTGCCATGAAGACAGTGCAGACTCAGTTGTAACTAGAAAACAAATTTAGAGGACAACCTTCCCAATAACTTTCAATGGACAAGTGCGATGGTTAACCTTGACTGCTAACATGGCAGGATCTAGCATTATCCCAGAGATGAATCTCTAGGTATGTCCGTGAGAGAGTTTCTAAATTATGTTAATTGAGGTTGGAAGACCAACCATAACTGGGTAGCACCCTTCTCTGGGCTGGGATCTTGGATTATAGACAGAGGAGGAGACAAGCTGAACACTAGCGTTAATCTCTCACTACTTTGTACTATGGATGTAATGTGACCAGCTGCCTAACACACTTATTGAAATGCCTTTTCTTTCATGAATGACTGCATCCTTGAACCACGAGCCAAGGTAAACCTTTCATTGATTAAGTTGCTCTCCCTAGGCATTTTTATTACACTAGCAAGAAAAGTAACTTATAGACCATGCTCACATCTAACCAGGTATGCACCCTGTAAGGAAGACATAATAATCTAAAATGTGAATTGTAGAATAAAAAGAAGAGATGGGAAGTCCTTAAGAACAAGAGGCAGTGGATGACCACAAGGAAAACAGTGCTTCCAAAACACGACAGAGTAGTTGCTCATATGAACTCGCAGTGCTTGCGATGGCATGCACAAGACCTGAAAGCTCAAGCCAGACAGAAATCTCATGGAGACTAGAGGTGGACAAGGAGTCCACCCCTAGCTGAAGGCATAAATTCAACTGAGAGCTTTAGGAAAGGGAAAGTCAGTTTTCTTTAAGGGCATGACCCCTAATAAGACAACCAACCAAAAGAAATTTCTGTGCCAGGCATAGTGGCACACTCCTTTAATCTAGGCTCTAGGGATGCAGAGGCCATTCTAGTCTATAAAGAGAGTTCAAGGACAGCCAGGGCTACGTGAAGAAACCCCATCTCAAAAAAATCAAAAGAGAAAAATCAAGTGATAACATAAAGTTGGGTGGGTATGGAATAAGAGTGGATCTGGGAGAAGGGGGTCGGGGATGTAGATGATCAAAATACAGTGTAGGAAATCTCAAGGAATTAAAAATATCTTTAAAAATGTAAAGAAGGGGGGGAACAGCAAGAAATGCTGAGACAAGATCAGAGTGCTGTGAGACGAAGATAGAAGTTTTGACTTCCTACTTGTGGGTGGGGAGAGGATTTTACTGACTTTGGTGGTAAAACCATTTCTGATACTGACTACAAGCATGTTTCCTCTGCAAGTGTGCTCCATGCATAGACCTTCTGGGCTTAACCACTCCATCTTTTTCATGGAATGTTTGGTCTCTGAGTCATAAAAGCCTACTTTCTTGCTTCCAGTTCTTTCCTTGCCAAGGCTGCCATCAAGGAGTTTACAGAAAAATTTGTGCCAAGACAGAAACTCCACCTCCCCTCTGTTTTAGAATTCTGGCCTGTCCTGACCTGCCTTTTACCCTGGAAGAGACACAACTGGGCACCTTTGCAATTAGGCCTAGCCTTATGCCGAAGAGGCCAATGCAGCCAGTCTCATCTGCCTGCTGTACTTCTGTGTGAGCCTACAGCTCATGTGTCACAGCAGGTGACCTGGTGCTGACACCTAGCAAATCCTGACTGCCATCAATCTGTCTTTGGAATCTTCTAGCCAACCATCACAGGATATCACATTGGGGCTGACATGTTTGGGGCCAAGTCCCAGGCAGGAGATGTGTGTCACCTCGAGATGACAGTGTGATCAAAATGCATGATGGAAAAGGCCTAACCATCCCTCCATCACTCAGGAGCAAGGAGGCAAAAGCTGTCAGGGTACCAGTGTCAGGTGTGGGAGAGGCAATTCCTGACAGGTGATTAATGGCAACGGCCAGTAATCAGGCAGGTTCTGCCAAGAGAAACAGGCAGGTACGGATGCATTTTCTATGGCAGTGTATACCTCCCTCCACTTTTGACCTCTAGTTTGACAATTATTATAGAAAGCTTTCAGAGATAACCATCTTTCCTTCTGATTCCAAGTATTTGTTATGCATTAATCTAGAGACTTCTTAGTAATCTAACTCTGGAACATTCTCCAAAGCCCATGTCTTCAAGGTTGCTTTTGCAGCATGACTTTGGAAAAGGCAGCAGAAGCTTTAAAGAGTAGAGGTTGGTGGGAAGTCTTAGGTCATTTGGTACATGACCTCAAAGGGAGATTGTGGGGGTACCAGCCTTACTCCATTTCTCTTTGCTTCCTGGTTGTGGGGTAAACAAATTCCTCTTCTGTGCATACACACACCATGAACTTACAGGGGTCTAAAAGCAATGGGCCCCTGCTTATGAAACTATCAACCCCACAGACCAAAGTGAACTTCTCTAGTTTTTAAGTTAGCTCATGTATTTAGTCACAGTAACAGAAATGTGTTAAATATACTATGTATTATTTGTAACCTATGCACATACATGAGGCAAAATATATTTCTAGTGAAGCTTCACTAAACCCTCATTTGAGAATTGAATGAAATACTCTGAAGGTAGCTAGCTCCAGATTTCTGTGATGCTCAGGGAAGCTTTCTCTCCTTACTTGCTGGTAGGAGGCCTCTCAGTAGCCTCCCTTCTCACCCTAGCAACAGCTTCCTTTGGTGTGAGCTAGAAGGAGCAATGGAGGATCCCATAGAGAAAGCAAATCATCTGACCCTGACACTGACATTCCCTGTTTTTATTCTAGCTCTGCATCAACCCTCATGAGCCCTGTCCCTCGCTGTCTTCCCTCTAGATGAACCATTACCTTTCTTGCCCAGAACTGTGTACCTTAAACTATACAGAAATAATATTTCTTTCTTATTTTCTCTTCTTTTCAGATTCTAGTGTTTCAATTCATTAACCACTTAAAGTGTTTGGAGTAAGTTGTGATCAGATATAGAGTCTCTGGTCAGTGATCATCTGTACAACTAATCTTGGTTGTCAATCTAACTGGAGCTGGAATCAACTAAAGTGCAAGACACCAGGCCCTCCTGTGAGGGACTTTCTTGGTCATGTTATCTGAAGTGGAAAGACCCACTCCAAATGTGGGTAGCACCTTCCAGTGGCAACTCAGGTAGAAGGATAAAGAAAAAGGAAAGTAGACTTTGCCTGCTTGCTTACACTCTTGCTGTCACTGACATCCATTCTGATGCTTCAGCAATCCATCGCTGATGTTTGAAATAGCTCCTTGAGGATTTCAATGTAGACTGAAGACCAGAAGATCCACAGGAATTCTTCCAGGACTTCAGCTCCAGGCTAGTACTTAGATACTCTGCCTTATAGACTGAGCAAATATTCTCAATATATAAATATGAAACTGCCAGGGTTGAAATACCCAGCCAAGCTAATAAATCATATCTATATGAAAGTAATCCATCATCTGTCACTATCTGTATTGCTTTCTCTGTCTATCTATCTATCTATCTGTCTGTCTGTCTGTCTGTCTGTCTGTCTGTCTACCATCTTTATATCACATATATATGCATATAATTTCATTCTATCAGACTGTTCCTCTAGAGTACCTTGACTAATATAACATCTCTATATACAGGAGTTTGAAGATACAGATCAAATGTTACCTTTTTGTGACCCTTTCAATTCCCCAGTCATTTAAAAACTTCCTTCCTCTGTAGATATAAAGAATCTTCTTTAAACTCCTGAGTTCACTGTAATTTGTAGTTTTGTGTGTATCTCTCCACAACACTGTATCCTGCCCTGCTGTCCCCATACTGTACACTCCCTAAGCACTGGGGACATTATCGGCTCATAGCAGAGATTCAGTCCTGCTATATTTGAGTATTCTTAGGGAAGGTGACTATCCAAAGGAATTCTAGTTCAGTGTAGGAAGTCTGACGGCCAGCTGTCACAGAGGCCCTGTGAATGAGTGCAAAAAGCCTCCGGCTTGGAATATTCCAGGTTGTCTTTTCTCGGGTGGGATGCACTTCTCTCATCTGTATGTGCTGTGACTGTGGACTCCTCTGCATTAACTCAGTGGCCTCGGGTCATATCCCTGTGGTTTTGGAACCCGCATTCCTTCCCGTAAACAGGTTTTCCTCCTCTGTGACTGTCTTTGCTACAGTGACATAAAACACAGTCCACGGGTGCTCTCTCCTCTGCCACGCACCGCTTTCCAGCTGATACTCCACTGCCTTCCCTCTGGCTCCCAGATGCTTCCCTGGGGCTTCCTGCCCTCCCCAAACCAGTCATCTCAGTGTCAGTCTACAACCTTCTGCCCTGGGGAGACTGGCTGCACCATTATGTCTTTCTTTTTTTTTCACTCTCTATATCATAAAAGAGTTACTTACTTGAATAGGAAGTCTATTCCCTAGAAGACAGACTAGAAATTCTTTCTATAGTACTTCACTGTTTCTCACTTTCCCTTCAGTGAGGCAGCAGGGTGCTGAAGCCTGGGGTTTACACACACAGCTCTGCAAACACTTCTCTGGCCTTGGGAGCCTCTGTTCTGAGTGCCTTTATTCTTCTGTTGCTCTCCCTTCAGTGGCAGAGAAAGTAGTGCTAGTAACTTGTGCTTGCCAACCGCAATGCCCTGACTCCCATGATGCCTTCATAACAAAGGGCTTTAATTTCTGATCACCATGACTATCAGATATATTTCTGGATCCTGTTCTCTGTTGCCATCTTCCAGATTTCACATCTACTTAGAGGTTCTTTGAAAAGGTGCAATTTGATTTGCTCTCTCAGCCAACCTGACAGCATTTAAATCATTTTATCTGATTCAGGACACAATGAAGTCATAATAGAATCACTTTTTGAGAAAGATTTATTTTTAACTGTGCATATATGGGTATGTAGTATGTGGGAGTATGTGCACCCTTGTAAATGCAGGTTTCTGTAGAATCCAGAAGAGGCTGTCATTAGATGCTCCAGAGCTGGAATAATAGGTGGTTGTGAACTGCTCGACATGGATTCTGGGAACTAAATTCAAGTCTTCTTGAAGAGCAGCAATCCCTCTTAAGCACTGAGCCATCTTTCCAGTTTCAATATTATTTTTTAAACTAATATAACTGAAAGAATATGATAGGCCAGATAGTTCAAATAGTGTCAGTGCTTAAATTTATTGTGTGCTTAAAATAACATGAGTTTATCAGGAAAATGTTTCCAAATAGCTGGTAAATGGAGGAGTTACTTTTAAAATATCAGCTAATTCCAAAGCTCATGTTTTCAGAGTTCTGCCGTGTTCCCTCATCTGGTCTTGTACCACACACCTGTGTCTGTCTGCATGAACTCCTTGCTTAAAAGATAAAGCCGTATCTTGTCATTGTAAAATTTCACTGTTGAGACAGAACGTGGTTCTTTGTCCATAGCAGACACTAAAAATAAAAATAAAAGAACAGAGTTTCTTCTAATCTGATCTGAGAATGAAACATTCCTGGTGGATACTTAACATGCTTGGTAATTATAATTAACTAGATGTCTGTGCTCTAATACAGAAAGGCCAGGTCCTCACCCTGAACTGACTTTCTACATCTCTTTGATCTAGAAACGGCACAGTAGGTGGTTTGTGGCAGCATTTGTGTTCTTTATCATCTGTTGATCCTCATAGCAGCCGTCTGAATCTTTTCCTTTCCTTCGTCACTTCCTTCCTCAGCTGGTCTTCCCGAACAGTCTTACCCAGACTGAGGCTGGACTGTCTTCACAGGATGCAGAAGCAGCTTTATCACCATGCCGCTCAACACACTAAGTCTTCAGTGAGAGAAACTGCAGGAAGTTATTTTTTCCTTTCAGTAGACAGGGTTAATTGGAGGCATCAAATATCCGACACACCCAAAGATTATTAAATCAAATCCTTGACTCCTAATCTATACCGTTACCATGATGAAAGTGAACCTCTCTCTTAAGTAATAACGCAACTCCACTCTCAACCCCTGCCCATCCAACATGATCAGCAGCTACAGGGTGCTTGTTGTAGACAAAATGCTCAGTGCAAGGGAAAGAAACATGTGTGCTTCCCTCCCCCCACAAGTGATTCTGAGTACACTCTTTCTGAAGTGTGTTGTGACCTCACAGTAGGTCTAAGCACCTTCATGTTTTAAGATGACTCTTCATTAAAGATGAACTTAGGAATCCTTGGAACTGAGGGACAGATCAGTTGGTAAAGTGACCACCACACAAGCATGAGAACCCATGTTCAATTCCCAGTACCTCTTTAAAAGTCCAGATATGGCAGTTCACACCTGTGACCCATCACTGGGCAAATGAAAATGGAAGGATCTGCAAGGCTTGCGGACCAACCAGGACAGCTGAGTAAGCGAACTCCAGGTTTAGAAATAGAGAAAACCAGTAGGAGGAAGCCAACTGGGGAAGACACTCAGTAGCAACTTCTGACCTACAACATACCCACTCACATGTGCACACAACACAAACATATGTGAGAGCTCACATCCACACCCACTCACATGTACACACAACACAAACATATGTGAGAGTTCACACACATACATGTACTCACTCACATATGCACACAACACAAATATATGTGATAGTAAACACAAACATGTACATGTGACATGTGCACATGTGTACATGTGACATGTGCACACAACACAAACATCTGTGTGAGTAAACACAGAAATATTCACATGTGCACACAGCACAAACATATGTGAAAGCATGCATGCGAGCACACACACACACACACACACACACACACACACACCACCTGCCTCAAATCTACAGTGAGAGTAGCAGAATTAGGTTTCAGCAGGGATTCTTGTTTATATTGTCATTTTAAAATTAATTCTCAAGAACCCTTCATCAAATTATGAAAAAGCAGAATAAATCTGACTTGAACAAAGGTCCTCCAGCCTCACAAAATCTGCCCCACAATTAAGTAGACATGAGCCAAGTAGAGAGTTTAACTTTGGGGTTTGAGGTTTGCATCTCTTAGAGTAGAGCATGACCAGTTAGCTGCAGAGTTCCCAGGGAAATATACCAGGAACTGTGTGGGCTTGTCCTGCAGAGCAGGGTCACCACTGTGCTCTCCAGGACTGTGACATTTGATAGATGAAGTGACTCCAGGATCCTGTAGGTGACTCTGGGATCTCTGCAAAGGCAAGGTGCTGTATACATGTCAGGTGTTATTATACAGCTCTTGTAAAAAAAAAATGTTCCCGCTTACTGGTATGGATTCTCTGTTGACTAGTTCAGAAATGATAGCACTTCCTGGTAATAGCAGTCAGAATAGCAGAATAAATGATCCCCCTTTTCTATACTCTACCCAATATTTTACTGCTTCTCCACTTCCCTATAATCCAAGATGGCCCAGAACAGGAGAAGGAAATATTTCTTTTTTTGTCTCTCAGTATTGTGATTGAAGTCAGCAGCAAGAAAGGCATCTACATGAGTGTACTATAAAAAAAGAAATCAGAATTTTCTTTTAAATGTCTAGAATATGATATATTTGTGGATTCATTTTAACATATGCTCTGATGATGCACCCACTGTGGTTGGAGATGTGCGATTTGTTAGAAGGAAATTCAATAGAGAGAAGGTTGTCAGTCTAATGTTGTAATCTCCTTTTGGGACAATTATCTGGTTCCTGAATGATTCTCCTTAGCCAGTTGTTCCACCCCTGTGACTTTCCCTGGCTTCTTATAATTTATTCAGAATTATGTAATAGGACACTAGAGAGATGTCCCTCATTTGGCCCTTGAATCACTGAACTTCATGATCACATGTTGCTCACACAAGTACATGGAGCTGCCTTGAGAGGCTGGACATCTATCTGTCTTCTTCATCTTCAGGCTTTGCTACAACTTTGACTTGGCTCCAGTGTTAGAAAAATATCACAGGGATAGAGAAATGATATGAAATTCGAAGGTCTCATGCAGTCCTTCTAGCCTCAAGCTCTCTATGTAGCAGAAAATAACCTTGAATTCCTAACCTTCCTGTCCCCACTTGTCAGGTGCTAGGATCGCCAGAATTTGCCACCATACTAAATCAGTGTATACAGTGGTAGCAATGGAACCCAGGGTCTCTCAAGTGCTTACACTACCAGCTGAGGTATAGTACCTCCCCGTTTTGGATTTTTGAAGGGAGGAAAGAAACACTACATACTCCATGCGATTCCTTTCCTTGCACAGCACAGGGATGACTCTGTGACTATATGAGGCTGCTGTGAGCCACCTCAGTGAACTGTAAGAAATTCAAATCCTTTCTCATCACCTCATTGGGGTTTAGTGAGACCAGGAAGATAATTTAAAAGTATGTGTCCTGGTTTGAATGAGAAACATCCTCCATTAGTTCCACTGAATTTGGTCCCCAGTTGTTGACACTGTTTGGGGGAGCTTTCGGAAGTGGAGTTTTGCTGGAGGGAGTCGTTGAAGGTGGGACTTGAGCTGTGAAAGCCTCCCTTCACTCCTAGTTCACTTTCTGCTTCATGCTTAAGGCTGAGGATGTGAACTCTCAGCTTCTGACCCTGGCTGCCATGCCTGCTGCATCCTTCTATGCCATCCCACCACGATAGACTAAATGACTTCCCTGGATTGATGGAGAATACCCTTAATCTATGAGCCAGAATAAACCCCATTGTCCCTTTACTTAATTTTGACAGAATATTTTATCACAACAACATAAAAAAGAATAAAAACAAAAGACATGTTATACTCTTACACTTTCAGAAGGAGTTGTGTCTCTG
Organism: Tokudaia tokunoshimensis; assembly: GCA_036184795.1. NCBI lineage: Eukaryota > Metazoa > Chordata > Mammalia > Rodentia > Muridae > Tokudaia > Tokudaia tokunoshimensis. The sequence continues at coordinate 75,502,272 of BTHU01000008.1, read as the reverse complement.
TTAGTCTCCATTCATATCAGCTACTTCATGCCAGCTTGCTAAGCAAGAGCTCTCTTGCTCTGTACATTGTCTTGTTTGCACTAAAGTCCACACAGATACCCAAGCCCTGGCATATATGTATTACCCAGTTGAAAGAGTAGGAACTTTGACTCAGTTGGGACTAACATTTTGCTTCCTGGAAAAAAAATGAGTTGGGCAATCAACACTAGAAGTTATATTCATTTATTAAAAAAAAATTAGTCTGACTTTTTGGCACAGCCTAAATATATGATGAGATTTTATTATCTTTCCTAGTTTAAAAGCCTAAGACTAAGAACATTGCTTTCTTAAATCTATTATAAACCCACAATCCATTACTTAAATACAACAGGATATATTCAATTATGTCTATAATTTCTGTATCAAATTCTTACTGTGCCTTTATTCTAGAAAGAAACAAAATCTCCACTAATTTATCATTGGACAATGGTAGGAAGTAAGGGGTACTTTATGGAGGGTTTCACAAGCCCTGCTAAAAAGGTATCAAATGCATCCAGAAGAAAGATACACTAAATTTGCATCTCAGAGACTGGGTTTTAGTAGCAGCATGTAGGATGAGATGGCAGCAGGAGAGCCATCATGAGGGTCCTGTGACAACACAGATGGGCTGAACTGAGGCAGTTGCCTTGGGGACACAGCAAAGACATGGTTATGAACTACTTAGAGAATCCAATAGAAGATAATTGGAGAGAGAGTTCATGCTGGGAGGGGAAAAAAGAGAAAGATATTCTTTAATAAAAAATGATCTCACTGTGAGGCCCAGGGGTCCAAGAGATGATGGGCCTTGCAGATGATTATGTGAGTTTGGAGTGCGTGAAGCTACGTCTGAGGGACACGTGCTCTGATGGATCAGACTATAGGAATTAGAGAAAGGAAGAGATGTGGGCAAAATAGAAGAAAAACAGAAATTACTTTCTTGTTTTTCAGGAAATCTATTTGTGAGAATTTTCTCCCTGCAAGGTGGGGCTAAGTAATGTCTACCTTCCTTCTATGGTTCTAGTGACAATCCAAAATTTTATTTCCCCTAAAGTAGAGTTTATTGGGTGAGGAGAAATGGATGAGGTAAATAACCTCAAACCAGCCATGCTGTAAGGTCTTCACCCCACATAAATAATGTCTTTCCTACAGTCGTATAGGTGGAATCCCCTTCTGCTAGTCTTCCCCAGCCTGTATACTCAAGCCCCTCCCTGAGGCTCTGTCCAATTATGGCAGATTATTTAGGAGGGGTGGCTCAAGACTCAGATGAGAGTCCTATGACCATGTCCTCCTTCTATGAGGGGACATCAACAGTACACAAGTCCTTCTGTAATGATCTTTTACAAGCAGGCACAGCTGAACTCATGAAGATAGTAACAGTTTAACTGAGAGGATAGTGAGATAGCAAAGGATTAGTTTGGGGTTGAACCTAGGTTAGAGCTTACAACCCCACAGTGAGCGAAATCCAGTGAAACACATTATAAATGTTTGCCTAGAGATTTCTGTTGGGAAGTTTTTTTTGCCTTAGACTTGTGTTTTTCAACCAGGTGCCACTTGGCTCCCTAAGGGACATTTGATACTGTCTTGGGACATTTTTGATTGCTCTAACTGGAGGAGAACCTGGGGCTTCTGGTAGAAGAGGCCAGAGGTGCTGCTAAATGTCCTTCAACATACAGAGAAACAACTACCTGACTGAGGATGTTAATGGTGCCGAGGGTGAGCGATTCCTGCCTTTGACAATTGAGCTGGCAATTTTGTTGAAAGTGCTGAAATCATCCTTAAATTGCTTTTCTCATCAAGAAACATCACAGAAGTACCACAGAAGGACCTTGATGTAATACAGGGGAGGACCTTGGTATGCTGGCTGGGAAGTTCATTCTAGTTAGTTTGTCTCACTCAAAAGGCCACTTATCTGGTCAAAAACCCTTGTGCACACAGTAACACATCGAGGACTCCAAGAACATGTGGCACAATGACCCAGTGAACCCAATGTGAAGGATAGCCATGGGTGAAAAGACATGTTCATTTTTACAGGAATAGATTGGAACACAAAGGCCACAGGATTGGAACACAAAGGCTGCAACTAAAACTGGAGGTTTGGACTTGACAAAACTTGGCTATTGCAATGCTAAATATGAACAGAGAAATATTGGCCACTGTCAACCCAACACCAATCTAGAATCACCCAGAAAAAGATTCTCAGTGAGAGTTTGTCTAGATCAGATTGGTCTATCTTATGTCAATGGAGATTATCTTAATTATTTTAATTAAAATGTGGGGACCTATGCACTGTGGGTGGTACCGTTCTCACTATGCAGGGGATTCTGAATTGTATGAAGCTGAGGGAAGCAAGTAGTGCCAAGCGTGTGTTCATTCGTTGTTATTCTGCTTTTGACTGTACATGTGACTAGCTGTGTTGAGTTCCTTTTCTGACTTCCCCATTCTGATGGACTCAAATTTGAAATTGTGAGCTAAAGTAACCTCTTTCTTTCCTACATTGCTTTCTTTTCTTTTTCATTTTCAGGGTATTTTATCACAGCAACAGGAAACTAAACAGAGTTATTGGAATAGTTTGCACATGGTAGACATCCACTGTGTCTGCCATCTGCATATGCCTTGGTAATCTACCTAGAAGGCAGTGTAGAACAAAAACGACTGAGACCTTCAGTTTCCAAAGTGACTCTTCCTAGGGACTTTCAGGAAACTGACACATAGACATAGACCATATGACGCCGGAAACATGCAGGTACCTATTATTGTATTTTAGATCAATAACTTGCTGGTCATTATTTGTTAAAAGTGGTAACATTTGGACTGCTAATTCTCCCAGCCATGCTAAATAGTAGACACACAGATTCTGCTTTTTCAACTGTTCTTCTCTCACCCCTGATAGAACCTGATGGAAAACACTGAAAAAAGAGTCCTGGAGTAATTCCAAAGGCCTACATACAGAGTCTGTGAACTTATCAACCACACTATTAAGTTGAAATCCTCTTTTCCCTGCTGCTGGTTGTGTGTCGTTTGTTAAGTCACTTATATTTTCTGAGTTCCTATATCCTTGTTTATAAACTGAGAAGAGACTTTACCCCATAAAAGACTATGAAGACCAAGCAAACCTATGTAAAATCTTAGACCAATCATATCCAGAATGTATTGATGGAATGGTAGCTTTTAAATTTTTACTAATTTAGCAGACAAAATGCATATGCATGAACTATTTAAATAAAACCAAAAGATAACCTGCAGGGTGGAAGAGAGCTGCTAGCTTTATGGTGCATTGTCTCATGCTATTGCTGGTTAGTTTTTGTCAACTTGACACAAACTTCCTGTGAAAAAGCAACCTAAACTTGAGGAATTACCTCCATCAGATTGTGCTGTGGGTAAGGCCATTGGGGCATTTTCTTGGTTAATGATTGATGCTGGAGAGTCTATATCACTGTAGGGGGTTCCTTTTCTGGATCTGGGTGGTATATGAAAGCAACAAGCTATGAAAATCATGCCAGCAAGCTGCATTTCTCCATTGCTCTACATTAATTCCTGCCTTCAAGTTCCTGCCTTGGGCACCTGCCCTGGCTTCCTTCCACTTCCAGTTCCTTTTTGTAATTGTATTTATCACAGAAGACAGAAAACTAACTAGAATACTGTATTGCAGGAATGTTTTTGTAACTTGTGGGGAAGTGCAGAAGTAAGTGACCTCTGAGTTCTATGGGTAGCGTTGTAGGTATACAGTATTTGACAATATTTGACAGTCACACTTAGCTGCCTACTGCTCAAAAGTTCTCCAAATCCCAGTCACTGGTAACTCATATCATTCATGAGGCAACAAAGAGAAGTCATTGGGAAGCAAAAGAAGCTGATAAGAGCCAGTCAGATGTCCAGGTAAATCTCTGATATAGAAGTTGGTGTGGGGAGCACAGCATAGACTAGACAGGCAGCAAGAGCAGCACAACCCCCATGAGTGGCATTGCTGAGGGTTCAGGGACTGTAATCACTGGAGAATTTCTTCATCTATGATCTTGACCCAGCAAAGAAATATACAAACAGAACCATAAACCCAGCTAAAGATTCCAAGTCACTGTTTGCATAAGTAATTTGAAACCCCAACATTTTTTGGATGAAATTCAAAAAATTCATAATTTTTGTACAGTGTGATTTGTATCTACTTTTTGATCATCCAGTCTTCATTTCTAATGATCTTTTAACCATTGTTGTCCTGTTTTGTCTCCATTTTTATAAATAGAAGGAATGTACAGAAATGGCTTGACTAGGATAATGAGAGTTTAGCATTCCTCTCCCCATTCTCTATTCTCTTCATGAAACCCCCTCATTCTCCTGCTTAAGGTCCTTGGACATATTCATCATTGCTGTTCAAAGTTCTTGTCTTGTTCTTCAGCTGAGTTGTGTTCCTCGGGGAATATTATAATTGGGGTTCTTGGTTTCTAGAGAAAGAATATTGTCTCAGTTGTTCATGTTTGTGGTTTTGTGATGAGATCTAGAGCTATAGTTTTGTGATGTTATTGTTAGGTCGGGAGTTTGGGTCTTTATTTGCTACTACCCCAACCTGTCAAACTATGTATCAGCTGATTGGTACATGGTGTTTATTCTTGGGGACATCTGGGTTTTGAAGTTCAGACTCTACTGGTCTCAGATTGGTGCAATAATGTGCTTAATATTCTGATTGGAAATCTTAGCTCAAACTCAAGGCAGTCTTGAATTTGTGCAAGGAGGATGGATGGTAGGTGACCTGACAAAGGAAGGGCAATGGCTCTGGCATCTCTTAAGTAGGGTAATTTTTATTAGTAATAGTCACATTGTAATTATTACTATATGATCAGAACTGGGCCACACGATACACTGATCGTGTTTGCTCTCTAGGTTTCCATTTGCTTAGTGTCCTGTCATGTAATTTGCCAACTCTTCTTAACTGCTCTGCACCAAGAAACAATTTAAAGCAGGGAGAGTTTCTTCTTGTTTAGAGATTGGGGGAGCAGATCATTCCACCCTCGTAGGCAATATACAGGAGCTGGTGGGAGGGCACAGCAGACAAGGCAGGAGGCAGCTGGTCCTCTTACACCTGCAAAGGGCAAGCAGAGACTAGACAAGACACTGGCTGGACTACAAGGCCTCAAGGCTCTCTCCAAAGATGTACTTCCTCCAGCAAGGCTTCACTTCTTAGAGGTTTCACAACATTCCTAAACAGCTCTTTCAGCTGAGGACCAAGTGTTCAACCATATGAACCTATGGGAGACATATCAAGCTCAAACCACAACACCAATACCTGACAAGAATTCATCACCAACTCCATCCCGCCTCCGTCCCAGCTTTCCGGGGTAGTGTACTGGCTTCTTCTTCTTCATCCCAAAGGCATTCTGATGAGATTTTCATGCTTCCTGCTACAGTCTGGACTGGTTGTTCCCTAGGCTTGTTCACATCAGTAGGCATGAAAACCAGCTTTGTCTTCTGGGGAATTTTTTTTCCCTAGGTTACACATGATGTTCCTTCCTGACTTACTCAAGTGTGTAGGTGTACCATATCTTCCAGCTCATGATAAAGGTATATAGATAACTATATAACAAAGGTAAATACATAATAAATAATAGGTAAATATAATAAATAATAGGTAAATATATAATAAAGGTAAATATATAATTTCAGTGTGAAACTGGTTCTCATCAAAGCATTTTGAGCGGTACACACTGGCTTATGCCTTTAATCCCAATGTTGGGAGGCAGAAGCAGGTGGATCTCTGTGAGTTTGAGGCTAGCCTGGTCTACAGAATGAGTTCAAGGACAACCAGGTCTGCATCATGAAAGCCTGTTTTGAAACAAAACACACAAAAGAGGATTGAGGTCAGGGCCCCCTTTGCTTCTAGAGTCAACAATGGAAACTAATAATTCTATATCTGAACTACACCCCATCCTATGCCGCTGTAGTTCTGATGCCGTTTCATTCTGTCAGTCTAAGAGCAGCTCTTCATCTCTGATAGTCTGAATCTTCACTAGATTATGGCTTGATAGCTTGATATAGGCACTTTAAATTTTTATTGGGCGGGCTGGACAGATGGCTCAGCGGTTAAGAGCACTGACTGCTCTTCCAGAGGTCCTGAGTTCAAATCCCAGCAACCACATGGTGGCTCACAACCATCTGTAATGAGATCTGACGCCCTCTTCTGGTGTGTCTGAAGATAGCTACAGTGAACTTACATATAATAAATAAATTTAAAAAAAAAGATTCTTTAAAAAAATAAAAAAAATTAAAAAAATTTTTTATTGGGCATCATGGTTTATTTCAATGTGATGGTTTTTTTTTTTGTTGCTGGGATTGTTTTCACTTTTTTTTTTTCAGACTACATCTTGGCCTGTTTGTCTACACCTGACAGAAAACTGGGTTCTCCATTCGGTTATGTCATCAGCTTTGTGGTACAATGGCCTGTTTTGGTTTACTTTAGTTTTTATTGGATATTTTCTTTATTTACATTTCAAATGTTTTCCCCTTTCCAGGTCTCCTCTTCAGAAACCTCCTATCCTATACCCCTCCCCTGCCTCTATGAGGGTGTTCCCCCACCCACCCACCCATTCCCATCTTCCTCCATGGCATTCCCCTACACTGGAGCATTGAACATCCTCAGGCCCAAGGGTCACTCCTCTATATCACTCCTCCCACTGAGGTCCAACAAGGCCATCCTCTGCCACATATGCGGCTGAAGCCATGGGTCCCTCCATGTGTACTCTTTGGTTGGTGGTTCAGTCCTCAGGAGATCTGGGGGTTCTGGCCAGTTGACACTGTTGCTCCCCCATGGGGCTGCAAACCCCCTCAGCACCTTCAGTCCCTTCTCCAACACTTCCACTGGGGACCTCATACTCAGTCCAATGGTTTACTACGAGTATCTGCCTCTGTATTTGTCAGGCTCTAGCAGAGCCTCTTAGGAGACAGCCATATCAGGCTCTTGACAACAAGCACTTCTCAGCATCCACAATAGTTTTGGGGTTTGGCAACTGTATATGGGATGGATTCCCCAGGTGGGTCAGTCTCTGGATGGCCTTTCCTTCAGTCTCTGCTCCACTCTTTGTCTCCACATTTCCTCCTGTAAGTATTTTGTTCCCCCTTCTAAGAAGCACTGAAACATCCACACTTTGGTCTTCCTTCTTCTTGGGCTTTCATATGGTCTGTGAATTGAATCTTGGGTATTCTGAGCTTTGGGGCTAATATCCACTTCTCAGTGAGTGCATATCATGTGTGCTCTTTTGTAACCGGGTTACCTCACTCAGAAAATTTTCTAATTCAATTTGTTTGCCTAAGAATTTCATGAATTCATTGTTTTTAATAGCTGAGTAGTACTCCATTGTGTAAATGTACCACACTTTCACTTTTATTTATGTCCCTCTGGCCTCGCTCCTTGAGTCTCTTATTAGTGTCAGTGTTGGGGTTTCTCCAACAGAAATGGTCTTTTTTCTTTAATTTTATTTTCTTTTCTAAGTTTTTTTTTATTTACATTCAAAATCATTTCCCCTTTCCCGTTTCCTCCCTCCCCGAAAGTCCCATAAGCCCCCTTCCCTCCCTCTTTTCCCCATTCAACCCCCTCTCGCTTCTCTGTCCTGGCATTCCCCTATATCCAGTCTTTCCAGGACCAGGGGTCTCTCCTTCCATCTTCTTGGAAATCTAATGATATGCAAATTGTGTCTAGGGTATTCCGAGATTCTGGGTTAATATCCCCTTATCAGTGACTGCATACCATGTGTGTTCTTTTGTGATTGGGTTACCTCACTAAGGATGATATTTTCAAGTTCTGACCATTTGCCTAGAAATTTCGTGAATTCATTGTTTTTAATTGCAGAGTAGTATTCCATTGTGTAAATATACCACATCTTCTGAATCCATTCCTCCGTTGAGGGACATCTGGGTTCTTTCCAGCTTCTGGCTATTATAAGTAAGGCTGCTATGAACATAGTGGAGCATGTGTCCTTATTGCATGCAGGTAAAGCCTCTGGGTATATGCCCAGGAGTGGTATAACAGGATCCTCCGGGAGTGTCATGCCCAATCTTCTGAGGAACTGCCAGACTGCTTTCCAGAGTGGTTGTACCAGCTTGCAATCCCACCAGCAGTGGAGGAGTGTTCCTCTTTCTCCACATCCTCGCCAACAACTGCTGTCTCCTGTGTTTTTGATCTTAGCCATTCTGACTGGTGTGAGATGGAATCTCAGGGTTGTTTTGATTTGCATTTCCCTAATGCCTAAGGATGATGAACATCTCTTTAGGTGCTTCTCAGCCATTAGATATTCTTCAGGTGAGAACTCTTTGTTTAGCTCTGTACCCCATTTTTTAAAAGGGTTACTTGCCTCTCTGGAGTTTAACTTCTTGAGTTCTTTGTATATCTTGGATATTAGCCCTCTGTCGGATGTAGGGTTGGTAAAGATCATTTCCCAGTTAGTTGGTTGCCTCTTTGTCTTTTTGACAGTGTCTTTTGCCTTGCAAAAACTTTGTAATTTAATGAGGTCACATTTGTCAATTCTTGATCTTAGAGCATAAGCTATTGGAGTTCTATTCAGGAAATTCTCCCTTGTGCCCATATGTTCAAGGTTCTTCCCTAGTTTCCTTTCTATTAGTTTCAGTGTGTCTGGTTTTATATGGAGGTCCTTGATCCACTTGGAATTGAGCTTAGTGCAAGGAGATAAGAATGGGTCAATTTACATTCTTCTGCATGTTGACCTCCAGTTGAGCCAGCATCATTTGTTGAAAAGGCTATCTTTTTCCACTGGATGGTTTTAGCTCCTTTGTCAAAGATCAAGTGACCATAGGAGTGTGGATTCATTTCTGGGTCTTCAATTCTGTTCCATTGATCTACATGCCTGTCACTGTACCATTCATGTTGTCTCTTCTATTTTTTCCCCCTTAAACAGATGAGGGAAAAAGAAACTAGAAGAAGCCAGTCTGTGATGAAATATCTCACCACTCTTTACTGAGGTTTCCCAAGGACAGGCTTCCATTTCAGACTTGTTCTGTTGGTATGTGATGACATTGAAGGAAACTGGGACTCTATGTCAGTCCTACCTTGAACTGGGTTTTCAGCTGAGTGCTTCATTCTGACAGTTTAGCTTAATAGGAAGTGGTTTCCCATACATGTCCCCCTATGTGGGAAGGCAGAAGTGAGCGTATCCTATCACCGTGCCTTACTTAATATCTTACAGGAGCACTCTGACTTTCTGTTTTCAATGCCTTTTTAGAGGTACATACGTGTTTTACTTTAGTCTTTCATGACACTCACAGAAAGCCACTCAGACATGCATGTTAGCATTAGGATGTTAGCATTGACAGGGGTTAAGAGAAAAGTTGCCTGCTCTGAACAACTGTAGATAAACCCATGCTACTCAGATGTGAGTGTTCCTAGAAGATTACCTTTTATGATACAGAACATTAACTATTTGGTTTTTTGTTATTCACCATGCTGTAGAAGTCCTTGGCCTTTAAATCAGTTGAAACTTAGCCACACTGCCCTTGATCTTTAATCCAGTTAACACCAAACACCTTTAAAATGACAGTTTTATTAAAATTACTTATATACCTTTCGTATGCCAAGCCCTCCAATCTGAGTAACAAGCCCGCCCAAGAACCAGAGTGTCATTCTGGTTGTCTATAATAATGATAACAACCAGGCATTTTGGTATGCATACTGATTTTAATTAATTATAATGTTGTATTAATTAATAATAGTATATGCAAATGATGCTTATAATTGTGAGTTTTAGTCCACTCGTTCACATGAAGATAATAAAGTTCAGGATAGTGTATGAGACTGTGTAATCACTGTTTTCTAGAAAGAAAGTGAAGGGGAGGCTGAGACTATGGCTCAGTGGCTCAAGTACTTGCTATACAAGCATGAAAATCTAAGGTCGAGTCCCAGGAACCCATAAAAAGCTGGACACAGTAGCACATGTCTGTAATGAAAATGTTCCACTTCTCTGGAAGAGGAAAAATGGAGAATCTTTACAAACATGTGGGCCAGCCAGACTTGCACATGCTGTGGTAAACAAAAGACCCTGACTGACATTTCTGACTTCACACATATGCCACGATATGCCCACAGTTCCACACACGAGTGCGCGCATACACACACACACACACACACACACACGCACACACACACACACACGAGTGCGCGCGCGCACACACACACACACACACACACACACACGCTTCAGGTTTGTGGGTAACACCACAACATGAGGAACTGTATTAAAGGTCTGTAGCACTGGGAAGGTTGAGATCCACTGGGCGAGGGAACAAAAGAGGGGAGAAAGGAAAGCGAGAGGAGATGCACAGATCCCTTGGCTTCTTGCTTTTTACCTTCCTTGCCTTAGTAGTCAGTTCTCATGTGCTCACTTGCCTTGGGCCGTGAGCATTTTCTTGATATTTTGGACATACTGAGTCTTTGTAATGAGAATATCTTGAAGCTGCCTTCACAAAAACTGTTTTCGATAACATGTATGAGTTGTACCAAAGGATCAGGAACGGAAGAACAGCCTGCTTTCCTTCGGTTTTCTAATACAAGAAAATGCAAACTTTAGTTACACAGTGGTGTGCACACCAGTTCCAAATCCTTATGGACATTCCTCAGGGATGTGATCCACAATCACCCAGCATGGCCATGCTCTCTCTCTCCTTGCCCACGTGTAGCTGTTGCTGTGAGGTCTCTGGCCTCCCTTTCAGGTATCTTGGGCTTCTGGGTATGGAGGTGGCCTTCATTTGACAGATGCATGCAGTCACTTCTCATTAGGAAGATCAGGGGAAATGAATTTGTCTATCCTCATTTACTCAAGACAGTTCTCCAGTTCTCTCCCCCTCCCCACACCACCCCCAGATGTGTACATAGATGGTCTTGCTCTATTTCCCCAGAAGCGTAGGTAGTCAGGGATGAAAGCAGTTTCCTTCCTTTCGCTTCAGAGTAAGGCTCCAGCCAGGAGAAGGGAAAGAAATCAGACTCTAGTAAACCTAGAAGCAGAAACGAATTCTATCAGTCTGAACAGGAGAAGAATATGACTTCCGTATTGAAGGAAGTGACAGATGTCTCCAAGTTATGGGAACGGGTTTAAGCATAACCTTAAAATAGTGCTTTAGAGATAGGCAAGGACAGAGAGGAATTTGTCTTTGTGCGTTAAGCCCTTTCTCTTCTACAAGGATTTTTTTTTTCTAGTTAGAATATGTTTTGGACCAGAGCCAGGGAATGAGACTGATATTTTCTAACCTTGGGTGTTGCTGCCCCCTACATGGCAGGAAGACTATGAACAAATGAACTCTTCTCAGAGAGTACCTGTGACCGCGCTGTCTGGGGAACATACCCTGGAGACCTCCACATTTATCTCTCCACTTCACTATCCCAAACAAAGGAGTACTTATTTCTACCCCGTTATTTTGAATTCTCAAATGAGAAGTTGAAGTAAATTCTTTGCTTAGACTGGGGAGGAGGGAACCACTGATTATTTGAATTAGGGGCTGAGCTCAGGGAATTGCCTCTATCATAAAAACAGCCCCACAGGGGAACTTCATCCCCAGAGTTCCTCCTTTGGGAAAAAAATGATCTTGATCTGAGTTCTCTGTATCCCCGACCCCCACTGCCCAACTTCAAAACATAGAATAGAAGCTGAAGCAGCACAGGATGCAACTGGAGGGAGCAAAAATAGCATGGTTCTGATGCTGGATGAAAGACTCATTTGGAGCGGCAATACGGTTGACCCTACAGTATTAACAGGGAATCCTTTAAAATTTTACAGGAAGTTTGTGGTGTGTCAAGAACATAGCATGGATTCTCTCTCTCTCTCTCTCTCTCTCTCTCACACACACACACACACACACACACACACACACACACACACACACACACACACAAACACACACACACAGAAGGATTCATGAAAACACTTTCTCCTAGAATATGCACTGTCAGGATCTAAAAGGCACTTGATGACTTTACAGATAATTGCAATTAAAATGATTGCTAAGTGAGTAAATGATTGGCTTAGGAGGCATGTGCCAACTAATTACTGCTTCTATGTAATGTTATGAATATTGGCATGTTGCTGGCATTTGCACTTTCCAGATTTTGGGAGGGTGTGTGTACTAAATAGGAACTGTTTGTCATCGCTGTTAAAGACCTTGTGTCCTTGAACAAAAACCCCTACCACCTTTCTAAGAATCAGGCTACTGAAGACAAAAAGGATCTTTCCCATGAATGGCAGAAAATGTGCTGTAGCAATAAGGTGAAGGTATTTAGAGAAATTGTCCAAAGGGAGAACCCGAGACACCAAGAGTCTTCTCTTTTATCACACACACACACACACACACAACCCCAATGTAAACATGTTCAGGTGCTCTATGAATACCAGTTTTACATAGTATTCATATGCATGCTTCTTTTCTTTTGTTCTTTCTCTTTCTTTTTCTCTTGCTTTCTTTTTTGTATCATAATTATCATGGTAGAAATGATGCAACCATCACAACACACTTATATCCAGATCAATTGGGGTGGAGTGGGGTGGTGAGCAACAGTGTATTTATCAAAAACTAAATGAGCAGGTCCATGGATAAGGAATGGTTAAAAAAATCTAATTAATCAAGACAAATATTTTGAGTGCAATATCCAAAGAACTGAAAAAAAAAAGTCTGATATCTTAAGTTTCAAGATGAGGTCTGGGGATGTTAGAACCAGAGGGTAAGAGGGCTGTGGCAGGGCAGACTCAACCTGGTCCCTGCTCTAGTCAGGAGGTGACATAACATCTGCCTATCTCCAAGGGATCTAAGCCAGAAGGGAGTCTCCAGCACCAGGCTCCCTTTGGAGACTCGTCATTTTTATTTATACTTTTACTCCACATGCTGTCTGCAGGATCCTTGTTGACCAAAGAGACGCAGGCATGAGTCACTGCCTGTGGCAGGGATGGCATTTAACTGTGTGTGGAGGACAACCTTCAAGACATTTTTAATGAGTTTTAATTTGATTACTGCTAATTTAGGAAACCTTTAACGAATGCTAAGCACTATACAGATGTTTACATAGGAAAGACTATATGGTTAACAGCAACTTTAAGCACATTTAATACACATTAGAATCCATTTTGTGGAGAACAAAAGAGTCAGACCATGCCTTAAAATAACTGATCAAATAAACTGTACTAAATCAAATTTTAAAATCACAAGACACTATTCTGTGAAATGAAGACTGAGGTCAATTGGAATTAAACTATTCTGACACTCCAGTTTAAATTCACAACATATACATTAATTTTTTTTTGAAAACTAGATTATCATGATCAAGGAAAAACACTATAGTTTCCAAAAACATTGATTTGAATAATGCTAAAAGGATTTTAAAATTTCAGGATATTGGACAAACAAAGGGGATAAAGATGAGCCCAGATGCCAGCCCCTGAGGACAGCCTACCTACTACATTTTCTTGTCATTTCCTGATACTAACGTGTTCCAGGAAGTCTTAGCTTAGTTTCTAAAGCATCAGGGGGGTGCAGGGTGCAGGGTGGGTGGGTGGGGGAGAAAGACTTGAGGCTGCCTGCCTGTGTGTTTATAATCCCACATGTCTGATTTTTATTGGGTGTTTTCCAGGGCTTGCATTGCCATCCACAAGTCATGATGTGAAGCTCCCTTTGGATGAGCATTTCCAGGAATCCTGACAACAGGCCGAGGAAATGAGGCTCTGAGAAGCCCATGCTGCCAGGACAGGCTGGGCTAGCCTCTTTTTCAGCACCAAGCACTTTCTAGACTCCATCCTCTGTACCACAGGCAAAGCACCACTCCAGGAAGAACCCCACAAAGTGCAGGGAGGGGCTGGCATGTACTGAATGACTGAAGATGTGGCATCTCCCTGAATGAGAGTCCTGTGTGTGGGTGTACACAGGCATAAATATTACCAGATGATTGCCAAGAAGAAAGGCAAGATTATTTTTTAATCCAGCAATTAACAAAAACAGGAGGACTCGGAGTACAAACAATTGGCTGTACTCCAGTGTTCACTGAGGGATAGACCTAAGGCAGACACATTCAGTTTTAACTTGAACACTGTAGTACCAAGTGGACAGGCATAACTAGTCATGTGGCAACTTCTAGTTTTCCTAGAATAGAAATCACTGAAAGCATGGTCATAAGACAGTGCTCATAGAGGGAGCCTTTTCAAACAGACCCAGGGGTGGATTTGCATCTTAAGTAGGGCCAGCATGAGGAACACATTCAGTTCTAACACTCTTTTTTAGGATTTAAAAGAGTTTTGTTGTTGTTGTTTAAGTAGTGTTGGCTTTTAGAAACTGATAAAAACAGTCATAATGAAGTCATTTAATATGAATTTGTAGTAACTCAAACGGTATTGTGCTCCAGAATCTAAAACTCTGGTTAGTTAAGTCAAGGTTCCACCATGTCTGATTTCCCAGCACTGCTGACACCATGAAATATTTGTCAAGGATTTATTAATGGTTTCTTTAGATCTGAAAATATGCTAAATACAGCAATGATTTAAATGTACTGTTATTCTTTTGTGCAAATGGAATAATAGGGCATATCAACAAAAATAATAAAACTCACTTTTAATAAACAACAGATTGTTAATATGTACTTGCAGTTTAACTATTAAAATTTCTTGTTAGAAGACATATACTTATTTAATATTTCATCACCCAAAATGTTTGTGATGGCCTAGAAATCCAGAATCTATCCCACTGCCTGACTTGTTTGTAACTTGCTTCAAATAACTCATAGCCATATCCAAACAGGTAAAATGTTCAGAAGATAATGGTTTCCATGGGTATTACTGTTAACAACATATTACAGTTTAAGTACAAATCAAAATTGACTTCATGCAGTGACATACTATTTTAGGGAACATGAAAGATGCATTTTCATCTACTTTGAAGGCATTACAGGTTTTTGATATTCATATTAGATATATTCATCCAGCTCAATAATTAATTTTAAGTCCCAAAGGTTACAGGGCAAGTCAGCTCAAAGATGCATTTCCCTTTTTGAATCTCTCCTTCCTCCTGACTGCTGCATCTCAACAAGGATCTGAGGATGATGCTCAGAAAAGTAGAATTAAAATTGTATGAAATTATATGAACTACACACACACATACATACGTGTATATACATGTATGCATATATACATATATGCATATATCATATATCTTTAATTCTATCTTTCTATGAATTGGGGCATATTTATATTCATTTAAATATACTTTAATAATCTTTCATTTTTTTATGTTAGGCATTCAATAAAATCACAGCACAAAATTTAGATCCCTTTAACAGGTGAGCACTTTCCATCCGTTTCTGTTGATACTGCTTTGCATATTTTAGTTTTAGAATTTCCGCTAGCCCAGCTTCTTTCTGGGAAAAGAACTGCAGATGTTTATTCTAACAAAGAATGAGCCCTGCTGTGTTGCAAGTAGGATCCCCTCCCCCGGGTCTATGAGGCTAATAAGATTTAATTAAAGACATTCGCCATTGTGTCATTAGAGCTCCATGCTGATTGGACCTCACAAGGCTAGATACTGTGTGTCAAAGATTGACTAAAGGACATTTCATGTTTAAGGATGAGATGTGCAGGGTCTGGTCTGAATTGAAGCACTCACTAAAACAATATCCCCTATCTCAACATGGCCAAGTCCATAACATTTTGGGTTAAATACCTTGAAGCAACAGTGAATTGAGAGTTTTGTGAATTCCTTTGGCTCTTGCAATTCAGGAGCTGAGAAGATGAACATCTGAAATGGTGTTAAATCTATGCCTGTGGGCTGGCGTTCTTTGTTGCAAATATTGACAGAAAATAAGGAGGAGGAAGGAGACTGCTTAGACAATCATTGCCTTGAATTAGGATTTGGAAATCCTCAATCAGTGGTAACATTTTTAATAGACTTTAGCTGACATATTAGCGAATCTGCCACAAACCAATGACAATGTTGCTTTTATTTGATGGTAAAGAGATAGTGTGTGTGTGCTTCTCTGTTAGTTCAGATTGAATTCCTTTTTCGGGACTCCATCTATCTAGCACATCCTGCAGGAGCACACCTTTGCTATCCATGGACGATGCCTTGGCTGACCTAGAAAGAAAGCAGGTATCTGGGTTACTCGATGCAATATAGAAACAAGAAGAAAGAAAGAAGGAGAGGGAGGGAAGGGGCAAAAGGAGGAAAGAGAATATTGCCTGTGATTCCTGCACTTCTTTCACCCTGAGGTAAAATGCATGATGTGATAACCAATATCCCTGTCTTAAGCAGGTATATACATTTTAATCCTGTACATTATTACCAATCGCTCTTAATTGTTCCAACAACAAAATCTTCCAAAATGATGGATTTAGCTTGAAATAGGCAAATTCTCCCACATTTTAGACAGCATAATTGTTTTTAGAGCAATCTACAACCACGGTTTCAGTGCCAGACTTTATAAATATTTGCTGAAGTATGAATTAAGTTGCAGAATCAAAATATGTGTGTTTTAAGCATTTCAGTAGTTATCTGTGTAGGCTAACAAAATGAGGGTATAATAAATATAAATTGATTTGACTATTCAAAAGAAGGAGCCTTGTGCTTTCATTAACATTTTGTGTGTGTGTATGTTATTAATGCAACTCCAAAGTAGTAGTTCTCATTCCTCCTGGCAAAATTTTAAAAAGTAGGCTGTTCATTTTAATGAATATTGTACTATATATTGGTGTGTGTGTGTCTGTGTGTGTGTGTGTGTTCCTGTGAGTTAGCCTACAATGTTATGTTCCTTTAAATTTATTATGCTGATGTTTACATTTTCTCTTTGGGTAAATTAATTAAAACATAGGTATTGCTAAACAAAACCAGCAGGAACTTATTACTTTATTATTGACGTGGTTCTTCCTTTTCCTAGAACAGGTTTCAGCCCCAGCCGTAAGTCTGTGTTAGGCGGCCATGATTGATGCTCAGCTCACACTGTCCACATTTTCTGGCTCATGCATCATCATCAGGCCCCTCCAACACTACCGTCCTGAAGCTGTCCTACTTCCTGATTCCTGGTTTTTGCTGGTGATTCATGAGACAGAATAGTAAAAGGGGGGGAAAAATCTCACCTTGGCTTTTCACAGTGTATCATTCTCTGTGAGAATTCTAGTTTTGTTCATCAGATTCATGCAAATGTAATATTGATTGACAGTGATGCATATAGATCCACGTGCACAACGTGCTACATAGAAAGGACTAAAATGTTCTATTAGTGGCAGAACACACACTGATTATAAACTACTTTGAAACTGAAGTGAAAAACTTAGTGAAGGCATTTTATTTTTTGTATTTCCAAACTCTTGTTCACCATTTTCTGCTGATAATACCTGCATGTAGATATGTGTGTATGCCCATTTATGTGTGATGTGTGGGGGCCAGAGATTAATAATGCTGGCTCTCTTACTTTATCATTCTTTAAGTTACCTTACAAGACAGGGTCTCTCACTGAACCTGGGCTCTCTGACTCAGTTAGATTGGCAGGTGGTCTAGGGATTCCCTTGTCTCTCCCTCCTGAGAAATATACTGAACTTTTTTGTTTGTTTGTTTGTTTTGTTTTGTTTTGTTTGTTGCTGTTGTTTTCACATAGATGCTAAAGATCAAACTCAAGTTCTTATACTTGCATGGAAAGCACTTAAGTGCACTGTTCCTAGAATATTAGGAAATTAAATTGTTAATTTTCTAAGCCAAGGTCCCTCATTAACACTGGCATAAAAATTGCAAATATTTCCCTGTAATTTTTATCATCTTGAGTATGAAATAAGGAGAAAGGGGCCCGTTCTAAAACAGTCTGGAGCACTGAGGTTTATCTAGACGTTAACTAGATGAACTTGAAACCATTTCTGTGAAAGCTTTCAAATTCAGAAGCAGCCAGGCCTTAAAGAGCCAGGGAAAGAAAGTCTAATGGTACTGCAGAAAGGGAGCTGCAAGTTTGTGATGCTGTCTCAGAGCGTCTATTACCAGACATCAATGTTATCCCCAGAGGTTTCAGGAACATATAAATGCCAGGGAAGGAGTAGGTAGACTTCATAGGGTCGGAGACACAAGCTCAAATGTGGAATTCACCTGTGAGCCAAAACTCACTGCTGATGAATTATTTCAAAGAAAAGACATGTCCGAGGGTTACTTTCCCCATCAGACCAGACCTCTAGGTTCACCAGCAAGGTCGAAATAGCAAGAATGCTCTGGTAGACAGGTGCTTCGCCAACCTTAATGGACTCTAGGCACTCACCTGGGTATAAGGCTTGAACCAATAAAGATCAGAATGGTAGGATGGGCAATGTACAGCCCTCAAGAGAACAGGTGAGCACGCTCTGCAAGACCTCTGAGCTGTGACCCATATGCAGAGTGGCCCATTTATAAACAGTCCTCTCTGGCCAGCTCAGGTTTGGAGATTAATGTCAGAGCTAAAATAAACCTACTGTCTCCAAATTCCTCTTGGGAAGTCAACTGTGTCATTTTATGCAAAATTTTAAAAATTTCACTTACTAATGGCATTTTAAAACTAGCAGCACTTAAGATAGTAGGAACTTTAGGTCTATTCAAAAATATATTTCAGGTTCTCCATGCTACCTTGTCCTTCCTTCCTACTTTCTGCCTATGAATGAGGGCTGAAGTCAGTGTTTAGTAGCTGTGAAAGCTAGAATAAAGTTTTAGTTTGAAAAGATTTAAAAAGAAAGACAGTATTTGGATTGAACAATAGAGGAAGTGATACTCTTGGTATGGGGAAATCATTTCTGTTTCTCTTTTCTAAATACTCTTTAAACATTTAGTCTATTCATTTAAAATGAGGTAATAAATATATTAGTCAGTTAGCATTACATTAAACTACATAAGGTCAATATCCATTATAGCTAGAAGACTGAGTACCCTCAGCTTTGTAACTGGATGATTTTGCACATCCATGAAGATGTTAAGGGGAATTTCAGATGGAGGGGTGATATTCCAGGGGAAACCAGAAAGAATGATGACTCCAGACTTAAGCTCACTCCTTCCCACACAACATCATTGTGAGCTTAGCTACTGACACACTTCTCTTATTTAGGGTCACAAATATCACCCCTTCAATGCTCCTAAATTTGGTTTCTCGTGTAATAAAGATGGTCAATCTCTCTCAGATAAACGCCTCCCTCATCCAGTACATAGAGGTGTGCACGTCATCAGGAAGTTGCTTATCATTGTAGGGCCCTTACACTTGGTGTGACTTTAGACTCTGAAGTTTATCTTTGGGCACTGAAGAATGGATTGTCACAGTTTCACAGCTCCAAACAGTCCCTCTGTGCCACCAAATTCCTATAAGAAACACAAAACTTATTCTCTCTCCTTGTTCGTTTCTAAGGCATTTTGTCTATCAGATGCTTCTACTCTGAGGAAATCTAATGTCTCATCAAAATCTTTCTCGGCAAACAAGCACCTCTGTCAGAAGTGTCTTAATTTCTTATCCCAGAATGTTATCCACACGAAGAGTAATAAATAATTGATGTCACTACCTCTTTGTTGTGCGTCCCTGAACAGCACAGAGCTGGGAGGCTGACAGCTGGGTCAGGACCAGGCACCCAAGATCTGACATGACATGCAACTAACAAGTTCCTTTCAGTTTATCCCAAAAGAAGACAACGGTCCAAAGTGCAGAAAGAAATCCCGAACCAAAACGAAAGAGCTTCTTTCTTTTCCCCTAAGTGTTTGCAATGAGCTGCTTTCCGACCCGAGAGCCCCTGGTCATTTTACAGGACTGCCCAGCCCCCTTTCTTCCTCACACTCGCTTGGCCATTTACGCCTGGCTACGGATCAATATGAGCAATTCTTGGAGAAATACGATGTCTCCATGACAACCAAGCCACAAATTCTCAGTGGAAGGCAGTGAGACCAGTAGCCAACCCTCCAGAGGTTTCTAGGCCTATAAGGGTAAGAAGTCTTAAAATGCAAGGATGGACAGAGGAAAAAGCCGGAGCAATTCATTCTTTATTACCAGTTTAATGGCGCACGATGTATGGACCGGTATTCATTTTTTCAGACTCTTCCCCAGCTCCTGTATTTTCTAATTAACTCACCTTTTTTTTTGACATGTTCTTTTGTTCATAACTGTCAGATGGTAAAAGCCATATCTGAATTTTACTCTCAGTCCACTTGTATTAAGGCATGGTGGAACTGTTTTGACATTTGAAATGGCATCACGTTGATGCATCATGTTAAAAACAGCGAGTGCTTAAGTAAACACCGGACACTAAATATTTAACTTTCTGACAAAATGTTTGATGGGAAACAGCTCATTAAGAACTTTAAAAACCTAATCAGAATTAGACAGTTTCAGTCCTGACTAGAAGTAATCTTAAGAATAATTTTCAGTATAGACAGTTAACATTGCTATCACCCCTCCTTTTTAAAGTGAAACGAATTGACATTTTCTTTGGAGTGTTATGTCAGGGAGTGGGGCTAATTTGTTCTTTAACAATTTCTGTCATAAAAAGATGCTGTATCTCTGTGCCCTAAGATGCTGAAGAGAAAGCGTTGCTGGGATCGGGCTTGCAGCTGCAGCTCATCTTTTGAGGGATCCTAGTGCAGTGGAGGGGGCCTGATACACACTTGCCATCACCACTGGGCCTATTGGGGTTCCAAGATGACTTAGGGGACCTGACATAGATTGCAGGCTACACCTTTCACTGAAAATTAAATCTCAGTATCTCTCCTCCGGGAAGGATCAGGGGACTGTTTGCAGCTGCCCCCCTGTCAGGGAAGGCGACACAATTTGGAAATCTCTTAACTAAGCTGACAGCCTACAGAGAGGATGAATCAAAAATATGATACAAAGATCAGCGCACAAAGATGTCAGAGGGTGGAGGGGACACTGTAGCTACGCAAAACAGGAAAGAAATGTCCAGCCGGGAGAGATAGCTGACTCTTTCAATCACACTAATAGGGTAGATACTAGCATCTTATAGCTTTTGTGACCCAACAATATCATTCAGTTTTTAGTAACAATTCCTTTTTTCCCTTTGTAATTAACTAATCATTAAAATTGGGCATGCTTCAAACCAAATCAGAATAAAAAAAAAATCCCTGTTAAGTTATCCTGGCTATCTTTTCTTGGTACATTTTCCTATCTTTCCTTTCCACAAAGAGACAAGCAACTTTGACACAGAGTAAATCTTCCTTCCTGATTAAGGGTTCCGATTGTCCTCCCATTGTTTGACCATATCCAGCCCTGTTTTGCTAAAGCCCTTTCTCCCAGTCAGAGTTCTGTTTGAACAGAGAAAGGTAAAGAGATTCTAGTGGCTGCCATTTGTTCCTCTCTGCTCCTCATCTCTGCATTTCTGCCTTTCTCTTGTTAGATCTCATTATTTGAAATATTTGAAATGTCAACATTTCTCTACTTTCCAGCTTCTGTGTGGATTAAGCAGTTTAGCTTAGAATTGATAATGAACTAATGGTGTCAGCTTCCCTTCTCCGTCATAACGTCTTTGTACTTTGTTCAACTGAATTCTTGATGAAAGAGGAAAAGATAACAGCCCCACACTGTGACCTCCTGGGGGGGGTGTTAATTTGAGAGTGCAGCTGCTAAGAGCCAGCAACCTTCCAGTGTCCTCCCCCACACCCTCCCAAGGACCCCAAAGCTGTGTCAAATTTATCATTTTATACTTGACTATGTTTAAATGGCTTCCACCTGCACTCTCCGACTCTTCCAAGACACATCTGTCAAGAATGTCCTCTGTATCTTGGAAGTTTGCCGAGTTCAAGTCGTTGCCATGCTTGACCGGACTGACTGAAGCTGTTAAAAAGAGAGAAAGGAGAGAGAAAGAGAAAGACAGCCATGAAAAAGTAGCAGTGAACATCATTAGACCATTTCAGACCCACAGATAGTGCGGGGCACACTATGGAAACACAAATAATAAATTGAAATACAGTGTATCCTCTAAGTATTTATTGGCAGACACGTAATTAGTTGAAAAATCCATAGATGTGACTTTATCGCAGAAGAAAAATAAGCTTCTGGCTTTGGCTTAAAAGCTACATAGCTACAAAGTGACAAAGTGATGCTTTCGAAGCAGAAATCGTATTTTTAATGCATAAATCTAAAACAATATAGTCAATTAAGAGCACATGGGCACAGAGCAAAGCGTATCAGCCAACTCAATTAGAAAGTGGGGCTCTGCCCCGTGGTGAGGCTCCTTCTGCAGGTCCAATCACAGAAACAGATTCTTTGTTTGCACTTGGCTCTTTCCTCATCTTCCTGAAACCCATGACCCCAAACGCACGCAGGCAAAAAGTCTTAAAGGAAATCTTCAAGTATAGCATGAATGCATTTCACGTGAGGATAAGAGGGTCCAGTGTTTGTAGCAATAGCTTACTCAAAAACTTTTCACAAGATCATGTCCTAAGGAGCAACAGGGACTAGAAATGGAAGCTGGCACCTGGCTCCAACATTTCCTGTAAGTTCATTATCAATACCAGCTCTTCAACATGCAGATTCAAATATCTGTGATTTTCCACAGGTTGAAACTCTTGCTGTAAATGACATACTTGAGCAACATATTCTCATGTTACCTCTGCTCTAGTCAATATCTGCCAGGGTTTACTCAGCATGAAGGGATTCAGTGTACAGAACAAACTGAGTACAGATCACACAGAGCAGGTTACACCCACTGATCTGAAGCTGAATGCACACACATTGTTGAGGATATGCATTGCTGCAAAGTGTAAACACGTGCACACCTTTGTCCATATATGACCTCATATATGCTTACATCTACACATATGTATATATCATTTAGCATATTTTCTAATATAGGCATGTAAACATATACATATGCCATTGTTTCTCTCTATACATGCATACATATATACATATATAAACTACCGAGTATACATATATATACACATATACACTTCATATGTGTTTATGCACATATACACACTACTTATTGCACATATATATATATACATATACAGTTTCATCTATAATTACATATGTATACTACTGAGCATTTCTATATAGTAATATTTATGCATATACACACATTATCAAATATATATAACACATATGTATACAAACATATATTCATATTCCCATAGATACTTTTAAGTGTACACATAATATATATATAAACATTCATTTTTATATACACAGACACATACTACTAATAGCGTATATATGCACTTATATAAACATGAACATTTGCATATATATATATACTATTGAGTGTGTATATAAATTCAAATGCATATACACACATATATGTATATAACTGGCTATGCAAATATACTCTTGTATATATCCTTACACTTAGCTATATACAGAGATACACTTTTGAAAGCAGTAGAATCTTATGCTTCTTATGTTTCTATAGTACATGCTACTATAGAGTCTACAGCTCTTGAAAATATACCATATTTATAAGTAATCAATGCAATAAACAAAATTACCTACATAGCTCATATAGAAAATATTCTTAGGCTCAGGGTCACTGTTGCTAAACCTCCTTCAGGACATAAAGGAGCCACACAAAGCCTGGAGCCCGCATTGCTTCACACACTGGATAAGTGACATCAAGGTGGAGTCTTGCAGGAATCAGCAACATCAGCACTCTGGACTCCCACTCCTCTGTGTGCTCAGACCTGAGGCCCAGCAGTGACTCTTTAAAAGAGGCTGTGGCAATTCTAGTCACACATTCCCTGCAGACAAGGTCAGCAGCCCTCTGAGAGCCCAGAGAGTAGCTGTACTGTGAACGGGTGGACAGTCTTTGGAGTTGCACTTCCTGAAAATCTTGCCTTTAGAAGCAGACACAAGGGAAGGCTGAATTTTTTTTAAATTAGATATTTTCTTCATTTACACTTCAAATGTTATCCCCCTTCCTCATTTCCCCTCCAAAAACACCCTTATTTTAAGTAAATACACCTATATTTTCATTTTGTACATTTGGATTTTCTGAATCCGCACCCCCCCCCCAAAGTATAAGCTAAGTCTGTTTCCTTCATTTTCTATCATATCTGCAATAGTGCCTGGGCCACAGGGATTATTCTCCAAGGATTTCTGAAATGAACGAGTGGACCAGGGTTGAAGCAGAGGGGCCAGACTAGCTGTCCTCATAAATCAAGAGGATGTGTGCTTTCAAGGATGTGTGTTCAGTTAGATCCATGAGAAGACTACTGTTTTATACCATGTGGCCAAGTCTGTGATCGTCAAGAAAATGTCTCTGTGCCCTGATTGTCACCAGTGTGGCTTTCTCAAATTTAATTTTCCTCACTTTAAATCACACGGGTTGACTATATTTGAACTCATGAATTTTTGTGAGGTGTTTAAGTGGGATAGGTAAATGGAGCAAAGCTACAGGAAACTATTATACTGGTCAACATTTATAAACATTTTTACATGGCTTTTACCTTCAGGTATCTTGTTAACTTTCTGAAGTAGTGAGGGTGGTGTTGACAATAAGGGATGACTCACACAGATAAATCTTGTGCTAAACACCCATGCGCTTATGTCTCTATTTATTTGGGCAAGCACGTTATCCTTGTCATCTAACATACCATTCTTTCATGACTGAACACCTTTCATCAACCATCCACTTAGTCATTCCTCCAACATATCTTTACCAAGCACCCATTATTAAAAATGCTATTCTAGCGGGTCTCTACCCTGTAGTCCTGAACTACTGACTATAGACAGAGTCTGGGAGAGGGGAAGCCATTGTTTTCAGTTGTGTACCCACCTGTGAACTCCAGTGGATTTTTTCCATCCTTGTTCTCATAGAAGGCCCTAGTTAAACTCAGGTAGTCACACACACACACACACACACACACACACACACACACACACGGTATAGATGTAAGAAAGGGATTAGCAGGGAAGAAATAGATTAGAGGGTAGGAGTATGAGATCAGTGTACTACTGTGTGAAATTGTCAAAGAACACATTTAATCAATAAAACATGCTACTGTTAATTAGAGACCTCCAAGGGAAGAGGGCATGACATTCAAAGTGCCCACAACTGTTGTGAATGGCAATAGATTAAATCCAGCATGAGAAGATCTACCAAATGATTCCAAAAGCTAGAAAGTCAGATCAGACCTTTGGGAACTGAGTTCAGCAGGTATCATGTAGCTACCCTTTGCCTTGACTTCTGATTTCTAAGAAGTTTGGTTCTTGTGAAGGTCAATGTTGGAGAAGGTTGGTTATTCAGGTATCTTCCTTATGGCAGATTAGTCTTTAAATCTAAAGTGGTACATGATTCCCCATCCTTTCCTGGGTGGTTCACAGAGTATCCAATTAAACTTATTGGGGAAGAAGGGATGATGCTGTGTCAATTGGGAATGGTGGGCTTCTGAGAGGTTAATTACTGCCAGTCTACCTTTCGTTTGTTTGTTTGTTTGATAGGCTAATCCTTGTGATTGTCCTTTTGGGTGCTTCCTGTGGTGTTTTCCTCATTAAACTCTGACATGATGAGTGGCTGGGGTTCATCTAATGAACCATTTCAAAACCGGTGCAATCAAAACACATTGATTTGGTGCTTATTATGGGCATAGCTCTTTGCTGGACCACAAGGGGCAAAGAAGTGAATGTACTTTCAATGGACCCTCATGCAACTTGTGATCTAGTTGATGTACAACTAGCAAAATTAGTCAGGAGCTCTAGAGCCTGTGGTCTAAGGGTGACATGCCTTTTAGGAGGATAGAGAAGTTCTCTACTGTAAAGGACTAAGGAGGTGAAGTTTGACCTAGCTGTCCTTGAATGGGATTGTGGGATAACCAAAGGGAGACATTCACACCAAAGATGAAGGCCTAGACACAGATATGACCAAAGACTTACTAAATATGCTATGTAACATACATGTTTGATGCGGCTGTCCATTTGGGATGTTTGAAATGAATTCTCCATATTTGTCTCGAGGAGCTGTCTGTGAATTGCTGTTGTTGGCTAATTCTTCTCACCTATAGAAGTAGCTATAGACAGGTTTTTTTCCTTGACCTAGATAGTCAATAACTTGATCTTTACTGATGGAGGGCCCATTTATCACAGTAGCCATCCTTTCACTATACATATCGACCTTTCCTTATCAATACCACAGTCCATTTGTAGCTCATCACTAAAGTTCTTGGGTGTTTTCGGTAGTTTTTGAAGGTGCTTTTCAGAGCTTGGCAGAGAGGTGCTTCTGACATCAATACCATGCAAATGACTAGCCTCATCTTTGGCTTAACATCAGCTGTTTATTTCCTCAGGAATGGATTGTGAAACCATCTACAACTGGAGGCTTGGGGCCCCAAAAGACACACTCTTCTCCTCGACAGATCTTCACTAAAAGATGGGAGCTTGGTCCATTCACTGATAGAGGGGCGGCTGTTCCATTTACTCACCACATGCTCTGAAATATAGACAGCCAAAAGGCTGATGCTCTGAATATCTTTTCAATATCTCTAGCCAGTAGACACAGAGAAGAGTCTGTGTGCTCTACATGAATGTGTGGGACTATGGTACCTCTAATAAGTTTATTTCTAGATCCTAAGAAATGAAAAGTTCAGGCAAAAACAATAGAAAGTCAGTATTTGCATCTCTCTCTCTCTCTCTCTCTCTCTCTCTCTCTCTCTCTCTCTCTCTCTCTCTCCCTCTCTCTCTCTGTTCCTCCCTCCCTCCATGTGTGCGTATGTGTGTGTTTGTGTGTGTGTGGTATGTGCATGTTCACGCATATGTGTTGTGTGTACAGGTTCATATTCACATGCATGAACACATTTGTGAATACATTCACCATATTATTTTTTGAGCCATCTTTTATGTGGGTGCTACAGATTGAATTTGGGTCCTCATCCTTGCACAGCAAGTACTTTTACACCCAGCCATCTCTCCAGTTCTCCCCCCCCCCAAACCAGTAGTTTAAAACTACATCTCAAATATTTTAATGAAGACTCTATGAGAGGATTTAATTGTTTAAATTATGTGGTGACGTGGCCATACAAATCCATGTGGCAACCGCCACGGGCCTCTGGTCTCTATTCTGGCTTCTATTATTTTCTAGAAACTTCCTCCCCTCCCTCTTTTGCCATTTGTAAAATGATGGCATTTAATGTCAAAGACAGCTAAGCCTAGAGTGTTAGTTGCCTTTTTTATCACTGTGACCAAATACAGAAACACATAAAAGAGGAGACTTTTACTTTAGCTCATGATCTCAGAGCATCTCAGGAATGCATGGGTAGCCAAAATATGTAGCTGGTACTCATGGTGGCAGATAGGAAGTCAAGAAAGTTAAACCAAAACTGGAGGTAGGAAAAGTCCTCAATGGCCCCTCTCCAGGGACTCGCGTCTGACACAATGGATCCATGTAACAAAGGTTCCATAGCTTCTGACCAGCTGGGGACCAAGAGTTCAAACACTTGAGCCAGGAGAAGAACCTCTCTCACTCATACCATGCCTAGGTAGAAAACAGTTCCAGGAGGTACACTGGCATCCTTGATGAGAGAATATACAGCACCAATAAAAACCTCCATTCACTTCCACAAACAGTGCATGATCTTTTCAGATAAGTGACCACTGACCAAGCAGAGAGCTTGTTGACAATCCATAGCATTCCACCATTGGTGAAAAACATAATAAAGGGTCTTTCCAGAAGAGATAATCCTTCCCTATGCCTAACGTAGCATTCACACATTGCTCACCAAGTCTCCCAAGATGATGATTGTGTGCGACATGTCAATCTACTTCACCTTGGGCTTACCAATGAAACTGTTGTTCTCCTTACTTGCAAATTAATGGCTCTAGAAAGATGATTACATGTAAAATATTTTCAATAATCCAAAATCCTGTGAATTATCTAACTTTAAATTTAATACTGTAAAGCCAACTATTTCTAATTATCTTTTCTTGTTATGTGTTTCAGTAAAAAATAATCCATGTTATTTATGAGTGAATAAATATGCATCAAAATTATTCCAATATAATTAATCAGGAATTATTTGGAAAGGTTTCCCAGGGCTGGAGAGTTGGTTCATTAGTTGAGAGCATGCATGTTTGGTTCCCAGAATCTAAGTCAGGCAGTTCACAACTGTCTGTAACTCTAGCTGCTGGATATCTGTCACCTTCTTCTGGCCCCCTTGGGCATTGCACTTCCATGCATATCCCACTCCCCAATAAAAAATAAAATCTTACAACAACAACAGCAACAACAACAGCAACAACAGAGATCCATTCGTATGTGCAGTCTCTTTGAAAAGTGAATTCTTAAAGGCAAATGATTCATAAAAAGAAATGCTGATCAAAGGAACAAACACTCACCAGAAAAAGACTATGCAAGATGTATGGATGATACAAGATTGTAGAGGTCAGGAACAGAAACCATGGTCTAAATCTTTTACCTCAGTCTGGAGGTGAGGTGCATCACCTCTGGCTTGGGAATCCCTGCCTCTTCACACAAGATACACTAAATGATAACTTACAAAAGGCACAGAAGACAAAAAAATGACGTCAAATTTGCACGCACACGTGTGCATGCACACACACACACACACACACACACACTATTTGAATATAGATGCCCTTAGAGGACAGAAGAGGACATCAGATCTGGAGCTGGAGTTACAAGGAATTGTAAAATGACTGTCGTGGGTGTTAGGAACCACATGCAGGTACTCTGTAAGAGTAGCACATGCTCTTAACCAATGTATATAAGTATTTTTTAAGTCAGAAGGAAGCAAAACCAATAAGGAAAATTTAAGCATCATGAGCAACTCTGTAAGCACAGAAAATGTTATCTGGATAGACTCCAAATTCAGTTTACAAAGTGGCTTTGTCTCTGGACAGATGCTGTATCAGGTCAGTATTATTTACTAAAGAGCTGTGTCCATATTTCCCATACTTTTGAGAGTATCGACCATAGCAATCAAGCAGTAGTGTTTCTTGGGTGTATATCCTGTATTAGACTCTGGGATTACTATGCTTTTGGTATGGAAAACAAAATCCTATAGTGACAGTGACAGTGACAATACAATTAGGTGCTTGATGCTTCATCACCACTAAGTGATCTTCAGCAAGAGCACTGTTGTATGTCTGTGTTCCTCTGTCCTCCTGAGCTCTCTACCTAAGATGCACTGTCATTTGGGCATGACTGTCTAGTGGGAATTTCCTTAAGACGAATTTATTTATTTATTTATTTATTTCACTCCAGATTTTATTCCCCCCCATCCACCCTCTGACTGTTCCACATTCCATACCTCCTCCCCAACTCCCTGTCTCTATGAGCATGTCTCCACCCCCAACCCTCCACCTCAAGACTGATATATTTTAAAGTGGTAAGAAGATGACTTTTTCAAAATTCTTTGACTAATGACTATTATGTCAGTATCCATATCCAGATATGTATAATATTTATTGAATTCAATATATAAATACTATGTTTATATATTATTTTATATCATATATATTCATATATACACACACATATATATGTATGATATATATGTATATATCATACATATATATATTCAAATTGTTGGCTAACTAGGCTGAGGAGGGAATTCTTGCTGAGACATGTGGCTAGATTGCTCAGAGAATTAGAGGTCAGGCTAATGTTGAGGAAGAAATAGCAACTATTTACTAAATTTCTTTTTTATTGATTTATTTATTTTTTATATTTTTATTTACATTCAAAATCATTTCCCCTTTCCCGTTTCCTCCCTCCCCGAAAGTCCCATAAGCCCCCTTCCCTCCCTCTTTTCCCCATTCAACCCCCTCTCGCTTCTCTGTCCTGGCATTCCCCTACATCCAGTCTTTCCAGGACCAGGGGTCTCTCCTTCCATCTTCTTGGAAATCTATTGATATGCGTGTTGTGTCTAGGGTATTCCAAGATTCTGGGTTAATATCCCCTTATCAGTGGCTGCATACTATGTGTGTTCTTTTGTGATTGGGTTACCTCACTAAGGATGATATCTTCAAGTTCTGACCATTTGCCTAGGAATTTTGTGAATTCATTGTTTTTAATTGCAGAGTAGTATTCCATTGTGTAAATATACCACATCTTCTGAATCCATTCCTCCGTTGAGGGACATCTGGGTTCTTTCCAGCTTCTGACTTTTATAAATAAGGCTGCTATGAACATAGTGGAGCATGTGTCCTTATTGCATGCAGGGAAAGCCTCTGGGTATATGCCCAGGAGTGGTATAGCCGGATCCTCCGGGAGTGTCATGCCCAGTTTTCTGAGGAAGCGCCAGACAGCTTTCCAGAGTGGTTGTACCAGCTTGCAATCCCACCAGCAGTGGAGAAGTGTTCCTCTTTCTCCACATCCTCGCCAACAAATGAATCCACACTCCTATGCTCACTTGATATTTGACAAAGGAGCTAAAACTATCCAGTGGAAAAAGATAGCCTTTTCAACAAATGATGCTGGCTCAACTGGAGGTCAACATGCAGAAGAATGCAAATTGACCCATTCTTATCTCCTTGCACTAAGCTCAATTCCAAGTGGATCAAGGACCTCCACATAAAACCAGACACACTGAAACTAATAGAAAGGAAACTAGGGAAGAACCTTGAACATATGGGCACAGGGGAGAATTTCCTGAATAGAACTCCAATAGCTTATGCTCTAAGATCAAGAATTGACAAATGGGACCTCATTAAATTACAAAGTTTTTGC
Source organism: Tokudaia tokunoshimensis (assembly GCA_036184795.1). NCBI lineage: Eukaryota > Metazoa > Chordata > Mammalia > Rodentia > Muridae > Tokudaia > Tokudaia tokunoshimensis. Next base: position 75,471,625 of record BTHU01000008.1, on the reverse strand, counting down.
AAGGCAAAAGACACTGTCAAAAAGACAAAGCAGCAACCAACTAACTGGGAAATGATCTTTACCAATCCTATATCCGACAGAGGGCTAATATCCAAGATATACAAAGAACTCAAGAAGTTAAACTCCAGAGAGGCAAGTAACCCTATTAAAAAATGGGATACAGAGCTAAACAAAGAGTTCTCACCTGAAGAATATCTAATGGCTGAGAAGCACCTAAAGAGATGTTCATCATCCTTAGTCATTAGGGAAATGCAAATCAAAACAACCCTGAGATTCCATCTCACACCAGTCAGAATGGCTAAGATCAAAAACACAGGAGACAGCAGTTGTTGGCGAGGATGTGGAGAAAGAGGAACACTCCTCTACTAAATTTCTTTAAACATGATTTCATTCCTCACAGAAACACAAGTTTCTCTATTGCCCAGAATATATGAGTGATGATCTACTTTGGTTGGATTGACAACAAGCAAATGCTATACTTCTGACTTACCATGATGCACAAGCTACTTATCAATACTGATCTTAGTTGTAAGAGAGATGGCTTCATAGTTAAGAATACTTGCTGCTCACTCTTTCAGAAGACCAAAGTTCAGTTCCCAGAACATACACTTTTGGCTGGCTCATAATCATCTGTAACTCCAGCTTCTGGAGCATTTGACACTCTTTTCTGGCCTCTGTGGACACTTGAGTACATGTGATATAAATTTACATGTACATAGAAAATGAATGAATAAATGAATGAATGAATGAATGAATGAATGAATAAATAAAATAAATGGTTCATATAACCCAGGTAAAGTACTACTAATAATTTCTAAGGCTGAAAAAATTACCAAATTTAATTGTAATTTAAGGAGAAAATCTCAAGGCTCTACTTAATGCTACAGCTCAAATTTACCCAAATATCTCTAGTAATTTATCATTAACAACAGTAGCAGGTTTCATCAGAAAACTTATTTGCATATTTTAAAACAGGAAATATTAATATTCACTATTTATGATCCAAATTATATGTACTCATTGCAAGATAAAAGATTAAAAAGAGTTTCACAACTGGAAAAATTTCATGGGTTCTCAAGGCTGCAGTATACAGCAACAGGGCAGGGGGAGGGTATGTCCCTCCCATGTCTGTAGTCTAGTGTCCAGTATCACCTCTATTCTTCAGTGTGACCTTGGGCTTGGGAGTTTATTTTCTACACAGAATGAGGGAGTTGGACCAGGAAGCCCTTCTGCTATTTTATAACTCTGATGTTCTAGAATTTTCAAAATCAACCATCTGCTCATTCAGAGCATCACTGAACAGGATGTTAAGAAGCAAATAGCCAAGAGACTGGTTCTGAAAATCCAAGACCTCTAAGTGTTTTCCATCATAAGTGAGGATACTGGGTCCTTTGTGGCTTCCATCCTGCAGGCATGGAGAGAACAAGATTTCCTCTGGGACTCAGAGCTAACTCAGTCAGCAAACTTCTTGTCCTGAGAGGACAAGAAGCCAAGTTTGACTCTAACTCACATAAAAGAACAAGTTTTATGGTGCTTGTAATCCAAGCCCTGGGGAAACAGAGATGGAGGGTTCTCTGGGGCTCACTGGCAGTGTTCCTGAGGATGACACCTAAGGTTGTCCTGTAGATGTCACAAGAACATGTATAGTATATGTGCATGCACACACACACACACACATGTGTACTGATCCATGCATATACATGTATGCACACAAATAAAAAATAATCTGATCAAATTACCTGGCTTGGTCCAAGCATCCTACACAATAGAAATAATCACTTAAGAAATAAAAAGAACTCAGCAACATCTTATCTTAGAAGACTACCTCAGACTATAGAGGTACATGGGTGGTGGACAGCTTTCAAATGCATAACAGAGATTAGCTTTGTACTCTTCATGTAATTTAAGTTTGTCCAAAGTCATTTTTCTAATAAGGACTAAATCCTCTGGTAAATATAGAAGTTCATTGTCTATGCTTGCTGTTCAGAACCATAAAAAATATGAATTGGAAAGCAAGAATCGATTCCAAAGGAGAAAATAGATCCTCATATATTGGCACCTTGAAGAAAGAGAGACCCAGGGAAGAACTTACAGTTTGGTTTTGAAAATGGAGGAGATGGTCATTAAAACAAAGCAGACCTTTCAATAAAAACAAAACAAAAAACAAACAAACAATAACAACAACAACAAAAAACCAAGCTAGCATTTGAGACCAGAGATTAACCTGATTTATGTATGAACTTGATAAAGACTACAGAGTATAATTTAAACAATAACAAAACCTGTGGTTCTCCATAAGAAAAAATAACAGGGGGAGCCCCCTCTTGATCACTGGGAGAAGGAGACAACTGCAGAAATTACATGAGTTCTCAAATCCATAAGTCCTGCAACTTTCCCCAGGCTGAAGCTAATGCAGGACCATCAGTATGGGAAGAATGCTCACAGGATAGTCAATCCTCTGCTTACATTGGTCTGTATCTCGGAAATACTTGTCCCATATTGTTAATCATTTCAGATGATACTGCCCCTAGATAGGAAATGGAAAATAATCAAATCATGTCACCTAGCCTATACCTTGTTTTCATTTTTTAACAGAAGGAAGGAAGGAAGGAAGGAAGGAAGGAAGGAAGGAAGGAAGGAAGGAAGGTAGGTCTAAGAATATTTTGAGTCATTAGTCTTAATTGCTTTGAAAGTGATAGTTTTGTTTGATATCAAAGTGGGAAGTCTTACTAAAATGGGAGACATGCTTGGATACATTATAGTCCAGTTTGGAATGAGCAACGCTTTCCCATGCCTTGCCTCCCACACATGCATTCATATTAGATGTGAGAAATATAGGTGGTGGCTGACATTCGATTTTATGGTTATACATATGAAATGAAGCCATGTGTTTTAAAATGTTCATGTGCTTGTACTTATTAAAAGATAAGTAGTAAAATGGCTTCCCATATCCTCAAACAGTCAGTGCATTATAATCAGACTATTTGAATGATGTTCTCAAGATTTTATTACTCCCAAAACATAGAACCGACCTTTATAAATAGCAGAGAGTGCCCTTTATATACATTATTACTTTTAAGATAACATCTCTTTATGTTGCACATACTGCACTTGAACTCATAATTCTCCTGTTCTGTCGTCCCAAATGTTAAATGTACAGATGTGTATCACCATACATCTCTGAGAGTCTCAATTTAATATAAGATAATCTATAATAAAAAGATAAACATAACCCAAGGAAAAGAATTTAAGAGCAAGCATGTAAATGAATGAAGAGAAACTGCTCCCTAGCGGGGCAGTGGTTGTGCACACCTTTAATCCCAGAACTTGGGAGGCAGAGGCAGGTGGATTTCTGAGTTCGAGGCCAGCCAGATCTACAGAGTGAGTTCCAGGACAGCCAGGGCTACACAGAGAAACCCTGTCTCAAAAAAAAAAAAAAAAAAAAAAAAGAAACTGCTCTTTATAATCTAGGAAGGTGTATAAGAGTCAGGCTCAACACAAAAGAGATATTATCATAGTTTGAGAACAAAGATAATAGTAAGCAAAGGCCAAGAGTTGTACAGATGCTTCTAGATAAAATGATTCCCTAGTTTATGGTAAAATACCCCTTGCTATGTTTTAAAATTGTGTTTGGAAGAACACATGGATGTAAAGGGTTTCCAAGTCTTGTAATGTCAGACTGAATCAATTAGAGAAACCACTATTAGGTAGAGTCAGTGAGAAGACAGGCTGCACACACACTGTGACACACTTACATTGGGGAAAGAATTCAAGGGAAACACAATTTTAAGTATTTGTAAAAGAATCAGGATAGTGAGCTATCATTTGGTAGGACTTTGAGACTTTGTTTCATAGGGAGAAAAAAATGTAAGCAAATGACTGAAGTCAAGTTGGGGTTCTCAGGATAGGATGAGCAATGCACTAGGTCCAGCATGGGAGACACAAGAGAGGAGACTGTGAGAAGAGCCAAGTAAGCCCAGAAGGAAGCCTTTGCTCTTGAAGCACTGCAATGGGTTCTTTGTTGGGTATTAGGATAAAAAGGGATGTTAGATGACAATGAATGCTCTGGAAGGAATGGAGGAGAAGAAAAAATTCATCACTATGAGAATATCTGAATATACCAAGATGAAGTCTGGAAGCAAATCTGGAAGGAAACATATCTATGATGCTCTAAATAGTTCTAATAGTCATTTCTTTCCTCCAGTATCTCTTACTCCCATGACCACTCCCCCTCTGCATTCTCTTCTGGGATAGCTACTATGACCACCCAACTGGATATCTCTCTTCAGTCCTTCTTTCAACTGAGAAACTCTGCATCTCAAACCAGAGGTCTGATCTCACAGCTCTTGTGTAGAACATGATCTGCTACAGTCCACAATGGGTGATTCCAGAGCTGTGAAATTGATGAACCATCCAAGTGCAGTCTCAGGTAACAATGGCTGGTTTCTGAGGGAGTCCACCCTGTTCTCAAATATTTCCTTTCAAACTGTGATACCATATACTTCAACATTGTGACATCACACATTGTCCCTTGGATATGACATCCATTTTCTGCACCCCTGCCTTTGTGAAGATCCTTGGGGATAGATGTCACTCCAATTCATTGTTTACTAAAATCAGTTCTCATTGAAGATTTGGCTCAAATTCTACCTATTTTATGGAATATTCATTAACCCACCAATGACTAAACCTCTCCCCTGCTCTGTATCTGGTTTAGCACTTTATCTTATTTAAATTACACATCTACAACCATTCGTTGTCCACACTTAGGCACGCTAACAGGACACCCAGGTATTTCAGACACATCTTGCCCTGTGAGGCTGCTTTCCTCTATAATGGAATCTCCAGTGCTGGAATCAGAAGCCCTGGCTAGAGAAATCAGAGGCATGACCCAAATGTCAGTTTCTGACATCCTGAGCTTGTCTCAGTCAGTTGGAAATTCAGAGAAGGAGAGAGAGAGAGAGAGAGTATGCTGGTACCAAATGTAATGAGCTTAGTTCTCCAGGGACAGTGTAATTGTAGGCAGCACTGGCTGAAAAATCTACTTTCTCAGAATTGGATCTTTATATAAGAGCCTGGGTGCACCATACTAAGAAAAACTTCTAAGCCGAAAGATCATTTATTTTAAAAAACATTCTCCAACAACCTTCAAAGCATGAAAATAAGAGTTGTTGTTGTGGAACACTGTTCCCTAATCATAGCACCCATTAACATCTTCATCAGAGCAGCTATGACTAGTTCAAAAGACCTATAAACTCAGTCCTCTTAACATTCCCACAAGAAAGAAGGTGGGGATGGCCACTGGATCCTCGCCTGACACTCCAACCACTCCCTCTTTCTCCTCCCAGCTCCATATAATGCTGTCTTGATGCATGTATTTTTAGGAGGTGCCAGAGTAGAGTGAACAGTGAAGGTTAACTGAGGCAGTCACTCCATCCATGTGACAATGAAGTCATTATCGACGCTGGCATGAGATCTTTTCAGTGATGTGGCTCTTTCGGCCCCCACACCTCTGAATAGCTTTCCACTTTTGTGTTCTATAAGTCTTGTATACTCATTGATTAGTTAATTCAGACATTGGTGGAATCGCCACTTTGATCTGTGCCCTATCTGGGATGAGTATATATTTATTCATGTCTCTCAAGGAAAAGTTGACACTACCATTTCGAAAAGAAAAAAAAAAAATCACATCTACTCCGTACAATTCAAGGGAACACTCATAGATAGCCATTCTCATTTCCTGACCCTCATAAATCAAAAAGTTAAACTGACCCCTGGGATTTTCACTCTTCTGAACATAATGTACAGTCATAAAACAAATTTTGGTCCCATGGGATATCCCATTTTTGTTTCATTATTTCAAAGAAAGGGTCACTTGAATGTTAAAGTGTTGTGTTTGATTGTTGTTATGATTCATGCTAACGCCCATAGACACATTCCTGTACATTGACTGCATCGTGTGTGTGTGTGTAGAAAATAAATGTACTTAAAATGTAAGCTGTTATTATTTTGCCCAAGTTCCTGTTTCAAGACAGATTTTATCTTTTCTTTTTTCAAAGCTAAAACCTTCTCCACAACTAAGAAATGCTCGTAGAAAATTCTTCCAAATGTAAGACCTAAGTTTCTGCTCATTCATTTTTAACATTTTTATGTTGAATTCAATAATCTCACTGATATTTCATCTTATAGAAGTAAGATGATAAAAATTTTATTAATGTAATAAAAGGAAAAATGAATGAAGATAGCTTGGCATAATTCAACAAGATAAAATGAATCCTTAACGTAAGAGGAGGCTAAAATCTTCAAAGGAATATGCAATTATGGAAACATGGGTTTTGCATAAAAGTGCCATTGATGCTCACGATTTAGTTATATCAAACAGTAATTAGGATGTCTCTAGGGACTTGAATGAGGATTGGTCTCTAAATTTTTTTCAGAGGATAGTTATTTTTAGGATTTATTATGTGTATGTGTACATGATTTAGTCTGCATGTATGTGAATCATCTGTATGACATTTTGCTCAGAGGTAAGAAGAGGGCATCAGATCTTCTGGAATTGTAATTACAGGTTTGTGTATCACCATGTGAATGCTTGGAATAGAATACATGTCCTCTGCATAAGGGATGGATTTTCTTAACCACTGTACCATCTTTCCAGCCACAATAATTTTTAAAAGCTTCCTCACTCTACTGTTATTTGGGTTAGGGTAGGGGGTTTTCTAATCTCTAATAACCAAAATTTGATTTCTCTTGCTGGGCATCTGCAAGAGGCCTTGGTCATCTGTCTCTGCATAGAACCTTCATGAATTAAAGATCATACATTTGTTCTTCAGAGAGAGGAGATTTAGATTAATGTTTTTGCCAAACTATGGGGTTTGTTTTTATTAATTTTTTTTGTTTTGTTTTTTTGTTTGTTTTTTGGAGTGGGGGAGACCCTAAAAATTTTAGGTAGGAGGCCCAGCCCGAGCCCAACATGGTGGAACCTTAGAGTCACAGCTCTCTGGAAGAGGACAGCTATTTCTCACAGTAAGGAAGTTGTCTAGCTTGGAGTCACACAGCCCAGTTAGATGAGAGATGAAACAAAAACACTGTAGAAGTCTATTTCATTGGCCAATCTGAAGCAGAGATCAAATTGGCTTTCCCCAAAGACTAAAGACGCCCCAAATCCCCTTATCCTGTGAAACCATATCTGAGATGCTGACCCACACATGGCACCAGGCCCTGGCCTCCACTCAGCCAGGCAGTTATCCATGGAAGTGGCTCACGGCTGACACTCAGATTGACTAGTTCACACTAATTTACTTCACAGAGATTCCATTTATCTCTTAGAAGATCCCCTGGCAGCAGCTTATAATGGCATATCCTAGGATGCCTGCCTGTGTGTTTTTAAAGTGGCAGTCCTTGATGCACCTGAGCTGGAAGACAGTTTACAGATCGGAGTCTAGGCATCTTCAGAACACATCCCAAGGTACAGATGGGATCAGAAAGCTTGCTTGACTAGAAGGAGCGCTGTGTATTAGCTGTGTCTGCATTCTGACTGGAGCAGATCTGAGACACACATCCATTTGTGCAGGGAGCAGAGAGGGGAAGCAGAGGACAGACCGTGATTTGCTCTCTCTTTCTCTCTCTCTCTCTCTCTCTCTCTTGCTCTCTTGCTCTCTCTCTCTTTCCCTTTCTCTCTCTGTCTCTTTCTCTTTTGCTCTCTTTCTCTCTCTGTGTGTGTGTGTAAGTTTGTGTGTGAACATATGTGAAGTTACACATACCATATGTGTGGACGTCAGAGGTTGGACTTAAGCTAGGCTGGTTGCACAATGAGTTTCAGGGACCCTCTTGTGTCCACTTTACCAGGGCTGGGATTACAAGCACATGCCACAGCATTGGTTTTTACATGCTGGGTACTTACTGGGTGTACCTCAAGTCTCATGCTTGCATGGCATGCAATTTACAAGAGAGCCACTTACTCAGGCCCACATTTACTCTTTAAATACTATGAAGTTGTTAATTTTGACAAATTTTCAATTGAGCATTCTAAATACTCCAGAAGATAGGGAGAAGGTCACACAAAATGCTAAGTTCTAGGTACATTGCAATGGCCATTGCAACCACGAACTCAGAGCAGCTGAGGTTGCCTTCACTGGCCATGCATAAAACTGGACCTGTCATCTGTCAATCATGAACTGGGAAAGAACTCACAGAGCTCTACCCTTCTCTGCCATGCTACTAGTTATTTCTGATGGAGGGTCAGTCACTAGCTTCAGGGGAGTAAGTCCACCAGGTTCCAGTAGGTGTTTGGAAACCATGGTCACACAAATGACCCATGTCATAATAAAAAAGGGGGTCATGAATGTGGGAAAGACACCTGTTGGGAAGTAGGGGGAGTAGTATTAACAGTGACACTATGGCAGAAGATAAGAAGGGGCAGGGACCAGAGCTACCAGAACATCCTATATGCATAGACAAAATCATCTAAGAATGTATTTAATGAAAGTGATAATCAACAATAATAAAAAGAAAAGGAAAACCCCAAAATTATTTCGTTTGCTATCAAACAAAAGCTAGCTGAAAGGCCACACTATAACTGACAAGCTGGTTACTCACATCTGAAGACAGGAGACTTTTACATTTGCCCTCCCATGCCTACCATAGTGCTTGGGGGAGTGCTATCAAAAAGAATGACCACATGGATAAATAACTAAAAAGGTGAGTCAACATTTTTTTTTCTGTTTTTGAGAAGTATAGTGGAATATTGGCTAGTGTTCAAAAGTGAGTGAATAGAACTATTTTGATTCATAATTATTATTTAAAGGGGTGTGTATGTGTGTGTGTGTATTTGTGTACACAAGCACGTGTATGCACATGGACACTCCAAGGGGGCATCAAGTATGTTCCTTTATCACTCTGCATATTCCTTTGAGGCTTTGAGGCAAGGTCTCTCCTTGAGTCTAAGGCGTATGTTTATCTAGGTTAAGCTAGAAACTAACAAACTTCAGGGATCCCACTAACCCCCTGCCCCTCGTTGCTGGAGTTACAGGCATGCATAGGGTAGCAGGTTTACCTGGGTTCTGGCATCTGAACTCTAATCCTTATGATTGCACAGCAAGACCTCTTAACCATTGAGCTATCTCTCCAGCCACTGAATTTAGATCGTTTAACAACACAGAAGCTAACAGCATCAGACAATAATCTCAAACAACAGCAAATCTACAGAAGCAACAGCTGAGCCCCATCAGAACGGAGGATTAGATTTCGTTTGTGCTTTGTGATGTCTGGTGCTAACCTGAAGCTTTGAGAAACGATGAGTGTCCTCGAAGATGCTCAAAGGCAAAGACGTTCAAGCTGTCTCCAAACCAATTAAACAGATGTAAACACAAGGTAGGCCTTCCCTGAGAACCACCACTGTACTGTTCCTTAATGAAAAGTGGCATAATTGCATGCTACACAGCTCCTTGATCTCACATTAAATCTAATAGATAGCTGACTTACTCTGAGCATGCCAGTCCTGGCTTTCTGTGCTGTTGTGCTTAATTCTAGCTCATTATCCTTTATCATGCAACTTGTAATCCTTAAAGCCCGCTATTGTGTCTGGCTGTTTGGTGAGGATTGCACTTAGATAATACAGGGATTCAGCGTCTAAGGGTGACGATTTAATTGAATGATACAATATGATTCGGTGCTTCAAGAGTTAAGTGGACTGCTTTCCTTTCTGAATGACCTGGTTTGATTTAGTATGTTTTCTGCAGCAAACAGTAGGGTAATTATTTAGTTTTCAGCTGCTAAAAAGAATAGCTTTTCTCCAATAAAGAACAAATATTCCTTAATTGCCATGGGCGCTGGCCATTATGTTTTTAAGATGCCTAAACCTAGCAGCATCCTGGCTTACATGTAAACTGGTGACCCTGTGAAGCCAGTGAGCCCTTCTGTGCTTTCTCCTTTACAACACAAGGATAATGATAAGGACAATGCCCATGGGAAGAGAAATGTGCTTAGCGATTAATACAGGTAAAATAAGAAAAATGCTTAGAACAATGGCTCAGATGTAAGAGGCCTGAGTAAACCAAGCATTACAATTTTATAGCTGTGTTTGTCTAGAAAGGGGTGCTATTACCCATGTGATGTCCAGAATTCATATCAAGACATTTTACCTCATTTTGCTTGCATTACAGTGATACATAAGATATATGATCACAAGATGGGTCCGTTTTAAGTGGTTCTATTATCTGAATCTTCATTTAAGATTTCAGAACTGTAGGAGATACTTAGGGGCCTCTCTTTCTTTAAAGGCGTGCACAGGCATGTAGTGACCAAATAAGACTCTGCCTGACACCACGTGTAATTTTCCTTTTTCTTATAAGGAAGGGAAGAGAGTTTCTGACAATGTTGGTCAGACAATATGGAATCACATTGGAAAACTGCTCTTGACACCTCTCTTTTTAAAAGTAAAGTGAATTAAATAGATACAGGAACATGCTGATGTTAGATAAGAAATTCTAAAATAACCTTCATAGAAATTCGACTTGGGATTGGTAGTTTACATTACTCAACTTGGGCTTGGTAGTTTACATGCACAATAGATTCAGAATACAGCTATATTGATCATGTCTTCTTTTTTTTTTTTAAGATTTATTTATTTTATATATGTGAGTACATTGTAGCTGTTTTCAGACACACCAGAAGAGGGCATCGGATTCCATTACAGATGGTCGTGAGCCACTATGTGGTTGCTGGGAATTGAACTCAGGACCTCTGGAAGAGCAGTCAGTGCTCTTAACAGCTAAGGCATCTTTCCAGCCACAATCATGCCTTCTTAAATGAACAAGTATATCTTTTATACTGAAGCTGAGAACAAGTCTTATGCTATTATTTATGTATGGTCTTGGAGCTGTGATTTTTTTATTAAAACATTACTTTGTTTTCATTTCATGGATGTGTTTATCTGTCTCTATGTGTACCACATGCATTCAGTGGTCACAGAGGCCAGAAAAGGGTGTTGGATCTCTTGGACCTGAAGTTACATATATATGTGAGTTGTCATGTAGATGCTGGGAATCAGATGCAGGTCCTCTGCAAGAACAGCCAGTGCTCTTAGCCAGTGACTCATCTCTCCAGCCCTGGGTCCCTGGTCTTTTTAGTGTCTCCTCTACTAACATTAGGTTTAGAAAAATGCTAATGTGGAAAGTGAAAGTTTAACTCAGCTGGGCTCCATCAAATGCAAACCTACAACAGGAGGCTGATTACTTCATGAAGACCTGAGTTATGGCTGCCTCACTGCTGATACTCCCCTTCATCCTCATTTCCAGGTAAGAAAGCACCAGAAAGCAGTTAGTCAAATAACAACAATCTCTCCCTTAAACAGCAGGTCAAATCTTGGAAGCAGGATATGTTAATATCCATCCTAATGGATAATGTATTCATGTTACTATTTCATCTAATCCTCGCTGAAAAGAAACAAGTAAAGCAGGATAAAATAGAGACAGTCTTTATATCAAATGTCAGCCATAGCTAACAACATATTTGGTTTAGATACTTCCTTCACTGATAGCCCGGCACTCACACAAAAATATCAACCTTTCTCAGCTCCCATGTGCTTCTACATATTGTAAAAGTGGCAAAACAACAACAACAACAAAAGAACAATAACAACAACAACAAAAACCTGGATCAGAAGCCTGAGAGGCTTGAGAGTTGGCAAGATCCTTTGAGCTGCATTTACATAGTGAGAAGTAAGTGTTGTTATTCGTTTTCCGTAATGCATCGCCAAAAGTCTACTATGTAAAGGTGTCTGCAGAAAGGTAACATCGGCACAAGAGAAAATAACCTTCCCTAGGCAGTGAGAGAAACAAGACAGGAAAAAAATATTGAAAAGAAAGACAGAGAAATAGAAATTTGGGGGAATATAAATCAAATCAATAATTAGATGGAAAAACAATTAAATAATGATAAATAATCTTTACATATTAGCATATAGTCAAATCAAGACTATTATCAGTAAATGCCAAAGAGCTTAATTCGTCTATCAGAGGAAGAGATGGAAAGATCAGCTGACAAATAAAATCTAACACCATAGTGGATAAAACAGAATCACCAACCACAAGTTGTTAAGGAAGATTAAACATAAAAGGATAGACGGGCTTTAAATAAATGAAAAGGAAGCAGCTGTCACCCTGATACTGCTCAGGTTGGATACGAACCCAAGAACATCAAATAGACACACAGGGAGGAATATTTTCTCACACCAAGAGTATTATTCACATTGAAGGCAGTTTTTGACTAATATGTGTGCATATAAATTTATGTCCATTTTAATAAAGCTCACGGACCACCCCCCCCCAAGGAAATCAAAGAGAGAAAATACTAGTAAAATAAAGCTTTATTTTCTCTCAATCTAAACCAGAAAGATTTATAGATCCATAGGAAATCTACAAATGTAAATAAGTCTGGTACTTAACGAGTAAATAATAGATAGCACATGTTGCTTTCATATACACACAAAACATTCACACTATTATTACAAAACAAAATCCCCACTAATGTCCGTAGGAATAGAATCTCTATAAATAACACCTTCAAAACTCACAGTTCAATAAAATTCAAATCTAACAAGATTTCTTGTGAGCCACCATCTATCTTGTATAATAAGGCTATGCTGAATGGGAGCCCACCTCCTCTAGTGAGAAATGAGAAGTGTAAAATGGGTGGCAGGGAGTTCCTCACATGGTCACTCCTGATGGTCTTTTGGAGAGTACTCTCCTTTTAGTACAATAGACTATGGGAGCACTAAAGATTCCCAAGATCTTTCAAAGCACACCTGTGCTAAGAAACACTTCAGAGGGATGCCTTTTAAGATTAGAGAGCCAGAGTTGTTTTCTCTTCGTAGACTAATTGGTGCAGGGTGAGCATGTCTGCAGGATGCATTATGGTTAGATGAGCCATGCACACAGTGGATGGAACTCTTCTTGCTCATCTAGACCACGCACAGAATTCCAGTTGATGTCAGCCATTTTGATTGGTTTTTTTTTTTTTTTTTTTTTTTTTTTTTTGGTTCTTCGAGACAGGATGTCAGCCATTTTGAAAGGAGGAAGTTAGTCACCAAAGAGGGAAGGTGAAGAATTAATCTCTGCTAAACTCCGTTTACTGTTTCATACAGGCGGTGGAAATTGGGGTGAGGTTGGAAAGCAAGAACTGAGGGTGCTCTCTGGAGCAGGCAGCGAGGACTTTCTTACCACATCACAAAATGATTTGGATGTGAGGGACAGAATAGAGTTTGACAGGAAAGCAGTAGATATTGTTGAGGAGTTTAAACTGGATTATAATTTTTTTTTAAAAAAAAATCGTTCTGATCTCTGAAGAATGAGCCATTGTTTAGAATGGGTTATAAATCATAACCAGCTATGAGAGAAGACAACTTTAAAATTCAGAGTCAAGAGAGAACGAGATCGAGACATTTGCTTCATCTTAATACCAACCCAGAATGGCTGAGGATGACAGGCAAGAAGCTTTAGAAATAATTTGGGGAAATACAAAGGAGAAGAGAAAGCAGCCCAGCTCTGATTGTCAGAAACACAAGCACTTCAGTTAGAACCTTTAGAAGCTCATGCATATGGTGATGTCTCTTCCCTCTTTCTTAGACAGAGTTAATTCTTTTGATGTATCCCTGTTCTCCCATGGTAGAACTCTCAAACATTAAATACTACCTAAGGTGCTGCAGACCTTAGGAAGCAATGATAAAAGGTGTGGCTGCTGTCCTCACAGATATGACAGTCTAATACACAAGACAAAGACACCTTGACCAAATAACTGTGAGGATGGATGTTAGGTGAGTACCAGGTGCTCCTGGAAACTGTGCCATGGGAAGTGGACAGAGGATGTGAGGCTATTTAGTTTCTAAGGAGAACTGAAGTGTGTATAACATTGGAAGACCTGTGCATCAGCTCTCAGTTCTGTGTCTAAACTCAAGGTGATTACAGCAACACTTGCTCACATACATAAACCCAGAGACTGCACAAGAGCCAACTTAAAAAAAGTAGATCTGAAAATATTTTCAAAGGCAAGAGAGGTCATTTTTAGAAGCATATGAATGTTTAGTTAAACCAATATGAAGGTCGCACACCTAGGCTGTGATTTACAATGGGGTGATTTCTTACTTGAAGCTTTGTCTTATTCTTGAATTGTGACAACTTTTATAACACATGCTCAAGTTAAAATACCTGGTCCCAAGCCCTGGTGTTCTGAGAACTACCTTGTCCACTTGGGCTAACCTGATCTACTTCATCCATGTGGACACTGTCCAGGGTGAAGCAATGCCATCCTCCCTGTAGTGGGACATGCCCCAAATCAGAAGTTAATCAGACCACATAAGATAAGCTTCATTCATTCCAGCCGTTGCTCTTTGTACGGGGCTTCAGGGCAAGCCACAGTGACAAGTGTTGAAGAACCAGATTTGATGGAACATAATCCAGGCCCAACAGTTGCTTTTCTGTCTCATGGATCTTGACCAGAACCTAGGAAACCATTTCTTAAAGGTCAAGATGGTCGATATTTCAGACAATGGGTCAGGAAGGACATGGGCAGGTCCTAACTATTTAGCACTGCAGTAAGGACACAGAAGCTATTAGCATGCCATACAAGGAAGAAAGAGTATAACTGTGTTCCAATAAAACTTTATTTACCAAACAGACCACAGCCTGGATTCAACTCAATTGGCCCAGAGTCTTGACCATTTTTGGCTGGCATATCAAACTACCAGCTGAGCTAGAGTCTACCATGATATTGAAAGCATATTGCCACAGAATAACTATAAATAGGTCCCAACCAAAACTTTACACTTACCTAAAACACTATGAGATTCTTTGCAATGATATTTAAATTAAACTATTTAGTTCCCAAGTGTAAACTTTGGGAATGACAATGTCAGGCTGCAAAGTCTAAAGATTCTTTCCTTCTTTCTGATGATAAAACACTGACTACAAAATGTACATGAACCTTCTCTTCTGAACTCTTTCATCTACTACCCTGGTCCAGGAGATAATACTATAATAAGACTTTGTGCTCTTCCCTGAGGAGATTTGTGTGTGAGTGTATGTGTGTGTGTGTGTGTATGTCTTCTTGAATACAAATGGGACTCCACAGTCGATGGTGCTACAGACGAAGGAGAGGAGACACTGAGAACAGAGCCATTAATTCAAAGCGCATTTGTTAAGTGCTGACCATATGACAATCCCTGCAGTGGAAAATAACACACACAGGTCTTCCATAATTATAGAGGTTAGCTTCTGAGCAGAAGGCACACAATAAATACAAAAACATAAACATGAGCATTAGTGGTCGGAAATTTGGCCCTGGTATGACAAGAGCATGCACTCACAAAGCTTGGAAGTTAATGAAGCAACTTTGAAAGTAAGAACTCCATGGGTAGAAAACTGGTGAAAGAATTTGTGACAGGAGGGACAAAAGGTTAGATGGTGGCCAGTCGCCTAAGTGCGACTAAGTGGGTTTTCAACTTGATGAGACCTGGAGACAGGAAGAAGGCCAGCAGAGCTGCAGGGCAGAAAATGGTGTGGTGACTGAGAAGCCCGAACCAGGAGAGTCTAAGGGATGAACTTGCAGCTGCTCACAGAACTTGACGAGGTCTGCGTGCTGTGTTTCCATTCATGAAGGCACAACATGTTCATTCTTATTATTGTGGGAGATATGGTTTAGAGCAGTGGTTTTCAACCTTTTTTGTTTTTGAATTTTTTTATTAATTAATTATTTTTATACACTCCACCCCGCCAACCCCTGTTCACCCTCCAACTGTTCTGCATCCCATACCTCCTCCCCTCCCCTTGTCTCCACGTGGATGTCCCTACCCCTGACCTCACCTGACCTCTAAACTCCCTGGGGCCTCCAATCTCTTAGATCATCATGCTGGGGTGACCCCAAACATAAAATCATTTTGTTGTTACTTCATAACTATATTTTGCTGCTGTTAGGGATCATAATATAAATATTGGTGTTTTCTGATGGTTCTAGGTGACCCCTGTGGAAAGGCTGTTTGATTTTAAGAGGAGTCAAAACCCACAGGTTGAGAACCTCTGGCTTAGAGGAAAATTTTTATCAAATCTATTTTCCTTTCTCTTGCTAGCTTCTTTTCTGAAAAAAAAAAGCACTGTTTTAAAATAATGACTTTATCAATTCTCTAAGAACATCATATACTGTATTTCAATACATTAACCCCTTCTTCCCTCAGCTTGTCCAGTAGCCACAGTCTACATGCCCCATCACCTCCCACCCAACCTTGAGGTTTCTGGGAATTACTTGTTGTTTCTTTTATTTTTAAGTAATAGCTATATATAGAACAGAGAGTTAGATAAATAAAGAAAGCCCTGTATTCCCCTTCCTTGAATTTATTTTGTCTGTAAATAACCTCGAGGTACATATTTACATGAATTTACTTCTCTATAAAGCAAAACTCTAGCGCTCTGTAAAAACATTCCCATTCAGAAATAAGAATCATCACACAAAACAATAAGATTCAAGTGGAAGATCTTTTAAACAACAGTAACGAGGAACCAGGGAACCAGAAGCATAAGCTTCCCCAAAGAAAGTTCCTCTAAGCTAATAGCAGGCTTCGGTGAGGGAGGTGGTAACAGCGAAGGGTGATAAGTAAGGAGACATGGAATAAGACTGAGAACACACATGTGTGTGTACACGTACACGTACACACACACACACACACACACAAAGACAGACAAGCTCACGGCACAGCAGGCAGCCTCCCATCCTGTCTGAACAGCTGGCCTCCATTGACTGAAACTGTCCTGCCAGATTTGAGTGGAGACAGGAGGAAGTGAAGTGTCCTTTTGTCCATCTGCTGTGGGACATCCTCAGAGAAAGGACTGAAGTGTGGCTGTTCAGAATTTTTCCAGGGTCACCTGACATTTTTAGACTATCTCTAAATGAACCATCCTGCACCTATCTCTGTGTGCACTCCCTGTGTGGAAATACTCAGAGATGCAGAGTAAATCTTCTTGGTGACAGAGCTAACCATTCCGGTTTACTGTTGAAGGTTCAGCTGTTGTAGCATGTTGACACCTCCTGGGCTCATGCATGCTATGTATCCTGCCTGCTTGTTTACCAGCTTGCCAGAGTTGTTCAGTGTAGGCACTGTCACAAAGCACATGGCCACATCTCATATGTCCGATTCCAGGGTGGAACCCATGTGACCTTTCGACTTTATGTTTCACAAAGACTAAAATCGCCCATTAGGTTGATATCATCTATTTTCACAGTGACCTGATATGCTGTGGTGTAGCCTAGACTTTCAATATTGCCTGTTAAATGTTAGTGTCTAGTTTTATAATAGAAGGCCAGATGCTTGTGTATTTTAAAATACAATTCTCTGTTAGTGTGTTTTAACTGCTCTTCTCTCAGGTTCTGAGATGACATCTAGACAATATCTAACAGCTTAGAAAATCCTTTTGTTCTCAGTGATTAAAAAAAAAAAGCTTGTGTTGTTAAAGAACAGAGGATTTCTCTCAAAGATGGAGTTGGCAGACATGTTTCACGTTGTCTGTTTAGTGTTTATATTCATGAAGAAAATAATAACCAGTAAAAGTCCAACTCCATTTGATTTCTCTCCCTTTTGTTTTGGGGAAGATGCTTTTCTACCACAATGAGTAGTTCTTCTGAAAAGGACCAGGCTCTGTGTGCTATAGTAATGCCACAGAAAAGGAGAGACTCCTATGACAGTAGAAGGGTCTGAATCATAGCTGCAAACATGTCATCTGTGACTATCCCAAATCACTATCATTTAAAATTCGGGAAATCATATGGAAAATAATAATGAACAAAAAATTAAAATGAGTGACTTTCTTTACAGGCTTTCCCTGAGACATGACCACTGATTCCAAGAGTCCCCTTTCTAGCCAGAGAAAGAGAATATCATGGCACCCAGTAGAAGAGAAGTCATTTTTTTCTTTAATCTGGAAAGATAGTGGCTTCATCATTAAAAAAAATCCAACCAACTAGAATACAAAGCCCTTTGACCTGGAAGATCAAAGGTTAGGCAGCAATTTTGAATAATAAATGAGACCTGTTGACCTCTTGACCTGAATCTGGCAGGGTGCGAGTGTTCTGTCCTTCAGCAGATGCTGAAGGCAGACACTTGCACAGACAGCCAGCTAATGACCTGCCTGAGCCCTGAGTTTCAGTGTGGTAGAGCATGAGCAAGAATGTTCTTCAACCTGCTAGGTCCTAGAAGCGATATTTATAGGAATATTTCTGTTGTTGCCTTGAAGGCATCTCTCAGTTGTTCCTTGTGCTGCCACTAAATCTGCAGCACTCAGTAGACGCCTAACTTTCAGCTAACGGTGGTTTCTGTCTAATCCTTCAGTTTTGATCAGAGCATTTCAGGTATAATATCAGCAAGATGATTCTATTTATTATTTTTCTGATGAGTGGACTGCCTTATTATAAAGTGAGCCTTGTCTTTCATTACAGCAAGCAGCCCATGCATTTTGACAAGGGATGCAGGTGCGCGTGATCTATGGCTATTCTTAGGAAAGGTTTATGAAATGACATCGGATGTAATAACTAGGTTTACCATTCAGGTTTATTAGACTAATATAGGGTTCTAATCTGTAGTGAAAAATTTCCAGAAAAACAAAAATGGAGGTGAAGCTTTAAGGTAAACAATCCATCTTTGCTATTTAAATTTTCATGTTGCTTCTGGAAAGTAATCATCTGTTATAAAATCAACTTGGGTAATGTTTACATCCTCTTAGTAAATATCCCACACGTCTGTTTTGACACACTTGATTAACAGCAAATGCAATGCATTTAATTTGTGTTTACCTGCCTTAAATTTTAAAAAAAAATGTCAGAACTTGGCCAAATTGGAATTTAGCTAATTAGATTTATTCTGCTGGGTCTCCCTTGAGGTTTCAACTAGATATTATGTTCTTCTTTACTATTCATATTAAAATCTTATCAACTGCCAGATTTTGCCAAGGGTAAGTTAGTTAAATAGTGTTATCTCCTCTTGGGTAACAGACAAGGAAGGAATATTTTGAATGAATTTTTATTTGCTACAAATTAGAAAAAACATTGACAATGAAGGAAAATCTTCATACACATCTCTCTATCTGTCCCAGACAGAAGAACATTAGCAATGAAAGCGACTTGCTGCTCAATTTGTTTTAAGCGTATTCAACTTGATTTATTGCATAAACATATATTGAACACTGTTGGTATACATGAGTCTGCTAATTATACTACAGTCATCCGTTACAGAAAATGCTGTTGTCTGTGCTGAGTTTTTCTATAGTCACAAGCTTTTTCAAGCACAAAGTACTTGACCTGGGCGCATGCTGAGGTCATGTTCTAAATAATACTATGGAGTATTGCTGTCTTACTCAAGCTGAACTATAATGGAGAAAAAAGAAATCAGTTTACCAGCTTGTAGAACATATATAATGATACTCCATAGACGCATGGTGGTGTTGGGGGCAGGGCATTTTGCTCCTCTGAAACACTTTACAGGCCATTTTATTTTAACCTCACAATGAAGTGTGTGTGTGTGTGGGGGGGGATATATGCAGTTCTAAGCTAGAAACTGTCATATGCTCTTAAACAAAGAATAGCTAAATAGAGAAAAGTGGTGAAATAGCAATTGTTGAGGATGGCATGTTAAGGGGAGGTCTCTGAGATGAAGAGTAACTCAGAGAGAGAGAACTGTGGAGCTGTGCTGTAAGGGGGAGTGCCATAAATCACATGACCAGCTTCTGGGGTCTCCTCCCTCCTTTACTCTCAGAGTCTGTTAGGATGTGAAGCAGGAGAGAGAAGAGCTGGAGACTACAGAGCTAGGAAGTCTGTTCTTCCTCTGTGGAAGAGAGAGGATGTAGAGCCACAGAGCAGAGGCAAGAGGAAGGAGAAGCAGGTGACAGAGGTACAAAGGAGAGAAAGGAAGCAGAGAGAGAGAGAGACAGAGATAGAGACACACACAGAGAGAGATGGAGACAGAGAGAGAAACAGAGAGAGACAGAGACACACACATACACAGAGAGACAGTGTGTGCGCTCAGGAAAGTGGGAGAGGAAGATGGAGGTATGAGCTGTGAGAGTGGATCTGAGCTCCCAGCAGCAGGAAGCTGCCTGAGCAAGGCCTGCTTTGCTCCTGTCCCCTCTAAGCCTGTGCTTATAAGAATGACCATGTTGATGGGACTGAGGCTTTGTTGGAATATCCACAATAGCAGGCAGACCTGAGCTTCAATCCCCCAGAACCCACATAATTAAGCCAAGCACGATGGGTTGTGTTTTATAATTCACTCACTGGGGGATAGAGAGATGGGTGGATTTCTGGGGCCCAGTGGTTGAGCTCCAGTTTCAGGTAGAGACCCTGAAATAAGATGAACAATGATAGAGAAAGATAGCTGAAGTTGACCTCTGACCTCTCCGTGCATTCAGCCTCACTCACAGGCATGCACACCTACACACGCATGGGCACATGAGCACAAACGGAGGCAATTATTTTGACCCTTGTCTGGCTTCTCTCTGTGCTTTTAAGTACTTCCCCACCCCTGGTCTTCCAGCAGGATAGAACAGTTGTGTCCTTGATAAAGCTGAGCTTCTGCCGAGGCTCTTCTTTCTCCTCCAAGTTGAGCTGATACTCTCCTCCAAAGGAGCTACTGGCTTTTAAGGGGTGAGGGACAAAGAGGCAAATGGACCAATCTACATGCTCTAAACTGAAACAAAAGAGTAATTACAATTGTTCTCATCTGTCAGAATTGCAAAACAATTTCAGTCAAAATGACTGTGGGTAGCTTCAGTTAGAAGATTTTGAAGACCAGTAGAAATTATTCCATACTACATCTAGAGCAGGGTGAGTGACCTCTGACTTTGGAGTTAATTTCATCTAAGCAATCAAGCAGATTAAAGATAATATCACACGTTGTCCCCATAACTCTCAAAAGACAATGTACAGTTGAATTTCTTCCGTCATATATAAATCAAAATGTCATAGCGAGAGGTACAGCCATTACAGAAGAGATGTCTTTCTCTTCAGTTTTAATTTACATGTGTCTCACCTTTTGGTTTCTTGACTGTTTCTCACTTTTATCCTTTCTTCAGGCATTAAGAAATACATTTCTTAGCTGTAAATTCTCTGTACATCCGACCCCCACTGGCCTAACAAGTCATCCAGAGTTTGATATTCCTTGAATTTATCCTGTTTCTCCATCTCACCACCCAAATGCAACTGATGAAAAATAACATTTCCAAATTTCATGTCAAGGACATTTATTTGATTATTATCCAGTGTCTTGCCTATTAAAAACCATTTCTCAGCCTTCTACTGGAGTATTCCTCAGCAGCACAGAGGGGAGCTTTTACACTTGTCCCCTAATATAACTCAGGTTGCCTTCAGTAGGGGCTGCCACCTTTAGTTTACAAAGTTAGTAAAGACAGAGGGAATGCAGTAATTTATTTCAACCATTTAGCAAACAGCTGAGGCCTGCATTCGTGTTTCTATATTATATTATTCTATGATAGTCTACCATGTGTTACACTGTATCAAAGTCAAGTGTTCATGTGTGTGCATGCACATGAGTGTATGAGTGTGTGCGTTACGCTGAGCACACAGGTTGACACTGCTTCAGAACAAAGGACTTGTATTTCTTTTCTTTCTGGTTTTCCTTATGCTGCCATGAAGTCGATTTACCCTGCCCCCTCCCAATCTTTACTTCACCAAAGTGTTTCTAAAAGACTGCCTAAACTGAGGTCTAGAAATCAGCAGGGCGACACTTAGAGGTGTCCCTCAGTATGGATGGATGGAACTGGCTCATCAACTGTCACCCACATCACCCAGGCATCCATGTGAGAAAGGCCGACCATGTACCTCACTGGCAATTATCTGGTGAATCCAGCCTAGTAAACTGCCCAGGCTGATAAAAGCTCAAAGAATAAATATAATTGCATTGAGAAAGAACAAAGAGTCCTTTCTAGTGATTCAAATGTATTCTTGTAAATGATTAAATTTCTGGCAGCAGGCTCATCCAGTCCACAGACTATTAGAAGTGTTATATAACCTGCCTCAGAATGCAGCATAAAGACGGCTGTAGTAAAATATAAATTCTTAGTATAATGCATGTTGAGTATATATACATGTGGATACATCACATACAGCGCACATACCCAAACCTCACACACAACATACATATACATGCATCATACACATGACACACATATATGTGTACTACACAAAACATATATTTATATGCATTACAAACACAATACATATATAGATATATCATACACATAATAAATAGATATAAAATATATACAGATACATGCAATATACATGCATTATACATACAGAATGTACACATACATCACACAGTATACATACATGTATTGTATATGCAATACATATTCATATACCTCACACACAATATACACATACATACACACATATATATATACATATACATACATATTATAGTTATACATGCAATACCCTGAATGAAGAATTTTGATATTATTAAGTAATATTGAAAAAGTAATATTATAATACTGAAATACTGAAATTCGGTTTTATTGAAACCAATCATAATATTGGTTTCAATAATTAATTATTGAATGAGCATTTTACGTTGAGTTGATTGAAAGAAAAATAAGTTTTATTGAGAGTAGAAATTTGGCTTCAATAATCAAACAAAGGCTATTGCCAAGTTGGACTTGGCTAGAATAACCAACTTCACTTGCAGGGTAATTTATGTTATTGGTTCTTACTATGTTGGGCTTTCCAGAGAGTACACATGCCAAGAGGCACTATGGTCAAAGAGAACACTTAACTTACTACTGTGTCTAAGCAGGGACATACATGCTATGTGCATTGTTTAGTAACTTTTCCTGAACTTTCAAACCACCTTAAAAAAAAAAAAAACAAAAAACTCCACTGCTTCTTTTGGCATGATAATAGGAACAACAACAACAAAAAAAAAAAACCCACTCAGGCGGACCTGGTGGCACTCCCATGCCCTTGCAGAACTCTGGGGGTGCTGAGATGGAATTGCAAACTCAAGTCCAGTCTGAACATAAATAATAAGTACTAGGCCAGCTTGTAGAGATAGTGAGACCCTGTTTGGGAAACAGAGTGGGAGATGGGGGATGGAGAGGGGGAAAGAGGAGAGAGAAGAGAAGAGGAGAGGAGAGGGGAGGGGAGGGGAGGGGAGGGGAGGGGAGGGGAGGGGAGGAGAGGAGAGGAGAGGAGAGGAGAGGAGAGGAGAGGAGAGGAGAGGAGAGGAGAGGAGAGGAGAGGAGAGGAGAGGAGAGGAGAGGAGAGGAGAGGAGAGGAAAGGAAAGGAAAGGAAAGGAAAGGAAAGGAAAGGAAAGGAAAGGAAAGGAAAGGAGAAAATCAAACTAACAGCCACAGTCAGGGCTTCGCCTGGACAGCTTCGAATGATATGCTCAGACACTTTCTCACACTGTGCATGAACCCTAGAAGTCAAGAAGGGGCAGCTATGTGGAACACTCGTACGATCTTGTAGAAAGAGACTTAGGTGAGGTTATGAGGGACAAGTCTCATGGGCCTGACAGGAATATAGTAGCATCAGCCATCCTAAGCCCCAGATCCCTCATCCTTTAGTGAAGGGGATTCTACTATTTAATTTCCAAGGCCCTTATGAGTGATAGAATAATTTGAAGTACCTAATGTATGTATAGAAATACAATTCAAAAGATCTGTATATTATTGTATATCATTCATATCACATTTTATATAATGAAAATGAAGTTCAAAGAAGCTAACCAAAATGACATCAAGAGTGAAGCTGTACTTCAATTCAAACTTTGGTTTCCATCAAAGGAAGGGTCCCCACCACCACCACCACCACCACCACCACCATACACACACACACACACACACTCATTACTACAGACATGCCAGATGTTTCCTTACATAGCAAATTTTTAAATGGCAAATCCCTACCCCATCCACTAAGGGTCCACATCCTGTGGTAGATAGAGATCACTATTGTATGGTAATGGCCTCTTGTTGAGCCCAGACTGTAGGAAATTCCTCATCGTTGTTGGAGCTGGGGATTCCCTGCTGGGGAGACAAGCCTGCTAGATGTCCTTAGTAAACAATGTTTCCTGGCCTGAGCTAAAGGAGCATGAAGAAGTAGATGTTCTTCCCCTTCAAAACATCTACCTGACTATGTATGGATCATGAAAACAATTAGAGCTTAGATGGTGTAAGAAGGTGGACAGGAATCAGTCTGGTGCCTTTGTAACAACTATCTTGAACAATAGCGACCATCTTGGTGAATGAACTGAGGATGCTATCAGTATCCGCTCCATTGTGTCAGGTTTCTAGTGAATAATGGATGCACAGGTAGGAATTGTTACCTTTTGATGTTGAAGTAGCAGTCACAGCAGGCCCACAAAGTGGGACAGACAGATCTGAATCAACTCTCTTCCCCAAAATCCTCAAATGATGCAGCTCTACCTCCATCAAGTCTTACCCTATAATCTACAGGTTTTGGTTTATTCAATCTTGATGGTAATTATCTTTTAATAACTTATATATCATTAATTGCCCACTTTTTAAACATTATACCTGACACTTAAATTGGTATTGCCAGTTCCTATTACTTAGTAGATTTTGCATGCTCCAATAAATTCTATTTTGTCTAACAAAGTTAGAAATATTAGAAGAAAAATGATGTAGCTAGTATTTAAAATACAACATAAATAATCAAAAATATGGGAAGGGAAGTGGGTTAGAGAAGGCACCAGGGGTTATAATCAAAGTCATTTTACACACGTGAAATTGTGAAAAAATAAATATTTAAAAATCTAAAGCAAGTTCTGAAAAATTGGCACATAGGCAAACACTGTGTATCAAATTTCATTGGGCAACTACAGTTCTATTCAATAGCACTTCACAGATACTACATCTTTGATCTGGGAGGAAATGGCTTAAGGGTGCAGAGAAGGAGGAGAAAAGATGATTTGATTATCTTTCAACATGATGATTTAGCAATTCAGCATCTATTAAAGTATATTCTCAAAGCAATGGCAAATTGATTTCTGAATTATGCATTCAATAAAGTTAACATCTACTAAGTTGCTGTTGGAAGACGATACTAGAAAATATTCCAGAACCTTCTATAGATCATTATGGACAATGGAAACAATGAATGAGGCTGCTGCTGAAGTTTAACTTACAGCTATCAATGGCAAGTACCTTTTACTGCACTCTTAACAGTAAAAGAAATAGAGTGAAATGTTTTGATTGACTTTTTAAGCCAAGAAACATACTACTCTTTAAAACTTTCATGTGTGCTAGTGGCCCCGTTAGTTCGGGCCTGTGAGTGCTTATCACAGTGTCTGTGTAGAGGTCAGAGGACAATCCTGGATGGTAGTCATCACCTCTCATCATTACCCACTGAGACATTCAGCACCTACTTCTTATG
Source organism: Tokudaia tokunoshimensis (assembly GCA_036184795.1). Classification (NCBI taxonomy): domain Eukaryota; kingdom Metazoa; phylum Chordata; class Mammalia; order Rodentia; family Muridae; genus Tokudaia; species Tokudaia tokunoshimensis. The sequence goes on along the minus strand of BTHU01000008.1, from coordinate 75,446,175 downwards.
CTTTGACATTTACAGACTTAAAATGTATGTAGTCCTCATTCTCTGAGTTTTGGCCTCTCAGGTGTGCAAAAGAGCAGAATATTGAGTTAATGTCTCAATACACGACTCAGGGTCAGGTAAAGTGCTCAGGTCACAGAACTCTAACTAAACAGCAGTGGCAGCCTCCAGTGGGTATTGGCTTACAGTTTGGTATTGTACTCTTGGTTTGGATGAAGACACTTTTCCCTCTTTTGATTGAAAGACAAGATTTTTGCTTGAATCATTTATGTCCACCACCTCTGCTTTTCCCCAGAACAGAACCAGCCGTCCCCATTCCCCATACCAATGACCTTGAATGATGACAAAATAGAAAGGATTTTTAAAAAATATATGGCTTCCTTCTAGAACATAAACTTTTGGGGTTAGAGAGATGGCTTAGAGGCTAAGAGGGCTTACTTCCCTTGCAGAGCATCTGGGTTTGGTTCCCAGCATCTTCTTGGTGGTTCACAAATAAGCACGGCCCTAGTTCTTGGGGATTCAGTGCCCTATCCTGACCTCTGTGCGTACTACACTGACAAAGTATGTACACATACACATTTGTATTAGGTAAAAAAAATTAAAAATCAGTCTTAGAAAATCATCTTTAAAGATCAGTTTGATATTGGCTTCCCTGATAGATTAATTTTCACCTGCAGTATCTGGAAGCAAAATTCATCCACAGAGAGCTGCAATATGAGTTTGCTTTCCTTGCTCTGGCATTAACCTCCAACCTGATCTGAAAGAACCTCTTTCTTCCAAAATGAGAAGTTATTCGTTGGCTATAATAACTCCATAATAGACACTGTTAGTAGAAACCAGCGATTGTGCTCAAATAAGGTTTTGTAATCCCAACTACCTCACTTACACAAGAGGATGAAATCATTAGGAAACTTGCTCTCTGACAACCACAGTGCAAGGTCATGAAACTGATGTCTGAAACTGTGGGCTGATGTGTGGTGTTTAGAAAGAAGGAAGGGGGATCACTGGGAGTGTGCACGGACTCTGGTACTAGGTGGCATCCTGCCAAACATGGTCTCTGAACTTGATAGCTATTGCACTGAGCAAATCTGCAACATCAGAAATCTGCTGCCAGGCTATTGTGTGCAACACTGCAATCAAGAGATGTGAGAAATAAAGACAGTAAGTCTCTTGGATAGTCATTACAAATAAATAAAAAGCCTTTGATACATGCAATTATTACAAGTTAAAATGCAAGCCAGTGTTAAAAAGGCAGCTTAGATATACTCAGCACATTTATCACAGCTCCACAGACAAGATATTGAGCTGTCTGTGAACAAAACAGAGCTAAACAGGAAAGCTTTCAGCACTGAATGGCAGTGGTTGAGGTCCTTGATAGATAGAGCTGGATGATGCAAAGTTGTCCAATGGTTTTCTGCAAAATACAGTAAAGGAACTCAAGGTCTTTCATGGTGTTCTCTGACCACACATAAATAGCTACTTTCTTATGGTCCAGACTGAGGTTGCCCCTCGCCCCATATCCGGCCACTTCCTGATACACACCATTGGCTTGGCTAGCCAACCATTGACTTTAAATAAGGGTCTGCCATCTTCATACTTAAAAAAGCAACTATATCAGAGAGGGTGAGCTGGTTGAAAGAATCAAGCTTTGGAAAGAGTGGGCTAGATTAACTGGGATAGATGCTGTCTAGTGGCTCCCATAATCATAAGCTTCCACGGATCTCTTATGTGAAAAGCAAACATTATGCATAAAAGCAGGAAGAGGAACAGGAGGAGAATAATATCAACGATTGTCATTAGAACCAGAAACAAAACTTCAAGTAGGGAGTGACTTTCATCCTCTGCCTCAAGGACTTCCTGGTAGATAAATGGACTTGAGCTTTCTTTTCTCCACAAAGCTAAATTGGACTTAGTGTCTGACAACAGGCTATGTGAATATCCTAGAACTCAGAGAAACATTATGGCATTGTTTAGAAGATAAAGGAATAATAATGAACAACTTCAAGTCTGCTGTACTCTGTACTCCCCAAGTTACTTAGTCCTCTAAAGACATACCTAATTATTCTACGAAACATTTTTGCTTGAGGTCATAAATTACACTGAAGGCAAGGGGATTTTGTTGGATTTATCTTGGTGATTTATGCCCTTGGTGCAAAACAGACAATTTAAGATATGCACTTGGTTTTTCCTCATCATTTTTTTAGGGTGAAATTTCCTATTTCACAGAGCAATAGCCAAAAAGATGGTCCTAATTGTACATAGTGAACTTTGGTCTGACATGATTCATAAAATGTTTCCACAATTCAGTCAATCATAAGGGAGTCAGACCTTTGTAAAATAATCTTTCTCAAGTTATCAACTAGACTCATTTCTTAAAGTAGAAGTTAGGCATAAATCCTGACATTATTTGACAGTCTCTTCATTACTAGTCTATGTAAAGTTTAAAAGAAACACATTTGTATTATTCGCTTATAATTTCTGTGGCACCCACTTTGAGTTGTTCAGTGAAGAAAGTCAGATCCTCCTTTATATGATCAGTGACCCCCCCCCCATCTCAGGTGTGGGGTGAACCCTCATGGTCAGCCATGAATCCACTCATAGTATTGTCAGCCTGAACACCAGTCTTCAGATTTTTTTTTTTTATGATGTGAAATGCTGTTCCTGCAGACAGTCAGTGGGACAGCACAGAGCGGGGCTTGCCTATCAAACTGATTACTTGATGTAATAGTAAGCAAGCTTAAGTGAACTGTGTGTCTTCAATCTTCCCAATCACTTAGGGATGGGCATCAGAGCTCGCCATCCATCATTCCTGGCCTGTACCATGCGATGTATCAGCAATCCTGGGCTGACCTAAATGAGAGCAAGAGCCTCTGTGCTGCACACAATAAGCAATTGCTATCCTCTGAATTACAGGGTTGTGATTCGATTGCTAATACGGCCAACTTGATGTATACGTGAAGTGTCCAGGGAAGATATTTTTTTTAGGATCGTCTAAAGATTAATTTATACTCTGGAAATGTAGACCAATCACGGAGTCAAAAAATATGTCAAGGTATTTTTCTTGTAAGCAAGAAAGCCTGGCTGTTACCACAGTCATTAATTTATTTCTGGCACCTTTATCTGCAGCAGGGTTTAATAAACAAGGTGTCTATTTGTTATCATGTTGGCTTGGCTAGAATGATCCAATATGATAATTAGTTTCTGTGAAGCCAAATTTATTTGGGGAGGAATTACATTCTGTGAGGAATATAAAAATCTCAAAATGTCAGCTGTAACTCAGAACCTAAAGTTTTTCAGCTAAAACATTTTAAAACTGACAATATAATGTTCCTGATTGTATGATCTGTGATGTCTCAGAACTCAAGATGTTATAAAATACTGGGTGGTTACACTTCACATTATTTCATTTGCTAAGGTTAAAATGTTTGGACTTAAAATTCAAACTCATTCCAATTTTGCTTATTTGCATGTATGTGGGAGTGCATATTGTCATAATATGCACACAGAGGTTAGAGGACAACTTATAGGAGTCAGTTCTCTCCTTCTGCCATATAGAACCTGAGGATCAAACTCAGGGCATCAGGCTTGGTGGTAAGTGCCTTTATACATTGAGCATCTCTCCAGCCCAAAATTCAACTTTAAAGAGACTCCCTCCAGGTCAATGGCAAATCTTTAAAAGAATATTGCATAATACCTATGAGGCTTGTTTTCTTGGGGTTCCATATGTAAACCAAAAATAGTATGCTGCTTGGTTGTTCTTATTATTGCTGTGCACATTTATAATTATAATATTTTTCAACTTATCCAAAGTCTTTTCTAGGAAGAGACATTCATTCTTCAATATGGATAAAAGCATCACCATTTTCCATACATAGTGCTAATAGAACAGAGAAGACACTGCTCAGGTGAGTGTGGAAACACAAATCAGACAAGTATAATGATGGCTTCAGTGGGAAGAAAAACTACCCCACAGTGAACTTCAGATGGTGGAGAACCTGAACTTCATGTGCCTTGTACTCTTTGCCTCTTCTCTAACACAGACTTCAGGAAACCTATTACAATGAGAAATTGGTACAAAGAGGGAGGGCTCACAGCTATGAGGTATTTCTAAAGAAACAAAAACAACAACAACAACAACAAAAACCATTTAGGGGCTATGTTAGAAGACTTCTGGCCCAGTGTGCACAAAGTCCTAGCTTTCATCCTCAGCACCAAAGAAACAAGGTGTAGAGACACATGCTTCTAATCCCCATACTTGGGAAGTAGAGGCAGAAGGATCAGAAGACTACAAGGTCAAAGTCATTCTTGGCTTTATGGTGAGTTTGAGGCCAGCAAGGACTATATGAGATTCTACCATAAACTAACCAGGCTCAGGGATCATCTCAGAAGAAGAAGAAAGACAGTAAGAGCCAGAGGTAGTGGAGATCTACAGCAAGACAGTGTTTTACAGTTGCAGCAGGTCACATGCACACATGAACCATGAGAGTGATCGTTACTGTATACACAAGATCTTCTTAAGATTAAAACAGACAAAAATCTCAGGATGGCAGGGGGAAGGCAATCAGAAAATCCCATCCTTAACTGAAGTGGGTGTTGGGAAGGGGAAAGTCAGCTTTCCTCAGGTATGTGGCAACTGGGAGGCTACCCATGCTCCAGAAGGTTGCCCTATGCCCTTGCACATACTGGCGGTACTGAGTGAACTCTGTTAGTTTAAAAGAACGTATGAATTTGCATAGAAATCATAGTGTTTGGGATAGGAAAGGAATAGGAGGCGAGAAATGGGGTAGATTCTATAAAAACACATTCTATGCAAGTAAGAAGTTCTCAATCCATAAAAAAGGTAGGGGAGAACTATTGGATTCAAAGCAAAAGTCAAGGTTTTTTTTAGGACATGTTTTAGAGCTTCATTAAACTTGTGACTTTATATATATATATACATTTGATATCAAATATAAACTTTTATGAGAAAAATCTTCAATTTAAAAAAAAATGACTTAGCCCTAGAAATCCAAAGAAGGATTTGGGAAGTAACTATGGAAACATAAAAGTATCATAAATACTTTCTGGGAAAAAGGATGAGAAATACAGGGTGAATGTCCTCAGCGGGGGCCCACATGAGAAAGAGGTAAACTCAGCAAACTTAAGGAATCTTGGGAGGCAAAGACAGGAGGCAGGTCTTAAGAAGCTGAGGGCTTCCTCCAGGGAGGACAATGCTTTTCTTTTAGTAATCCTTCCTTTACTTTAAACATGTGCACATAAAACAAGTGCAAGAGATTTCTACAATTTAAAATTCTTGCTTCTGTCCTCTAACTTCACCCATTTCCTCTTGTAGGGAACTCATTTTGCCTGTCTTACCAGAGATGATTAAAGGTATCTCAAAAGTACTGGCATGTATTCCTGTGAGGATAAGAATAGGTGTGTGTTGCATGATTTTGCACACGTTTTAACTCTGTATATTGGATGCTGAGCCATCATTATACCAGGGTTGGGTCTCTGGCCCCCTCTTGATGGATTATTTTTTCTCTTACTAATCACTTCACAAAGAATAAACTTGCATCTGGGTCATTTAAAACACTCGCACATATGTTAAATCCCAAGGGACTTTCTGGTATTTAGCATATTTTTGTAAAATTTGTCCCTACTGAGGCATACTAAGTTGCAATCTGATTAGCAAAGTAAAGAATGATGGCTTCTGTTTTAGTTGTTTTCTATTCGTGTGAAGAGATACCATCATCAAAGCAACTTATAAAAGAAACATTTAATTGGGGATTTGCTTAACAGTTTCAGAAGGTGAGTCTATAACTATCATGGTGAAAAGTCTGGCACCAGGCCAGCAGGTATGGTGCTGGAGCAATAGCTGAGAGCTTACACGGTAGGACAACAACCATAAAGCAAGAAGAGAGGCAACTGTGAATGACCTGGACTTTTGAAACCTGAAAGCCTACACCCAGTGACACATCTCCTCCAACAAGGTCACATTCCTAATCCTTCCCAAACAGTTCCACTAACTATAGACCAAGCATTGAAATATATGAGTCCATCATAGCCATCTTCATTTAAGCCACCACAACTTTCTTATACTCCAGGAAGGGGTATGCCTTTGTTCTGAGAATATTAGATGGCATTCCTCAGAGAGGATTGTAACTATACTTTGGAAATCCCACTGAAGTGTGAATTATGGATGTTTTGGGCCAGGAAAAACAGGAATCAAGACAGGCAATTAGAACAAGTGCTCAGAAAAGGTACCAGGACTTTTATGGAACATATACATTCTACACCAGACACAGAACTATCTTTTAGTACTTAAACAGCACTGTAGCAATCATTATCCCTTACTTCAAAAATGAACAAAACCAAGGTTCAGATGTTCATGTCTTGCCCAAGTTCATAAGGCAGTATAGATTGTATTAGCTTTCTGTGACTATATAATAAACACTTGACAGTAAAAGAAAGTTCATCGGTTACTATGATAAATACTTGTGGCCAAAGGAGGTTTGGGGAGGAAAGAAACCTGAACTTACACTTAAGGTCACAAAGCACCATTGAAGGAAATCATAGCAGAAACTCAAGAAAGAAACCAGAAGCAAAACCCACAGAAGGGCACTTTTTCTACCTACCCCAGTTTATGCGTAGTTAGATTTTTTTTTTTTTACACATCCCAAGCTCACTGGCCCAAGGATTAATACTACACAGAGTGGGCTTCTAGGCCCCTCTGCATCAATTAACAATCAAAACAGCCTCAGAAAGGCATGGCCATAGACCCAACTGATCTAGGCAATTCTTCAAACTGAGTGTTCTCATCTCAAATGTGCCAGGTTGACAGTCAAGGCTAATGAGGACACTCAGATTCACAGATAAGGAAACAGTAACTCAGAAAAAAATACTTTGGACCATTATAATATCCTGTTTGTGATGGAGAACAGTTGTTGCACTTGAGAATGATCAGAAGTAGAACTGTGAGAATTTGTTAAAAGATTGAAAAGGTCATCAGCACAGGCTGAACCTGGGAGCCCAAGATTTACCATTGGAAAGTAAACACCAGAGGAGCTGGTGAGTTGGCCTTTTGGCTCTAGGTGGTTGCAGTGTAGAGGCAGGAGATTAGTGTAGCAGAGAGATGGCGATGTGCTGTGCTTCCCTTCAGCAGGACAATGCCACAATAGCTAGGTCTGTGGTGATGGTAATGGGGCTATTGATAAACCCAAGGGAGCTTTGAGAGACCTTTCCCTGGGATTCCAGCTATTAATCATTCCTTCAGCTACAAGGCGGAGTGGGCAGTGCTACAATGTGTAAGAAGTAAAAGGTTAATTACAAGTGAGACTTCATGATGCAGCTTCTATAGGAGTAGAATTTTGTTGTGTGAGAGCTGTTTGGGGTTCAACCATGTTCCTGTCAGCAACCCTTTGCCGGGTAGCCTTTAAGCAAGCTCAGTAAACTTATTTTTCTCATCCAGTTGGATTTTGGTAAAATTGTACCACATGGTACCTGTCTGGGGTGACTGGAGATTTGATTTTGTCTCCCGAGGAAAGTAAATGCAACAGATGGATATGGGGCACCATCAGTGTCTAGCCATTGTACCTCAATAGTCTACAGCCAGCATGGCTCACCTACAGAACAAAAAGTGGAACATGCAGAGGACACAGGGGCCATGAAAGAGATTACCGCCAAGCCGACTGATAGAGAAGGAAGGAAAGCCAGAAGAAAATGTCATCCCTCAAACCAATTTTTAAAATAGCCCCACAAACATCTCTGAAAAACCTGTACAAATAAGTCATCAAAGCCTTTTCTTTCCCGCACCCCTCATTTGTGAGAAACCAACATTTCATAAAACATTCCCCGCACAAAGGTTACCAGACATCTCACTGATACTGTCCTGCTTAGGAGATGGTCTCCGGGAAAACTGCTTTCCCTACACTGGCTGAGAGTCCTGATACATTTCTTAAAAGCCCTAATAACCATGCAGAAAAGTGTCAAATTGAGGATTTAAAGGCAACAGCTATGCTCCCCAGAGAGAGGCTGGGAGTGATTCCCGTGTACCTGACATAACTCAGAAACAGGAGAGCCATACTGAGCAGTCGGCAGGCAGAATCCTCTCGCGCCACCTCGATAAATCTACAAGAGGGTGCACGGAGGTTTATGTGAGCTGTGTGTCCAACATGTGTTAGAAAATCAGTCTCGTTATATTTTCCCTGTAAATCCTTCCAGGAGTCGGCTGGGTTTAAGGGGGACCTTCACATTTGGAATCAAGAAATGAGTATAGATTTTCTGAGACAGCCCAGACTGCAATATGCTGTTCATACAATATATTTGGGGCAAGAATATGTAGGTGCTGTCAATCAGTTGATGGATTCATACCAAGAAGTTCCAGCTGGCCTCCTCTCCTTGGATCCCTCAGAAAGAATAATGAAAAGACTTGCTTTTTACAGGCCAACAGTCTCCATAGAATCCCGTACAATCATAAGCCTGTGTGACCTGAACAGACAAGGCTGGGTCTCTCATTTAATTCATCCAATCCGTCTTACAAATGACCAATAATGTCACAAATATTAGCAAATCTAATCCCACTTCCAAGTACACCCAACTGAAAATTATCATTCCACCAACATAGAATATAACTACACTTGTTTTTTATAGTGGGGTCTCATATAGCCCAGGCTGGCCTCAGATTTGCTGTGTAACTGAGGATAGCCTTCAATTTCTGATTCTTTTGCTTTCAGCTCCAAAGTGTTGAGATTACAGGTGTGAACCATCATGTCTGGGCTAGAACCCAGGGCTTTGTGTGGCCTAGGCAAGCACTCTATCTACTGAGCTATATCTCTAATCCTGAACATAAGCATGCTGAAATTGTTAGTATAGAAGAAGAAACACTGAAATTTATATAAAAAGTTATATTATTAATACATTCTGGAAAGTAATAGTCTAGTATATGCTATTAATACTTAACTCAGAATAATTGCTAAATTTTAAGAAGAGGTTGCAATTATTAAACCAAATTTTCTATTTGGAGATTTAAAAAAAAATCTGTTGTTGTGTCTTAGGTACCTTGGAAATGTTTTGAATCCAGTGCTCCTCAGTTTTGTCAAGTTTTTGTTTTAAGCTCCTTTGCTCATAGTTCTGAACACAACCCAAGTCATTGTAGATGAAAAAGGTAAAATAAGGGTGGCTTTAGGTATTCCAAATCAAGACTTCATTACAGGGAATTTTATTCTGCATTTATTATTTTTAAGAAAAATTAGTGGATTTGTCTTTCTTGGCTAATGAATATCTGTTTTTTTTTAAAGTGATTAAATGTCATATCAGGGGATAGGGAGATGGCTAGTGGTTAAGGGAATGCTCTCGCACAGGCTCCAAGGCTGGTTCTCGACACCTACATCAGACAGCACTCAACACCCTGTGACTCCAGCTGTAGGAGATCGGACACTGACTTCCAGCTTGGGTCTGCACCCGCACTCCTATGGCATGTACCTCTTCCCTATGTATTTGTATGTATTTGTAGTGGCTATTCCTGGTTGTCAACTTGACTATATCTGGAATGAACTACAATCCAGAATTGGAAGGCTCACCTGTGATCTTAATCTGGAGGCTGAGAGATACAAGTTTCTGACCTGGATCTTGGCATGGAGATCTTGAAGCACAGTGACTATGAATCCCAGAAGATTAAGACAAGGAGATCTCTGAGTTCAAGGTCATCTGGGATTAAAGGTGAGGTGGCATGGGCCTTTAATCTGGGCCACACCCTCTGCTGGAGGCCTACAGCCTTTAATCTGGGCCACACCCTCTGCTGGAGACCTATATAAGGACATTGGAAGAAGACTCACTCACTCTTCCTTGCCTGCTTTCTTCCTGGGACTGAGCAACTGCTAGATCCTTGAACTTCCATCCACAGCTGCTGCTGACCATTGTTGGGGAGTTGGACTACAGACTGTAAGTCATCAACAAATTTCCTAACTATATAGAGACTATCCATACATCTGTGACTCTAGAGAACCCTGACTAATACAGTATTCTAGTTTCGTATCTCGACAATAATTTTCAAGGCTTTTTAAGTGTCAATTAAAAATCCAAACTTGATTTAAAAGTTTCAGTGAGTAGCTTTCCACAAAAATGAGAGTAGGATGAAGAGGTGTTTGCATGCGTGCATAAAGTCAGGCTGGACAGTGACTGCTTCCTCTGGTGGCCAGTAACTGTCTTCTCACTTAGACTCACAGACATCCGATAGGAATTTATTTCTAGGCTGTGCAATGTTAACAGGCATAAACGTCAGTATGGATGACACAGAGGGTGAAATTCTCCTGTTTGCTGTTTCTCTGTTCTTCAGAGTTACGCAATGCCCAGTCTCAGAAGACCTGGAGCTATGTAACACGTGTCTCAGAAGAGAGAAAAACACGAGGGCTTAGCATCATTTCACATTTTCTTTGTTTCTCATAATGTCATTTTATTTATTCAACTATTTAGTCATTTCTTTGTTTTTTCATGTGTATGGTATATATTCATGTGTGTATATGTGGTTTTGCACATGTGGGGTGCATGTCTGTGCACGTGGAGACATAAGACTGTCCCTAGGTGATGTCTTCAATTGCTCTACATTTATTTACTGATGGAAGACATCTCCATGGAGTTCCCCAATTCTAGCTGCTCTAGCCAGGCAGTTTCCCATCTCCACCTCTCTGGTGCTGGGATTACAGGTAGCTATCATGTTTGCCTGGCTTTTACATGATGTCTCAGGATCTGAGGTCAGGTCCTCCTGATTTCAGGGCAGGTGCTTTAACCACTGAACCCTCTCCCGAATTTCCTTTTACATTTTCTGATTCAATTATTTTTAATGCATTTGATTTTATTAACTTTTCCCAAAGGAAACATTTTAATACTCACTTTTTCCATGAAATAATATTTTTCATTATATAATTCCTAATGTGAAGTAATATTCCAGATTTATATAACAAATTCCATAAACCCCATACTATTTCTTTTCTGCTTTTGTCTTCTTCTAGAAAACAAGTTAAAAGTTTTCTGTAGGAGATACACTATGTTTTCACTGCAATTACACATAAGAAAGTATGTTTGCAAGTAGGAGGGGATATAGCATCTTAACAATAATTTTCAATAGGATCAGACAACTAGCATATTGAAAGAGGAGATAAAACAGCAGAAATTGTCCTAGAATATATTTACATCATTGTCTAAAAATTAAACATAATATGTACACATGCTTATATGTTTATGCTATGATACACTTCTTCTGACATATATTTTAAAAGTCAAAGTAGGGAATTTGGGAGTAGATCTGTTTTCTCCTGATAACTAACATATGAACTGTTCCAAACCCAGAAGGAGAATCAAATATGTCTGAAAATCACCAAGTGAGTATGCACTTCATGGGTAAATGTGGGCTGATCTTTGATGCTCATGAGAAATGATTCCTAGCCAGTTCCTGCAATGTTTCAAGGAGATGATTTAAATATAGATGCTGACACTTTGTGTATTACACTATAATCAATACTATTTGCTACATGCTTTGTCACAGAAATAAAATCATGATTCTTCTGAAGATAAAATTTCAATCACTAATATAGACATACTTAGAAGTTTAGAGTCACAGATATAGTGCCTAAGATTATAACTATGCCAAGAAAAATTGTTTAAGTTTTAGAATGTAGTATCTAAAAGGCAAACTTTAGCCTTTATAAATTACATCATTATATACAATGTATGTATTACTTTATTATTATGTGTATGTATGTATTTCTGTATGTATATGTGCACATGAGGACAGTACCTGCTGTAGCCAGAAGAGGGCATTAGATTTCCCTGAATATGGAGTTGCAATTGGTTATGAACCTGATATGGGTGGGTGCTGGGAATTGAATTCAGGTCTTTTGCAAAAGCAGTAATCACTCTTAATCACTGAGTCATCACTTCAGCTCCCTGTGTATTTGTTGGTTTATTTTTTAATGTAGTCAAATTATGTATTGTGGGAGAGGGGTTAAACTTACTTTGTTTTAATATAACATAAATAATCTGGTTCCTAGTTCACATGCCACATGTCACATCTGTGACAGAATTCAATAATGAGAATTTAAAGCTCTCAGCATTTTGGACATGTGTCTGAAACTAGAGAATGAAAAAAAAATAATTTGAACTTGAGTATAGACGTCCATAATTGGATATATGTTGACCTATGAGTGCTAACAGCTGTCCAGATGCCCACAGCACAGAGAGTTGCTTACTGACACTAACGCTGTGTGATCACTTCACTCACCCCATCATCTCAAAGGGTTCCAGCCATTCATGTAGCATTGGAGGAAGGCATTTCGGGAGCCATTCAGAGAACAGCTTTCGTCCTTACAGTAGGCTGGATCTTTAGTGCAGCCACTCCATAGAGAAATACTTAAATTCTATATCTTCAAATTTCCTAGAACCTGAAGTGTGGCATATAAAACCATTTGTGGATTGGCCCCCAACCCTAACTAAAACCTGGCTCCACCCATGCTCCTCTGAGACTATACTTGAATTATGTGCCTGAAGAAGCCTTTCACAGTTTTGTGCTTTCAATCTATCAGATATCAATTCCTCATCTAGATCATTTTTAAAGTGCTGGACTGCAAAGTAGAGAGGCAGGCCAGCCAGTGGACACATCCCTTCATCTTTCATGATAACCATCCTTAAGTGGCGTCTCAGCTGTTGCATCTCTCCCAGATCCCGTGGGATGCCAGCAAGGAGACCAGCGGAGGAGCTGTTGACAGTGAAACAAACTGTTAACAGATGGGCTTTGTTTGGTGTTTTCTGGAAAGTACTATGTAAATTAAGCAGGATCTAGCTACTTGAGGGTAGGGCAAACCTTTGTGTTGGCACCCACCCCCCATCCTGCCTCCCAATCCGCCCCAGACTTAAGAGTTGAAAGAAGAGGTTCTGAACCTTCCTAATGTTGTGGTGACCCCCAACCATAAAATTATATTCATCACCACTTTATAACTGTAATTGTGATGCTGTTATGAATCATAATGTAAATATCTGATGTTTAGGATATCTGGTATGTACACCAGTGAAAGGGTCATTCAACCCTCAAAGGGGTCATGACCCACAGGTTTAGAACTACTGGTCTATAAGTATCAAAACTGACCTTGCAAAACATATCTTATATTCTTTCCAAAAGACTGGACCACTACTTTGAAGTTCTGGGCTCCTTGTGGGTATTCTGTCCTTTCTTATGCAAGGGATGTGATCGGCATGACTCATAAATTTATGGCTTTCATTTTAATCAGCAAGGAAGAAGTCCTGCTCTGCAAAATCTTATTAAAGGAAGCTGATTGCAAATTGAATGTGGTCCAGCACCTCTCCAAAGCTCATTTAAGATATTTGATATTTGAGAGAAAAAGCCTAAATGGGCATGTTAACTTTCCATTTACCTACCCGATTCCAAATTCTATCTCCGTACTCTCGGGCCATCAAAAAATAATGTCTGGGACTGCATTATCTCAGTCAATCAAAGACCCGGCTTCGGAGCTCTGACTCTCTGCCATGTCCTTTGGTCCTACAGAAGGCTGAGATTGAAAGTGCCCTGCTTAAGAGCACATTTGTATCTTTTGGAAACCCAGTTAGAAGGGCATCTGACTGTGTGACTTAGCATTGCTTTACATGGGAACTCATGTGACAAAACAGTCCTTAACTTATAGAATCTCCATATAGGTCAGCTTACAGGAAAACAACTTAGTTGTTTCCATAATTAACAGGCTAAACTTAAAACTACATTCTGTCAAATAAGAACAAAGTATATGCAAGAAGTAAAACAATGGTCCATATTCAAAAGTGCCTCTGGCCAGCATAGGTCTCAATATAGATTAAACAGAAAGTACTAGATCCTCACTTAAACTGTGCTGGGTAGCTACCCTTGTGGGGGTACACCTCTGCATTTTACGTCCTGTTTATTTTAAAGCTTATCAGGCACATACCTTTGTCACATCTGCAGGTAAGCGAGCGTGACTGTTAATAACTAAAAGTTTACAGCAGAGAAGTATTAACAGCCATGCTTGCCTATACAAGGTCTTTTGGTGAGAAATAGACAAACTTAAGCAACTGGGAGAAACTGAACCAGATGGCATGAAAGACTGTACCCCCCCTGGTTACTCAGTCACAAGGAAAGGGAAGAAGGAGCATTGTTAGTGGTATAAAGGCCCCCCTCTCCTCAATCAGTGCAACAGCCTTTGGGAGCTGATCCCTGGCTTTGCTCAGTCGTACAATCGACTGTCTAGCTTTCTCTACCCGGAGTCTCCAATGCTCTATTTTGAAGTGAGGGTTTATATTTCTCATTGTATATATGAAAATGCCATAGAGAAATCCATTACTTTGTATGATAACTTGAAAACCACATCACATGAGAATAAGTACCCCATATAATCCCTGAATTGTTTCAATATTCCATATGTGTATTATTTGTGTTACTAAATTTGTTGATGAAGAAAATTCTATTTATATTAAAGATTCTCGTATCATCTCTACTGTAGTCCTGACTAGGCTCCATCTCATCATCTTCCTGCTTCAGCCTCCCAAATGTTGGGATTGCAAATGTATGGCGCCACACTCAATCCAAATATCTCATGCATTGCTTCTAACACAGAAGTTCTCAACCTGTGGGTCACGACTTCTTTGGGATCAAATGATCCTTTCACTGGGGTCACCTAAGACCATCAGAAAACACAGATTATGGTTCATAACAGTAGAAACATTACAGTTACAAAGTAGCAATGAAAATAATTTTGTGGCTGGGGTCACAACATGAGGAACTGTATTAAAAGGCTGCAGCATAAGGAAGGTTGAGAACCACTGTTCTAACAGGACTTGGGAAGTTTTGCTTGAGAAATAGATTGTACATCATTTAAAATGTATATTGCAGTTCTAGAATCTCCTGGCATTTGTCTGCTCCTTTGTTTGTTGACTATCTTCTAGGAGCTTAACCTGATGAAAACACTGTACATAATAATTGTAAGAAGTTAAATATGGAATCTTCTCCAGAGAGACAACTCCCCAGGCAAACGCAACATGGGGTAGCCAGAGGTATGATACAGGGCAGGTCACTTGATCTATACTGAGAACCTTCCCAAAAGAAACTTCCCAGAAGATGCCTGGGACACAAGGGACACTAGGAAGAAGGGAGGGGATTAAGCATTGCCAGTGCTGCTGTATCTGTCTCTGCTGTACCTTAGGGGACCTTGCTGCAGCATGCAGACAGAGAGAATGCATCTCTAGGTGAGTTGTAGACTTGAAGGTGAGGGGTAGAGGGTGAAATGAGACTAGAGAGGCACCAAAGCCTGGTTGTTGATGATACCTGTACACCAGTTTAACAAAACGTATTTTATCCAAAGATAAAGGTGAAGTTACGTGTGACCAAAACCTCAAAATTTATAATAAACTGAATGGTTTCTGTCTCTTCATCCCCAGGTGCAGGGTTCATTGTTTTTCTTTTCTTCTTTTCCTTTTTCCTTTTTCTTTCCTTTCCATCCTCTCTACTTCCTTTTTTCTTTCTTTCCTTCTTTTCCTTCCTTTTCTTTCTTTCTCTTTCTTTCTTTCGTTCTTTCTTTCTCTTCTTCTTCTTCTTCTTCTTCTTCTTCTTCTTCTTCTTCTTCTTCTTCTTCTTCTTCTTCTTCTTCTTCTTCTTCTTCTTCTTCTTCGTCTTCTTCTCCTTCTCCTTCTCCTTCTCCTTCTTCTTCTTCTTCTTCTTCTTCTTCTTTTTCTTTTGAGGTAACATTTATTATGCAGCTCAGGCTGTTCTAGAACTCATTTTATAGACCAGATTGACCTCAAACTCAGAAACCTGGCATACCTCTCCCTCTGAAATGTTAGTACTAAAGGCGTGCATCACTATGCCAACTCAAGAGGAGTCATTGTAACAATTAACAATTATTGGTTGCACGTAGACCAAAGGAACTTTGAAGATGTCACACACACTGAATATCATGCACCCAAGCTTTCCTGTGAGCACGCCTGGCTAGCTGTACCTATGGGGTCCTTGAGAGAGGCTTGAGGCTGCTGAGCAAGGTGATGGATGCCGCATCCAGCCCACTGCAGCTTTGTAGGTAAGCTGTGGTTCCTGATCTCTGTCCCTTTGAGTAGACAAGCATGTGGTCTGACCCCTGATGAGTCTCTATACTACACCCCTGAGACGCTGACATACGAGAGATAATGAGGACAGATGTGATGAGAGGTGATCTCTTCGGTGCAGAAAGACAAGTGACTCAACCACAGAAGGGCCAGAATGCAAGGCTAGCCTTGCTGGAATAAGAAAGAAAGCTGGAGAAGAAAGAACACGCCTCCCTTAGGAGTTTTACCTAAACCGGAGAACTTTCAGCCCTCATGACTGCTGAAGGCTCAGCATGTCCTGGGATCACCTAGGGCCGCTGCTCAGACTGCAGAGCACTCTACAACATTTTGACCATGAACTGGAAGGGACAGCTAACAACTGAGACTTTACAGAGATAATTAACTGTTTAGTGCTCCCGTGTTTATGAAACTTCTGAACAGTTACACTAAGATCCAATATAGCTAAAGCCCAACAAGCTAAAACAAACCAACAAACCAAAAAGATGCACAGTTAAAGTAATGTAGCATCAAGATGGCTCAGTGACACAAGCACCTGCTGTGTCACGTGGTGGAAGGAGGTAACTGACTCATAGCCGTCCTCCACACACGTGCCCTGGCATACCACACGCGTGCCACACATGAGTAAATATAATATTAAGACACCGAAATCATCATTTTTTAAAGCCTGTTTCCAAGAGACTTAAGCTCTTTGATGTCTTAGAGATGGGAGAGGGAGCTGGGATGCACTGACTTATTATGCTTGTGTAACAGGACAAGGAAGGAAATCTACATTTTTATAGAAAGTTTCAAAGTAGGAAGTTTTAGTGAAAAGAATTGCATGTGATTCTAGGAAATCTCATCATGATCTCACTGCAATAACCATTTGCAAAAGAGCCATGCACGGTCTGCATGCCAGAGAGCGTTATTGGAAAAAGGCCCCAGCGACTTCCTGGAACTGCTCTCCCTGCGAGCCGATAGCTTGCTTGGCACAGGCTGGGCACTAGCACTAACACAGTGCACAGATCCACAGCGTGTCAAGGACCACTGAAGAATGCAAGGGCCCATCCAAAGGGACATGGGTATTCAAATCACACCATGAGTTCTTTTTGGTGTGTGCGCATTCACATGTGTGTGCTTGACCATGCAGGCCAGAGGATAAACTTATGTGTCATTCCTTATGTGTGGTCAACCTTGCTTCTGTTTTTGTTTCTTTGGCCTGGGGTCACTTATTAAGTTAGGATAACTGGCCTGCAAGCTACAGGGATCTGCCTATTTTTTGCCTCCTCACAGCTGCAGTTACAAGCCTGTGCCACAGGCCTGGTGTATTTTCGTATGGCTTCCAGGAATCAGGTTCTCAAGCTTGCCTGGCCAGCCCCTTACCAATCAAGGCAGCTCCCAGCCCCTTCTGTCTTCATGTACAACTAAAGTGGGGACATCAGACAGTGGGGTAATTGACAAGCATTTCTTACATTACCATTTCTGTCCCAGGGGCTCAGGCTTGTGCAGGAGAAACATGCAGACCCTTGTGTGGATTTTATAGACTCTCACCAGGTTTTACAGAGATGATTTTTTGTGTCTGGGTCAAATTATGTTTTCAAATTTTTATTGTGTCTGTTGTTAAATAATTTTATTTTTTAAATGCAAAATTTACACTAATTTTTTGATAAGCTCAAATAACAAATATTGATTTGTACCATCAAAGAATTATTCTCCTGTAGATGCTAGATTAAGGTTTTTACTTTTAATTTATAAGATGATAACACTGTTAACAGAGGTGTGTGTGTGTGTGTGTGTGTGTGTGTGTAAAAAATGTTAGTTCAAAGCAATTTTGTTCATGCAAAATTCTCCAATCAAATGCTTTGGATGAAATGTGCCTTGGCTTACCAAGAGAAGTCAGAAATTTTTCCTACAATGTATCCAGAACTGTACATCAAAATGAATTTGAGGGTCAGGTGGTAGAAAGCTTGCATAGCATCACAAAAGCTGGGGTTTGACCCCCAGCATCATATAAACCAGACATGTTGGGTGGAGCCTATAATCCCAGAGTTTAGGCTTAGGATGTGGGGGCAAAGGACAAGAAGTTCAAGGTGGTCTTGGGCCAGCTGACCCGATACCCTGCCTCAATGAAAGGATAAATGCAATGCTGAGGGCAAAGGCTGACATGACTGCTATCCCTGCCTCATTTCATATCACAAACTCAATTGGCATGTGTCCCATCCTAAAGCTAATGTCACAAAACACAAACTATTAAAATATCTAATTATAAGTTCAGCAAATAGGGCGTAGTTTTCTGCATTCATTGTTTCAGTTTTTTAGGTAGGGCAGATCATTTCTCAAATAACACCAGGGCATTAGTCACTGGTAGAAATCTTTAGAGATGTCTGTGTTTTTCATAGGTAAAATGGAAGCTGTATATATAAATAGGTACCTATTTCTTTAGTATTTTGCAAAATCTCAACTTATAGCTATATAGAAAACGCAAACTTAATCTCAAATAATGACCCTGAGATGACATTGAGAACAACTTAGTTTACCTCACAGCGAAGGAATGGTTTTTGCTTAGTATATGGCCATCTTTTTTTTTTAAGTGTTTGGCTACATGGGTGATATGTAACATGGGCATACAGCAGCTGGAGCGTACTGGGCAGCCATCTCTTCACCCATCCTCTGATATTTAAACAGCCATGTCTATGAGGACAGCAACAGCTCCAGGAATCAGCTGTAAAGTGAGAACTCATGATCTACTGTGGCACTTTGCCATATAAAAACCCTATGAAGTTTTACTGGACATTTTTTTCTTAATTTCTGGATTTGAGCAAAGGTATTAATGTATATTAATGCTACACCTTAAAATAACAGATTAAAAATGTTGTAATTTATAATTATGGTTTGTGAACTTGGAAAAAGGAGGCTTGGGGAGGGAGGAAGTGGGGCCATACTGAATGCAGGGAAGGGAAACCTGCCAACTGTAATAAAGGGGACAGCTCCTGATGCGCCCCCCCCAACTCCCGTCCGGTGCATCTAAGTGCTTTTCACAATCAGTCAGCCCTGTCCCACCACGGTTCTGTTCTTACTTCTTTTCAACATCTTTTTTATTGTGATTTACGCCTGCAGAATAACCAGAAAAGCCACATACTGTAGCATTCCAGGAGGGGTCAGAACTCAGGTCAGTAAACTCACTAAGTCCAGTTCCGCACTGGGTGCTGTGGGGTGTGGTTTCCAGTAAACATGTCAGCTCTCCCAGCACAAGCTGCGTCCACAGCTGCGTGGCTTTCTTAAGCTAAACCATGGTGGAATCTAATCCTTTATCATGTTTTGGAGAAAGCTGAGGGTGGCGCCTGCACAATTTGATTTGGTGTAAAAATACACACCAAATCTGATTTCTGTTACATTAAGGCATTCTCTGACAAAATACGCAGAACAAGGAATGAAGCAAATTGTGCACCAGGAACATCTTACCAGCTTGCTTCCCGAATACCTGACCACGAATGAAAAACATAAAGTAAAATAAAAGGATCAAACCTCACTTTAATTGAATATTTAATAGATGATTTAACGGTCAAGTTAAGATACATTTTAAATGCTAAATATAAAAGTGATTTGTGTTTGCTTACTGGAAATATTTGTAATGTAAGCCGACACATATAATAAACTAATATTTAAAACAAATTTACTATGGGGGCCAATGGAATGATTATCTTCAATTTATGAAAACATTGCATTCATCAAACTATAATTTTGACTAATATATAAACTGGGCTTTTATAAACATGAACACATTAGCAGCGGGTTGCCAGTGTCAATGGGAAAAGTATAAATCACTGTTCTAAATGCTTGTTTTCATTTCAAAAGATCCATTGGAAATGGGGAACTAGGAATATTTTCCTAGGGAGGGACTCTAGTTAATCCAGAAAGAAATTCATTTTTCACACAATAAGTAGACTTACTCTTTTGTAAAAGCAAAACAAAACAAAGCAAAACAAAACAAAATAACAAAAACACTCCATCCTTTCCACCCTACTGTGGTGTAGATATACTTAAAACAAAACAAACAAACAAAAAGTACAATGCCAAGACTTTCAAATAGGAGTGTGGCATGTTTCATTCCATGTTCTAACCGGTCAGGCCAACACAGGAAAGCTAGCAAAAAGGTGAACATGCCCTAAATTGTCTACTGAATGAAAAAGGCGGAGAGTCACTTCACTTGATAATTAAAATTAAACACACACACACACACACACACACACACACACACACACACACACTTTAGCATTTCCCTAAAGGATTTTAAAAAGTGAAGTGTTTGGCAAGACCAGGAAAAGCTTGCTAATCATTTGACCATAAGTCACCTGGAAATAATGATAGATACTTTATAGTCCTAAATTTTTTATTTCTCTGGAATATTTTAAATTGACTTCACTTCTTAGAAACCTTGAGACTGAGATCCCGTGAGGAAAATCTAACTCACCCAACTCTAATGCGGCTACCAGAATTAAACACTCTCCACAGAAAAGGAAAGCCATTGGTTGGTTTCACTCTCTTCCTGTAGGATGAACACCTCAGATGTATAGCACCAGGAATGCCACTGAGGCACACAGGTGATTGGGCAACTCTGTGCTGCATTATGGGTACTTTGCCATGGCTGTCTGAAAGAGTTGCATGCTGCAAGGATATCAGGTTAAAAAATAGAGACCATTCAACCTCAGCAGATTGAAGAATGCACAGATCAAGGTATAAGGAAAGCCAGTGGTGTAATAATTCTACAACTAAGTACATGGCCTCAAGATAGAGATCAGAGGGCTTAACTATGGAGACTATTTGTCGATATCAACTTAAAAATACAAAACTGCATACATCAATATAATTTTCAAATGACAAACACTTAATAATCTGAATCTTAAGGACTTCATCTTTAATTCAGGATATCTGTTTTTTTTTAAATGATGAACAAATATCTACATAGTTGTAGAGAGAATGTCTTGTTTATTATATAGATGGATCACCTGTCCATTAGAAAGTCTATGGCCTATGGGTTAGGCAGGAAATAAGAGGTGGGATATCTGGGAGGCCGAAAGGATTCTGGCATAGAGCCAGGCATGGGAATATTTGCTTGGAAAGATCCGCCTGGGAAGATGTGAGGAGACAGCTGCATGGCACCTGAGCACAGGTAACCAGCCACATGGTAGAATGTAGATTAAAATAAATGGGTTATGTTATGATTCTAGTCAGAGAAGAGACTAGCTATATGGCCAAGATATTTGTAAATATATTTTGAGTCTGAGTCTGGGAGCATGGGGCTAGGAGGAAGACCTGGGTCCAACTTCTACACATAAGTCCATGTTTAAAAACTAGGAAGAGAACAGAGATGGGGTCTCTAAGTTATAAACATCTCAAATGAAGCTAGAAGTGAGAAATCAAATCATTGAACAGAAGTTGGGGCAAACTTTAGCAAAGTGACTTGAAGTAGTCACGGAATAGGAGAGGAGAGACTTGCACCAAGAATCACAACCACGCAGACATTGCTGCTGATGACATCTGAGCTCTGGGAACCACCAAGAGCTTTGGTCATAAAGGAAAGGAGGTAAAATTTCTTTCTTTTATGTGATATGAAGAAAATATATTTCTTTGTATGGAATATGAAGCACTAATATTGACTCTTAAGTGCCCTAGTTAGCTTTAGTCTGCAACTTGACATAGCCGAGAGTCATCTGAGAAGAGTATCTTCATTGAGAAGTTGCCCAGATCAGATTTTCCTCTGGACATGTGTTTAAGGGATTGTCCTGATTAGTAAATGATGCTAGAGGATCCCAGGCCACCATGGGCAGCACAACACCTAGGCAAGTTTCCAGACCATGATGGGCATCACAATACCTAGGCAGGTAGTCCTGGGATATATAAAAAGATAGCTAAGTACGAGATTGTGAGCAAGTCATTAAGTCGTGTTCCTCCATGGAGCCTGCCTACTTAAGGCTTCCTGCCTTGAGTTCCTGCCCTGATATCTCTCAATGATGAATAGTGACCTGGAAGTATAAGCCAAATAAGCCCTTCCCTAAGTTGCTTTTGGACAAAATATTTTATCACAGCAATAGAATTAAACTAGAACACAAGCCTGGGTTCACAAAGATAGGAAAAAACAGATAAACTAATATGAACATGAAATTTATAAACAAGTATAACTTTACAAGGAAGGTGTCCAGCATACGAAAATTTGACAGATATTGAAATGGAGTTTCTCTGTTTCCTGTTTCTTAGTGTTGGAATTGTCTGAGTTCTCCCTAGATGATGCTTTGCCAACCAGATCCTGTTTTTCTCCACTCTGCTCTAGCCACACTTTAAAGCCCCAACCTGACCAGGCCTTGGTGGTCTGCCTCCATCACTGTGCTTGCAACACCCCATATGTTTTCCCCACTGGTGTCAGCTGAGTCTTCCCAGAAGTGGAGTTAGCGGAACAAAGGCAGACGGGAGAGTAGCATCTCTCAGAGAAGAAGGGTACATATGAACCTGGGCAACAGGAACTCTCTTCACCATACAGACCTAACAAGACATCCACTGGCCCCATGGAAACTCTAAGGCAAAGATGGTCATTAACAGAGGCCTGCAGTCTGCAAAGGCTAGCCTTGACACCCTGTTTATCCACTGGTCCAAGGAGTGTGACTTTAATCTTGTTTGGGAAATGATCCTGAAGGTGACAACTGGAGTTGTAAGCAGCCAGGTGTCACCTACATCATGGTGGGGTGAGTCTTCCTCCTGGGTAAAGGGTTTAAAGAGTGTACAGTTTCATGTCGAGTATAACATAGTTCCCCAGATCATGCAATGATCCCTGCTTGAGCCCTTAAAACTCATGCTCTGACAATCACTGGTTTTCTGTGTCCCCAAAGAGATGAGAACTTTAATGTTTCACACCATGCTGTCTTTGTTTGTTCTTAGATATCTGCTTTTCAGAAGCTACATCATGTTCTTCCCTGAAGGTGTTACTATATAGCTTATGATGGATAGGTCTAACATATGTTTAAAGAGGTGATAGGTTCAAAAGATGTATGAATGGGTCTATCAGTTGGATGACCAGCCTGGTCATTCTCTATTCTGGCATTAATATATCAAGTGATATACCTTGAATATATCAAGAAGCATTATGGAATTATGTAGATGATTTAAATGTATTTTAAATATTAGTGACTATTGGATGTTGTATGAAAAAATGGGATATCCTAAGCAACATTTAGAGTCATGAACCCCACCCCATCGTGAGTGTATAATATGACCCTATGTGTAGATGATTTCTTTGCATCCATTATTTCTCTTCAATTTTCACTATCAGCTCACAGATTGGGAAATACAACATCAAATTTTTAAACTTAAGAAGCCATTTGTGTATTCTGTATTATATAATAATGCACAACTCAGTTGAAAATTGTGGGATTTTATTTTCTAATTCTTTAGGACCTGAGCTTAATAGTGTGGGAATTTCCTGTCTTTTCTTTTCTTCCTTTCTTTTTCAGTTTTTCAAGACAGGGTTTCTCTGTGTAGTCATGGCTATCCTGGAACTTACCATATGGACTAGGCTGTCCTCAAACTCACAGAAATCCACCTGCCTCTGCCTCCTGAGTGATGGGATTAAAGGCATGTGCCACTACTGCAGGTTGACTTACTATCCTCTCATCGGACAACATGGTTTCCATAGTGACCTTGTGTGTAAGGTCTGAGGACACTGGGATAGGAGCAAGTGGATGGAAAGAGAGAATCCTTCTTTGTGGGTGGGGACAACTACAGTCAGGTTGGGAAGTCAATGGTTGGGTATGGAGGAGGAGGCTGACACAAGGGATTTCCTTGAATTAGTTGGGTATTACTGGGGAAGGACAGATACAGAGTGACTACTACTCAGACTACTAAAAAGATTGTTTCTAAGGATGGACACTGCATAGAAAGAAACAAAGGGTCATGTTTAGCAGAGGACAGTGAGAGAAAAAAAAATAAAACCAATCTCTTCAAGCCAGCAAGCTTCATATTGCACCTTATTCTCAGGAGGCTCAATATGTATTATCTGTTTTATTTTTGCCTTCAGATAACATCAAGATTATTTTTTCTTCTATGTAGGTAAATTTTTCTTGAACTAAGTAGACGAATTTGAATAAGTGCCCCTGAACTTACATGCTTCAAA
Organism: Tokudaia tokunoshimensis; assembly: GCA_036184795.1. NCBI lineage: Eukaryota > Metazoa > Chordata > Mammalia > Rodentia > Muridae > Tokudaia > Tokudaia tokunoshimensis. The sequence continues at coordinate 75,421,949 of BTHU01000008.1, read as the reverse complement.
CCCAAAAGTAGATAACCACTCAAACATAAAGATAGCGTCAAGAATGGCAGGTGGCAATAATCACTATGCTTTAATCTCTCTTAATATCAATGGTCTCAATTCCCCAATAAAAAGACATAGACTAACATACTGGATACGTAAACAGGACCCAGCATTTTACTGCATGCAGGAAATGCACCTCAGTGTCAAAGACAAACACTACCTCAGAGTAAAAGGCTGGAAAACAATTTTACAAGCAAATGGCCCCAAGAAATGAGGTGGAGTAGCCATCCTAATATCAGATAAAATTGATTTTCAACCTAAAGTCATCAAAAAAGACACAGAAGGACACTACATACTGATCAAGGGAAAAATCCACCAAGAAGAACTCTCAATTCTGAATATCTATGCTCCAAATGCAAGGGCACCCTCATTCATAAAAGAAACTTTACTAAAGCTCAAAGCACACATCGCACCTCACACAATAATAGTGGGTGACTTCAACACCCCGCTCTCTGAAATGGATCGTTCAGGAAAGCAGAAACTAAACAGGGACACAGTGAATCTAATTGAAGCCTTGGACCAAATGGAACTAACAGATATATATATATATATATATATATATATATATATATATATATATATAGAACATTTCATCCTAGAACTAAAGAATACACCTTCTTCTCAGCACCTCATGGTACCTTCTCCAAAATCGACCATACAATTGGTCACAAATCAGACCTCAACAGATATAAGAAGAAAGAACTAATCACATGCCTCCTATCAGATCACTATGGAATAAGTGTGGTCTTCAATGGCAACAAAAACAACAGAAAACCCACATACACATGGAGGCTAAACAATGTTCTACTCAATGATAACTTGGTCAAGATGGAAATAAAGAAAGAAATCAAAGACTTTTTGAAATTTAATGAAAATGAAGGCACAACATACCCTAATTTATGGGACACAATGAAAGCAGTGCTAAGAGGAAAATTCATAGCCCTGAGTGCCACCAAAAAGAAACGGAAGACAGCATACACTAACAGCTTAATGAAAGCTGTTAGTGTATGATGTGTGAAAGCCCTGGAACAAAAAGAAGCAAATACACCAAAGAGGAGTAGAAGGCAGGAAATCATCAAACTCAGGGCTGAAATCAATCAAGTAGAAACAAATAAAACCATACAAAGAATCAACAAAATGAGGAGTTGGTTCTTTGAGAAAATCAACAAGATAGACAAGCCCTTAGACAGACTAACCAAAGGGCACAGAGACAGTATACAAATTAATAAAATCAGAAACGAAAAGGGAGAGATAACAACAGAAACTGAGGAAATTCAAAGAAAATCATCAGATCCTACTACAAAAGCCTGTATTCAACACAACTAGAAAATCTCAAGGAAATGGACGATTTCCTTGACAGATACCAAATACCAAAATTAAATCAGGATCAAATAGACCATCTAAACCGTCCTATAACCCCTGAAGAAATAGAAGTTGTCATTAGAAGTCTTCCAACCAAAAAAAGCACAGGTCCAGATGGTTTTAGTGCAGAATTCTATCAGACCTTCAAAGAAGACCTAACACCAATACTCTTCAAACTGTTCCACAAAATAGAAACAGAAGGAACACTACCCAACTCGTTCTGTGAAGTCACAATTACACTAATACCAAAAGCACACAAAGATCCGACAAAGAAAGAGAATCTCAGGCCAATCTCTCTTATGAATATCGATGCAAAAATACTCAATAAAATTCTTGCCAACCGAATCCAAGAATACATCAAAACGATCATTCACCACGATCAAGTAGGCTTCATCCCAGGGATGCAGGGATGGTTCAATATAAGGAAATCCATCAATGTAATCCACTATATAAACAATCTCAAAGAAAAAAAACCACATGGTCATCTCATTAGATGCTGAGAAAGCATTTGACAAAATTCAGCATCCTTTCATGCTAAAGGTCTTGGAAAGATCAGGAATTTGAGGCCCATATCTAAACATAGTAAAAGCAATTTACAGCAAACCGGTAGCCAGCATTAATCTAAATGGAGAGAAACTTGAAGCAATCCCACTAAAATCAGGGACTAGACAAGGCTGCCTTCTCTCTCCATATCTTTTTAATATAGTACTTGAAGTTCTAGCTAAAGCAATTAGACAACAAAAAAGAGGTCAAAGGGATACAAATTGGAAAGGAAGAAGTCAAACTATCACTATTTGCAGACGATATGATAGTATACTTAAGCGACCCAAAGAACTCCACCAGAGAACTCCTACAGCTGATAAACAACTTCAGCAAAGTGGCTGGATATAAAATCAACTGAAGTCAGTAGCCTTCCTATACTCAAAGGATAAGCAGGCTGAGAAAGAAGTAAGAGAAATGATACCCTTCATGATAGCCACAAACCATATAAAGTATCTTGGCGTGACTGTAACCAAACAAGTGAAAGATCTGTATGACAAGAACTTCAAGTCTCTGAAGAAAGAAATTGAAGAAGACCTCAGAAGATGGAAAAATCTGCCATGCTTATGGATTGGCAGGATTAATATAGCAAAAATGCCCATCTTGCCAAAAGCAATATACAGATTCAATGCAATCCCCATCAAAATCCCAACTCAATTTTTCATAGAGTTAGAAAGAGCAATTCAAAAATTCATCTGGAATAACAGAAAACCCAGGATAGCTAAAACTATTCTCAAGAGTAAAAGAACCTCTGGGGGAATCAGTATCCCAGACCTCAAGCTGTACTACAGAGCAATAGTGTTAAAAACGGCACGGTATTGGTACAGTGTCAGGCATGTAGATCAATGGAACAGAATTGAAGATCCAGAAATGAATCCACACTCCTATGGTCACTTGATCTTTAACAAAGGAGCTAAAACTATCCAGTGGAAAAAAGATAGCCTTTTCAACAAATGGCGCTGGCTCAACTGGAGGTCAACATGCAGAAGAATGCAAATTGACCCATTCTTATCTCCTTGTACTAAGCTCAATTCCAAGTGGATCAAGGACCTCCACATAAAACCAGACACACTGAAACTAATAGAAAGGAAACTAGGGAAGAACCATGAACATATGGGCACAGGGGAGAATTTCCTGACCAGAACTCCAATAGCTTATGCTCTAAGATCAAGAATTGACAAATGGGACCTCATTAAATTACAAAGTTTTTGCAAGGCAAAAGACACTGTCAAAAAGACAAAACAGCAACCAACTAACTGGGAAAAGATCTTTACCAACCCTACATCCGACAGAGGGCTAATATCCAAGATATACAAAGAACTCAAGAAGTTAAACTCCAGAGAGGCAAGTAACCCTATTAAAAAATCGGGTACAGAGCTAAACAAAGAGTTCTCACCTGAAGAATATCTAATGGCTGAGAAGCACCTAAAGAGATGTTCATCATCCTTAGTCATTAGGGAAATGCAAATCAAAACAACTCTGAGATTCCATCTCACACCAGTCAGAATGGCTAAGATCAAAAACACAGGAGACAGCAGTTGTTGGCGAGGATGTGGAGAAAGAGGAACACTACTCCACAGCTGGTGGGATTGCAAGCTGGTACAACCACTCTGGAAAGCAGTCTGGCAGTTCCTCAGAAAACTGGGCATGACACTCCCGGAGGATCCGGCTATACCACTCCTGGGCATATACCCAGAGGCTTTACCTGCATGCAATAAGGACACATGCTCCACTATGTTTATAGCAGCCTTATTTATAATAGCCAGAAGCTGGAAAGAACCCAGATGTCCCTCAACGGAGGAATGGATTCAGAAGATGTGGTATATTTACACAATGGAATACTACTCTGCAATTAAAAACAATGAATTCACGAAATTCCTAGGCAAATGGATGGAACTAGAAAATATCACCCTGAGTGAGGTAACCCAATCGCAAAGGAACACACATGGTATGCACTCACTGATAAGTGGATATTAGCCCAAAAGATCAGAAAACCCAAGATACAATTCACATATCAATAGATTTCCAAGAAGATGAAAGGAGAGACTCCTGGCCCTGGAAAGACTGGATGTAGGGGAACGCCAGGACAGAGAAGCGAGAGGGGGTTGAATGGGGAAAAGAGGGAGGGAAGGGGGCTTATGGGACTTTCGGGGAGGGAGGAAACGGGAAAGGGGAAATGATTTTGAATGTAAATAAAAAAAACTTAGAAAATAAAATAAAATTAAAATTAAAATAATAATAATAAAAAAAGAATATAACAGTTATCCCGTAATGGCCACTTCTGTTCTCTTCCTGGTTCCGGACAAGTAACTTGTCATTTTGCATCTCTTCGTTCTCCAAGAAGAGTTCACAGATGCATGCCTGCTACTGCCACTCATCAGCCACTGGTTCAAGTGTGCAACAACAACAACAACAATGTATGGCTCCCTTGTCTGCTGCTAGGATAAAGCTGGATGAGCAAGCAACTTGAGGGGCAGGTGATTCGCAACATTTTAGAAGAGTCTTCATCCAGCACTGTGCAAGTAGCACAGTTAAAAATCTGTGTCTAAGACTGGATGTAGCAGTGTAGGGGAATACCAGGACAGAGAAGTGGGAGGGGGTTGACTGGGGAACAGGGGGAGGGAAGAGGGCTTATGGGACTTTTGGGGAGGGGGGAACCGGGAAAGGGGAAATCATTGGGAATGTAAATTAAAAATATAGAAAAAAAAACTTGTGTCTAACACTGAGCATTAAACAAATGCTTTATAAGGTCTTCTGAACCTCTCCAGATCATTCCAAGGTTGAAATTGGGTAAATGTATCATCACACATTTTTTTTTATTTTATTTTTTTTAATTTACATTCCAAATCACTTCCCCTTTCCCATTTCCTCCCTCCCCGAAAGTCCCATAAGCCCCCTTCCCTCCCTCTTTTCTCCATTCAACCCCCTCTTGTTACTCTGTCCTGGCGTTCCCCTACATCCAGTCTTTCCAGGACCAGGAGTCTCTCCTTCCATCTTTTTAGAAATCTATTGATATGCGGATTGTGTCTAGGGTATTCCGAGATTCTGGGTCAATCATCACACATTTAAAATGTAGAAATGAAGATTGAGTCTGGAAGGCTCAATTTTCTCATGGGAAAGACATTTTCTTATGGGAGCAGGGCTTCCATGGCACAGGGACCAGTGAGTTATTCCCTTGTAGCTGACCCTTCCCTAGAAATCAGCCTATGTTCCTTCACATTGTGCTACATACAGAATGTATGTAAACACATTTAATGTCTGATTTTTGGCTCAGGGAACTTTATCTTTAATTACACCAAAGTTATTTTCTGAGGTTGAGATTCATACCAGTATTACTGATGGAATTATATTGTGACTTAATAAATATAATAGGAAGTACCAACCTAACAAAAGGATAGGGTGGGGTGGGGCTGGGGGGGAAGGTTTGGTGGTTAATATCATTTGCCACTCTTGGAGAGAACCTAAGTTTGGTTTCCAGCACCCACATCAGAAAGTTCATAACCATCTGTGACTCCAAGAGATGCACACCCTCTTCCAGCCTTTACAGGCACCTCACATGCATGGCATACACATTATAAAACAAATCTATATTTTATAAAATATATAAATATAAACTTTTTATTTATATGTGAATAAAATTATAAAATTAAATAAAAATAAATCCGACGGAACAGACAGTTCAAGGTCACCCTTAGCTACATAAGGAAACCAGCATAAAGTGACCCAGGCCTCCTAGGCTATGAAGGTTCTATGTCACAAGGGTAACTAGTGACAAGAAAGCAGAACAAGTCAGAAGTTCCTGGAGAACAGTAGCACAGTATTGTAATGAACACTGAGTAACCCACATTGCTGCATTAATTCCTTAATGAGGAATAAGAGGAGAAGCAGACCAGGTTGGGCCCCATGTTCTGTCAAACTACAGATATTTGCAAAATGCATATAAGACAGATAAACATGTGAGGAACTGCTAGGAAGAGTGATCATCTGTGTGTGTCCCTGTGTTTCTCTGTGTGTATCTCTATGTGTATCCCTGTGTGTGTACATGTGTGTTTCCATGTGTGTCCCTGTGAGTGTGTGTGTATGTCCCTATGTGTCTCTGGGTGTCTCTGTGTGTCCTTATATTTCTTTGTGAGTGTCTCTATGTGTATCCCTGTGTGTGTATGTTTGTTTCCATGTGTGTCCTTGTGAGTGTGTGTGTATGTCCCTATGTGTCTCTGGGTATCTCTGTGTGTCCTTGTATTTCTTTGTGAGTGTCTCTATGTGTGTCCCTGTGTGTGTATGTTTGTTTCCATGTGTGTTCCTGTGTGTGTCTGTGTGTATCTGTATATGTGTATATCTATGTGTGTCCCTTTGTGTGCATATGTGTGTATATATGTATGTGTGTCTCTATGTGTGTCCATGTCCATGTGTGTATCTCTGTGTAGGCAGTGTGTGTGTGTGTTCGTGTGTATATGTGCCTGGGTTCCTGAGTGTGCGGATCTGTTTTGGGTACTGGGCATGTCCCTGGGATGATGCCTTTGGGAAAACAAACTTCAGTATGCAATGAAGCCTGGCGGCTGAAGCACAGAGGTCAGAGGTCAACTGATGATCCCATCTTTCTTTCTTCCTAACTAGGAGTTGGCTGAATCTTCAGAGCAAAATTTCCCACTGCTCATCTGCTTATTCATCTACTCAATAAATACTTCCAACTGACTGTGAGGTGAAAGAGTGCTTTAGGTGCTGAGGGAGAAAAGGACAGATTGGCCCTGTCCCGCTTCTGAATGACTTGTGTCAGGAGGCCAGCCTCAGCTCCACAAAACAATAGCACAAAACACATTGATTTCAGCAAGGGAGTCTAGATCACTTTTTCTTTGTCAATACATTTAAATGGTAGTGTGGACAATAATCAATGCTATGGCGCTTGCAGACCATTATCAAGGAAATATGTAACTCTCTTTCTTGACACCATCTCTGGACAGTAGAGGAAGGTTAGGATTCTGACAGCTCAGACTTAAAAGATGACAAAATTTCTAGATTTTCATTTACAAGGTGGAAACCACTAGTTTCAACCTCTGTGGGAAATGAAACAACTTTTAGACAAAAAAAAAAAAAAAACCAAAACAAACAAACAAAAAAACCTCTTTGCCTTTCAAAAGGCAGTGGAATCTTTAAAACAATTCACAGAGGCCAGAAACAACTGAGGGACTCCATAGAGCTTGTAGGCACAAAGGCTAAAGGATGGGACGTCTCAAAACTACTTCTCGTGTCTTTGAGAATGGAATGTAAGGTACACTAGATGCAAAATACTTATTCTACTTATCTTATTTATGAATACCTTGACATTTAAATGAGATGGTTTATTGACTATCTCAATGCATATCCATAAAACTTTACTATTTCTCCCACATACCTATTGCTTAGCCCTTTCAACGAACATGTTCATGCTAAAAGGTCTCTGGTTTTAACATTTACCCGTTGGCATTTTCAGTAAGATTCCTTAGATTTTTTTAACCACTAAAATCTACATAAGTATAAATTTATATTCCAAAGTAAGGCCTTTAGAATCAAGTGCATTGCTTGTGCAGTGGCTGATGATAGTACACTCAAAGCTTTGCGGAGATTAGTTGTGAATATGTGTTGATTGACTTGGTCTAGATCATCATCATCTTCTTCTTCTTCTTCTTCTTCTTCTTCTTCTTCTTCTTCTTCTTCTTCTTCTTCTTCTTCTTCTCCTCCTCCTCCTCCTCCTCCTCCTCCTCCTCCTCTTTCTTCTTCATTATTGTCATTGTCTTCCTCCTCCTAGTAACTGATGTTTTTTTGCTGGCTTACAATTATAAATTTATGATGTTAAAAATAAAGAAGCAGTCGTGCAGTGGTGGCACATGCCTTTAATCCCAGCACTTGGGAGGCAGAGGTAGGCAGATTTCTGAGTTCGAGGCCAGCCTGGTCTACAGAGTGAGTTCCAGGACAGCCAGGGCTCTACAGAGAAACCCCATCTCGAAAAGCAAAAACAAAACAAAACAAAACAAAAAAAAAAAAGAAGCAGAGAGTAGATTCAAAGTAGGGGTTGAACTAAAAATAAGGCCTACGACCAATGACTCAGAGAAGCCCCCTCTTCTACAGCTTCTGCATCCTCCCCAGGACAATAGCATCCACTGGGACCAAAGGCTGTGAAGGATACTTCATAGCTTATTACCAACAGTCACCTTCTCTGTCTCTTTCTCTTTCTCTGTCTCTGTCTCTCTCTCTCTCTCTCTCTCTCTCTCTCTCTCTCTCTCTCTCTCTCTCTCTCTCTCACACACACACACACACACACACACACACACACACTCACAAAAGCCCTCTCTAAGAGTATCATACTGGAGAACTGGAGAATAATTGTGGGTACTGATGATAATTGTGGACTGAAGCCATGCAAACTTGAGAAGCTCAGTCTGGAAAGCAGACTGCTTGGGGTAATGTGCAGCTGTATCACTCACTCATTGGCAGGAAGGCCTTGGGCAGGATTTTCTCTTTTTTTATTCTTTTATCATTTTGAAGTAAAGAATACAAAATGTTCACATTAAAGTGATAATTGTGTTTACTAAAGATAAGAAATTCATACTTTTCTGTACATGGGTAGAGTTTGTATAGTGCATTCATCCACCCTTCTTCCTTCCTCATGACCCTCACAGCACTCCTCTCTGTAACATCTATACTTTCAGGATGACTGATAAATGCTTTTACATTTGAGAGAAAATATGGTATTTACTTTTCTGTGTCTGGTCTATTGTACTTACTATAATGTGCGTGTGTTCCATCTATTTCCACAAACCAGAGCATTTGATCATTTACTGTTGGGTAACATTCCACTGGACATTGAACTCCACATCACCTTCATCCACTCATCTTCTGACAGCAATCTAGGCTGACTCCATACCCTAGTCATTGTGAACTGGGCCATGATAAACATGGGCATGCAGACTCCTCCACAGTATGAAGATTTCACTACCTATGAATTTACACACAGGAGTGGGGTAGCTGGATCAAATGTCAATTCTAATTTTAGTTTAGTTCAGAGTTTTCATGCCATTTTTTTTACAATAGCTATACCAGCTCAGATCCCCACCTATGTCAACCAGTTCCCTGTTCTCCACACACATCACCTAGCATTTCTTAATGTTGTTCTGTGAGATCAGAGATTCTAAGTGAATTAAGACCTGCCAAATTATAGTTTAGATTTGTATTCCTCTGACATTTAATGTTAGTGAACAGTGTTTGTACATTTACTGGTCATGTTCATCTCTTCTTTCAAAAAGTATTCAGATCATTCTCCCATATTTCTACTGCATTAATTATTTTGTTAAACTTGTGGATTTTTTCATATATTCTGTCATATGAACAGTTGATACAGGCTTGCTTTCTTTTTAAAGTTTCATATTTACTATGGTGTTTCTTTTGTTGTCTAGTGTGGTATAATCCCATTTGCCAATGATCACTTTGGCTTCTTGTACTTTCAGAGTCCTATCTTGGAACCAGCATCTATGCCTGTATCCTGATGTGTACACTCTGTTTTAGTAATGGTTTCAGATTTTCATATCATACACTATGGGCACTATTCTAAGTGAACTCAGTTTTGCACATGGTAAGCAATGGATTCCAGTTTCAACCTTCTGCATGGGCTGAAATAGCTTTCCCAACCCCAATTATTGAAGAATTTGTTAGTTCTTCCTATTCATGAACATGGGAGGTCTTTACGGTTTGTTTGTTTGTTTTAATTTACTGTATGAGTGCTCAGCTGCATTTACACATTGGCATGTCATAGAGGGCTTCAGATTCCCTTATGGTTGTGAGTGACCATGTGGTTGCTGGGAATTGAACTCAGGACCTCTAGAAGAGCAGCTAGTGCTTTTAACTACTGAGTCATCTCACTAGTCCCTTTCCGTGTTTTAATATGTATCTTTCTTTAATCAGTGTTTCATAATTTTTATTGATATCTTTTACTTAGTTAAGTTTACTATCAGGAATTATTAACATATTACTCTGATAAACTAATTAGTAGTAAGAATACTTTGGTGCTCAGTAATTGGGCTGCTTTCATTTTTTTCCCTCTGCAGTAAATTCAATACTACTGTATAGAGGACCTATCTATGATATTTGTGTTTATCTTGTATGCTAAAACTACACTGGATTCATTCATTAGCTCTAATGGTCTTGGTGGAGTCATTTTGAAAACAGAGGTAACTTCACTTTCTCTCATGTTTGCAAGTCTTACTTCTTTCTCTTACTTTATATCTCTTGGTAAAATTTCTAGTACCATAATGAAGAAAAGAGATGAGAGTAAACATCTTTTCTTCCTCATGGGTATGATGCTGGTTATGAGTGTGGGGTGAGCGGTGAGTTCTGGATGCGTCTCTTTCGTCTTTTAGAGGGTTTGTTTCTTAGTTTGGTTTGTTGGTTTGGTTTGGTTTGGTTTTCTCCACAGCATAATGATATGAAAATATATCTGTCTGAATAGATTCTCATTAAGTGGTTTAGCATATACAAAGAATTCCAAACATACTAAACTTTACTGGTCTGAAGGACATTATCATTACCACTGTTATTCTGGAAGGCTGGGGATAAGAAGGGAAGGTTATAGACATAATGAGAGTTGAAAAGAATACTTATATAAAGAGAGAGAATTTTTCCTGAAACCCCTTAAAAGAAAATCATATATCTCAGGGTGACATTTGTGATGCTAGTTAACAGCAACCTTCCTCTACCTCAACCATACTCTTGGAGGACTCCTGTTGATCCTTTGGTCTCCACTAGAGATATTTCCCTCTCAGGAAGTTTCTTGCCCCTCAAGTTCTGGGTAAGTAACTTCTTCTTTATGTGTCCACAGCCTCCATTGCCCTTACCCTCATATTTTCAAGTTGAAATAATGGTGGACACCAGGGTGGCTTGGTTTTCCCAAGTCCTTACACACCTACATTTTAATTCAGTTCTGATTTGTATCCCTCACTGGAGATCTTAAGTTTGTTGTCTGACACCTCCAATTCTTAGACTAATATACAGCACATAAAAAGCAAATAATATGATGTATAAAGATTGATGTGAAGTCGTGAAGAGGCTCTATACCAATGGCTATCAGTTTACTAGTCCTTCTTAGTCTTAGCCATGTAGCTGAGCCTGCCTAAAGGCTATTTAAGATACTTTCCTAAAGAAGAATGAGAAATTCCAAACATGCACCAATATATAATCTATTTGTTTATGAATGACACATACCTTGACAGTACCTCATTATTACATTAATTACAAAATGTACAAAATTGGGAATATTTAAAGGAAGCAAGTACTGAGCACTCATCTGAACATGAATTTGACAATATCATTTCAAGGTTGGAATGATTAGTGTCATCTTTAATCCAAAATTTTTGTAGGAAACTCTTATGCCATTTGTCCATTTTCTGTAGAGTAGTTTAGCTAAAAATAGAATATCCGTAGATCACTTAAGCTCACATTCTTGAAAGTAGGTCCCCAGGGCAGGTTTTGTGGAGTGAGTCTTCTACTCTACCTTCAGGATATCATGATACACCTAGACCTGATGATGCATCAATAGACACAGGAGTCATTTCAGCTTCCCAAGGTTAAGCCAGGTACAACATGACCAAAAAGAGAGATGCCACTTGTCAATTCAGATGAGATTCTATCTAGAGAGAGCCCCCTTAGATGTTCCTGACCCACAGGTCTTCCATCATGATGAGTCCTTTTCTATTTCTGTCCCTTGCTAATTCAGCATCACATGAAGATTTCCTAGGCAACTTTTACAACCAGGAGAACTTACCTCTTCTTACTTGGGCATAGAGACCCCAATGAGGCTAAATGAAGATACATTTAGTACATAGGTACAGTTGAAAAAGCAATTACCTAGGATGTACTTAGCTACCCTTTAATTAGACAGATTTCTCTTCTAGCTCTATAGACAGAGGTTCCCTTAAAGGCAGAATCTCCCAACTTCCTGGTCAATAGATCCATGGGACAACAAACATGAAAATGTGTGGTTTTATGCAAAGAAAAAGACAAAACACATTTTGTTTTTTAATTTTCCAGATAAGCCTTTGAATGTGGAGTATGTGGGAAGATGATGTTTAGTCTCCACCTCAGAGGCATCACCTGCACTCATCCAGAGCTCAACAAGAATTCCAGTCCAGCTAATGACTTCAAAGTGAAAGTTTTATCTATAGAGCCTCTACTTTTGTGCTAAGTGCTTTATTTAATGTAATAGTTTGGATTATCCTACATATATATATATATATATATATATATATATATATATGTAAAAATTTATAGGGAGGCCCTGGAAAGTTGTCATGCAATCAGGACAACCAGAGTCCACTAGAAAAGCTGTGTGTGTGTGTGTGTGTGTGTGTGTGTGTGTGTGTGTGTGTGTAATCCTGATGCTGGTGAGCAGAGCCAAGAGGATCATTGGAGAGTGCTTGCCAACCAGCCTGGCCTGAGAGTGGATCTAGTGAGAGAAGCTGTCTCAGAAAACAAGATGAATAGTTCCTCAGGTGTCAGGAGTGACACCTGAGATCATCCTCTGGCCTTTAAACATTTGCACACACGCACACACACACACACACACACACACACACACACACACACACACAAAGCATAAAGGGAAATAACTTCCAAAATACATTTGATAACAAAATACCTTTGCCATATTTAAAACAATGAGTCCTGGTCTGGAGAGGTGGCTTAGCAGTTAAAAATACTGGCTACTCCTGCAAAGGACCCAAGTTTGGTTCCCTGCACACACATAGCAGCTTATAGCCCTTCCTTCCTCCAGTTCCAGTCCAATGGCTTCTTCCTTTTCAGGCATTTGATGCACACAATGCATAGACATATACACAGGCAAAATCTACATACCCATAAAATAAGAATAAATAAATATTAGCAAAAGTTCCCTATTCTGAAATGTGGTATACAATTTCTTACTTAAGCAATTCAAAGAAAATCAGAATGTACTTAGTGTGAAAATGCAAATTCAGATAAAGGTGATCCACCCTCACTTGAAGCACAGATGTGCAAATATTAAGACCTCAGTTAAAATACACACTGTGAAACATAAGAAGATGCTGCAAAATGAATACGTTGCAAAATTACAGTGTTCAAACACACCTTACTTAATTTCCACATCCCTTGATTTCTGGTTCTTCCCATATCCACCTTCTATAGTTCATTCAAGAAACCTAGTGATTTCCTTCCTAATGAGATTATTTATGAGGGTAGTAGAGATTAGAACATAGGTTCTCAAGGCCTTCAATAATATATCTATGTCCACAATAGAATCCAGATGCTCTTTAGTAACTCGGTAATGACACAAACCAAGTGTTAATAGAATAGGTCAGAAATGGAGTGTATGGGACTCATAAGGAAATACTCCACTGTAAACTTGGACTCGCCAACACATTCTGAGTACTGTGAGAGCTCTGTTGAGAGGAAGCAGGTAAACTGCTCACTTACTTTTCAGAGGTGAAGACTTCCCCACATACTGTAGCTCCAGCTCTTCAGCCTGCCCCATCTTGGCTGAGCTCCGCATCCTCTCACAGATGCTGTACTCTGCCACTGGATCTGGGTGACTACTGACTGGTGTATTTCTCAGACTCTTCATGTGCTGCTGCACTTCAGCCAAGAGGACAGCTTGTATTGCTTCAGTTACCTGAGACAGGTTTTATTTTCATGAATTATATAATAGTATTCCAAATGATTAGGAGTCTTGTAAAAAAAAATTCCAGAAACCAGGATTTTGATTTGAGTTCTTCTATAAATATCATCCCAGTCTAGTAAAAGTAACATTAAACATCTCTCCCATGAGTAACAGTAATGAAGGCAGAGACTTACAGCTACCCAAGCTGCAGATGTGGACCCAACCCTAAATAAGTTACTTATACCACCTCCTCTAAGGCTCTGGGAACATTGCAAAAGAGCAAGTAAGACATTTGTAGGAGCCAACAGATAGAGTGAAAGGCTATAAAGTGCCAGTCCCCAGAAACAAAACAACTGTCAACTATAGTTACCTACACTGGGCCCACTCCAGAACTACCATATTAACAATCAGTCAGGAGCCTTATCTTTCACCTCACCAGTATTTGCTATTGGTAGATTCTGGGAAAAGGACATAACTGTCTTTAGTTGTGTGCCAACAGCTCAGTCCCAACAGACTCCAACAGGTTCTGCATCCATACAAACAGGCAAGAACATGAGAAGGAGATCTGTGGGGAGGAGATAGGGTGGACAGGAAGGTAGGGAGGGTGGAGGTGAGAGCTATCAGTATTCATGACACACCTGCGAAACTGTAAACTAAAAACAATAAAATAAAATGTAATAAAGAAAAAGTCTGGGTGCAAACACCAGCCTTGAGTTCTTTTGAAAATGCAAGATTGTGAAAGGGCACTTAAGAGAGATTTTTAATTATTCTGTTTAATGATGATTTTTTTTTCTCAGATGGTGCAAAAAAACTTGTACAATGTTCAGAGCTACCAGTAACCATCAGAGACCCAAAGAAGTTAAGAGATGTGACTAGGACACTGTACAAAGCTGTTCTCTAAATCAGCCAAATTCATGTATGGAAATCCCTCAGAAAAGGCCAATTCAAGTCAAAACACAAATAATAACTAATTTTGCTTCATAGAGAAATCCCATTAGACAAGGGGTTACCTCGTCTAGGATGAACTCACCACCCCCTGGCCACTCCTCCCTCCCACCATCCTGTATTCTTATATACATCAGTATGGTTTATCAGATTCCTGTCTCTATGTTAGGCTTGGTGAAGGGAATGTTCTAGAAAGTCATCTTACAGGATAAGAATAATTGCCTACTTGAATTTTCAGGGAAGATGGAGATTCAATGAGCCTCAGTAGCAGGAATCTCCTCTGATAACATGAGGCATGAGGATAATGTCGTACCTGTACAGACTGGTCTCTCCAGCAAGAGATTAGTTTCAAAAGTGAGAGGTCAGCCTCAGATGTGTGACACTCATTTCTACCTAGAAATGCAGAGAACACATTTTATTAGCGCAACCCATGGTTGGTCCCTGATGCTCTCTGCACATGAGTACCACCTAGGGACCCTTGTTTCACAAATACCAGTGCTTAGGTTCAGCCATTCAGGGAGTATGATTTAGCATTTCCAAGGATGGGAATGGCCAGTCAGTAACACTATGTAAAAATAACTCAGATGACTTTCAGATACAGCCAGAACACTCAATCACAGATGCTTGTCAAAACACACTTATTTTTATACTTATGTCATGTTTCTACCTCTTTGCCAAACTAGGACAAACATGCCAGATTTTTCTGTTTCTAGAGCTCAGGCTTGCAATGAGTCAACACCCATCATAGGTAAAACCAGACTCTGCTGGCTTGTCCTTACCCAACCATTCATCCCCTACCTATAGGCAAAAATCTGATGTTTCATGCTGTTCCTGAGACAGTGTTCATTCTAAGACTGTCCTCTTCAATGCATGTTCTGTCTTTGCTGTAAGTCCAATGGGAAGTTCTAACTGTGATCAAGGCCTTGTTCTATTTAAATTGATCTATATGAGGACCAACAGTTTACCACATAAAAGAGCAATTAATAAAAAATAAAAGTGCCTTTTCATTAATTGAAAAATGTATGCATAATCATCTAAATGAAAAAAAAAATCAACCGTTTAAGGCACCAAGCAGGTCTCAGGTCCTAGGAGAAAACAGGGAAGTGTGATGGGGCTTTCCCGATGGGAAAATTGCAACTACAGCTATCTATTAAAATCGAAGTATTAATTCATGTTTGACATTCAGGTAACAGCTATTAAGATTATTGTTTATCAATTTTATTTTCTATGAATTGTCCTATATAGAAACAAGTTTCATATATAAATTATGTCGTGCATGTATATTTCCATTAAATTATATTAGTGGTCAAAGAATGGTGATGAAAGGAATATGTGGATATAAAGCAAATTAAGAACATAAAAAAAGTTGGTAATAAATCCTTGGCTACTACTATGTATTTTTTCTAAAGGAGTGCACAATGTGAATTTGAAATAACCAGTCCTGCTATACAAGATTTGTGTCTCACAACAGTCTCATTCTGAACACACTTCCCACATCTCCTCAAGTGCCGCCGAAAAGATTTCCTTTTGATCTCTCTCTCCTCTTCTTCTCTAATCTTGCTGACCTTGTGACTCACCTTCAAAGCAAAGTCTTGGTCTCAACTGTAACTACTTACTGGCATCATGGGGCATTGCACAGTATGCTTTAATGTGATGTTAAAATTTTAATATGATAGAGAGACCCAAGCCAACTTTTCTTGGCAGTGTCAGGGAGTCGTAGAATTAATTGCAACTTCGGGGGTAAAGATGAAAAGAAAACATCCCAGCCTTGTCAGCATTACTCAGTTACCATTTCTGCTAACAGGAGTGGGCACTGGTTCCTGTCAAGCCTTGAAAAAGAGAACTCTGGTGTTATTTCACTTTCCAGGGTTTGGCTTTAAAAATCAATTGCCAAGAAGTAAGTCTTTTCCAGTACCTCCCCACTCATCCCATCTCTCTATTATGAAAAAAAGCATCTTTTATTTGTCCCTAATTTCAACTTTGTGTGTGTGTCTCTAATTTCAACATGTGTACATATATGTAACTCTAGGTCCGAGTTAAACTATGAAGTCTTCCTCGATTGCTCTCCACCTTAGACTTTGAGACAGAGCAAACTGACTGACTAGGCTGGCTAACCAGTAAGCTTCAGGGGTCCTCTTGTTTCTCTTCTGCTAGTTATTACAAGCATGTGCTGCCATCTCTAGATTTTAAGTGGGTGCTAGGGATTTGAACCCAGGTCCTCATAATTGAACAGAAAGCATCTTACTTACCCAATCATCTCCCTGGCTCTCTAATTTAATCTTAAGGGTTATAAATGGGACCTAAACACCAATATTATTAGTGACACCAGTTCTCAAGGCTGTTGAGCTGCAGACCCACAGGAGAAGCAGGAGCATCCTTTGGTCTGGTTAGCTATTCCATCTTTAACATGCATGTTAAAACTTAAATTTGAATCCTTTTCATAGTCCTACAAAAATTTAAACTAAGGAAGTAACCCCCAGAATAGGGGAATGCAAGTCAGGAAATTGGGGAGGAGGTAAGCAGGGGGAGGGGAGATGGGATAGGGGGTTTTCAGAGGGGTAACACTGCAAGGGGATACCATTTGAAATGTAAATAAAGCAAATATCTAATAACAAGAACAACAACAACAATAATAATAAAATCTCTAGAAAAAAGTAAAGTTCCTAAGAATTCTGAATACCTAAAACTGCAATACTTTGCCTCTGAAATTAATTTTTATAATAAACTGCTCTAACATCAAAAAAGAAAAAAGAACTTCTGTATACGAAGAAGAAGGCAGCCAACCAGTCTCAGGCTGCCCATGTAAATGAAGAGTGATCTGATAAAGAGAGAAGGAAAGGGAGAGGGGAGAGTCAGATCTGCAAGTCAATGCTGTTTCCAGGGTTATCAGCAGCTTGACTGTCATTGATCCATCTAACTTTCAGGAACCCTGAAGTGCACCCCATCCCCAAGGACAACACTTCTTATACTTTTAATGCAAAGAGATTTTTATACATCAAGTAAAATTTCATACGCATACTATTAACAGAATTCTTGGAACATACTGGGACCCCATAATTGGATTTTATTAGTAAACTCTCCAAGAAAGATGTTACAGAAAGTAGGTAGGGCACTTGCCCTGTGGGCAGCAGAGAAAGAACAATCCAGGCAAAAGCAGAGCCAATGCCTAGGCCATAAGACCTGCTTGTCATGTTGCTTAAGGATAAAGAGGCAATGGGTAGGTGCAACTTTATTCTGAACTAAGACTTGATGGGTAGGTGTGCAACTTAGGCAGGGCCTTTGATGTAGCTTGTATTCTAAATGAAAAAAACGCCACTGGAAGGTTTTGTGTGTGTGTGTGTGTGTGTGTGTGTGTGTGTGTGTGTGTGTGTGTGAGAGAGAGAGAGAGAGAGAGAGAGAGAGAGAGAGAGAGAACTTGAGGACCTACTATAGCCATTCCAGTGACAAGCATATCAGGGTGAAGGCTCATACATGGGATGTGGCCCTGGCTAATCAGAAGCATCAGACTCTGGGTGACTGAAAGAAGAGAAAGTGAGATCATGACCTCAAAGTTCTTGATCTGAGCAGTAAGACTGAGGGAGAGGTCCCTGGGATGCTAAGACTTGGAGAGGCAAAATTTGAGATGCATCGGCTATTTGGCATCAAAACATAATCTAAAGGCTGAGATGATGATTCAGAAGAATTTGAGGTTGTTGTGCAGATAAAAATAACCTTCTAAAGTAGCCGGAGAACTCTTTGATAGTAGCTTTTGGGAAGGGGTGGAGATAATAAAGCTAATGAATCTTCTAATAAGTCACATGGGACTTTACTATCCAGCCATTTTATCCACTGAGAAGTCTCAGCTACTGGGGCATCTATGGATGCATAGACCCATGGATGTAATCTATGCATTTTACAAGGTTACTTATTGCCATTCAGTTATAGGATGAAACCATTATTTTATTTTATAGGAAAATATACACCAGATCATATCTATGTCATTAACTCTCTTACCATTTTTTAGGTGACCATAGAAGCTTGATATATTCAAGATGTCACTTCCAGGGAATTTCACCTTATTGTGTACAGACTCCATTTTGAAGGGTCTGTTGGAAGAAAAAAAGTTTTAAGGTAAAACTTTTAAAGTGTGGTAAACTATTTGAGAAAATAAACCAAAGATGCATGTTCAAAACTACCTTAGCCAAATAGGGGATAGAACAGGAATCATTTTGAGCATTATCTTCTACACTTAATTTGTCAACTTTGATTTGTCTACATTCTCAACTGAACTTCAAGTATTAGCTCGTCAGAATGAACCGTGGCCCTGTTTTACAGGAGAGTCTTGCTCCGGCAGAGCAAGGTGTCTGGCTGCTGATTTAAGAATCCCGAGGTTGATGTGCACCAGGGAACTCTCCCCAGGAACCATCAGGTTCTGTGCTACCTGTTGTTCCTCACAGGGATGATGTCATAGGCTGTTTCTCCAAATTCAGTACAGTCACACACCCTGTTGGTAAGGACACAGGGATTTGATATGACATATCCAGTAATCCACTATTTTGATTTCTCAATAAAACACATTACCCTGGCATTTGAAGATCAAATTCAAAAGAGCAGATTTAGAAAAAAAATTCTCATCTGGCACCTTTATTCCAGGGTTTGTTTGAATGGGCAGTTAATGTTTTGGTTTGGATTGGTTTGGTTTGGTTTGGTTGGGTTTGGTTGGGTTGGGTTTTGTTTTATGATAAGGTCTTACTATGTAGCCCTGGAACTTCCTATATAGAACAAAGATCACCCTGCCTTTGCTTTTGTCCCCGATGGAATATTACGATTAAAGGCATGCTCTGCCACCCCCAGTATTTTAATAGACATTTTTGAAGCACTGAGAGTGTTATGGTGTCTTTTTAAGACTCTTTAATTATAAGCATGCTGAAAGCCCCAAGACTCCTCCCACAGGACCCCAGGCAGTTTTTCCACCCCATATTCTGTATTAAGAACAAACCTGTGCCCTGTATCCACTTGATGGAATCATAGGGGCGTGGGGGTGGTAGGGTGTTGGTGACCCGAGATTTTGAGAATTTGAAGAATTTTTAGCATGGATCTTTCCTCAGTTTACTTGGTAAAAAAGGAGAACAAAGTCTAGGCAGGCTAAGTGGCAAGCCGGAAAGCACACAGCAGTGCCACAACAGATATACTGCTCTCTCCTAGGTCTTCAGGCTCAAGACTGTAATGTATTTTAAGCATACTTTGTTGCCGTTTAAATACTTAGTAAGAGAAAGAAACAAGGTTGTTTTTAAGTGTGCCTTAATTTTGCTGTTAAGTACATAGGCCTGGGTGGGATTTGGGTGTTTAAGATGAACAAAAGAACGTCAAGTCAAATTGTGCATATGAGGCAGAAACTCCCCAAATCTCTGTTTTCCCCACATCAACACTAAGAACCTGGATATCAAGAGCCACAGCCACATTACAGTGTGAAGAGGACAGAAGCCTATGGGATCCGTCTGGACCCCCACAGACTGGAAGCACTGGAGAGCAGAGCTCTCCGTCTGTGACATACTCACTGACCTGAGCTCTTAGCACATCCACTGCAGAGACCTCTCACCCTGCAGCAGCAGGGGGAATACTGTCCTTGACCAGCAGCGTGGCCTTGACTCACGATGCTGAGTCTTTCCCTCTCATCCCTACACTCACACCACACATGGTGGCCCCCTCCTTTATTCCAGTGGCCCTTATTTGTTTTAGGTGTAGGGTTTTTAATATTTGAATGAATCCCTGCCTCAATCAAAACCCCATTTTTCTCTATCTTCTGTAGACCAGAACCTGTGGACATACAGTATTTGGTGAACTGAATTCAATTTAATGACATTGGAATAAAAACAATCTAATCATGTATGCAAAGGCACAGCATAGCAACTGCCATGTATTTAACTCTAGCTGCCATCTATTACTGGTAAGCTATGCCTTCTCTAAGGAGTAATTGCACCAACCCTATCTGAATATGCAAAGCACAAGTTGTGATATGTGTTAAGATATGACATTTCCAGCCATCATAAGCACCTATTTAAGATTCTTTATTCATACCTAGTTCATGCCGTGTTAAATGAACCATATGTGCATGCGTACAGATATATGTAAATACATATGTATGTATGTATGTATGTATCAATCTACCTATGACTTCACTATGGCTTTTCTACCACATGTGAATACAATGAATATTTGTTGAGTGAACTAATATTATTTCTAATTTTTTTGTGTGTGCTGTATGTATGCATGTAGAAGCAAGAGGTTAGTGTTGAGTGTCTTCTTTGACCTTATATGTTGAGACAGGGCCTCTCACTGAACCCAGAGCTCATTGATTGTGCTAGAATATCTAGTCAGCCAGTTCCAGAGATCTGTCTCCTTCTGCATCCCACCCTCACCTTTCATGTGGGTACTGGAGACTCAATCTCAGGTCTCCATTTTTGCATGACATGAAGACATCTCCCTAACCTAAATGAATTAATATTAAAACATAGACATACTATAAACTTCCTACCCAGAGAATTAATGGTAACATATTTTTAAATGGGTTCTATATTTTAAAAGGTTTTGCATCTTTAACATTGTCTCCTAACAGAAGGGAGTAAGATGAAGAGAGTTGAACCCAGAGAATGATCATGACAGCCTTAATGTCTGCTTGAGAATCATAGTCTCCTAGCACTTTTACCTGTCGATTTCACAGGCCAAATCCAAAGGCATGTTAACTAACTTATTAACTAAAAAGAGTCTGCTCAGTAAATACACTATAGCATCTGATTGTTGCACAGCATCGCAGTGGTTTTCCAGGCCTCTGGGAATTCCAGTCTGGTGTAGGAGAGTGGTTGTGTATTTATTCGACAAGTCCAAAACTTTTCTGGAGCACAGATTTACTCCTGAGTGCTCCTTCATTTCAGTACTGCATGCATCCCACCCAGGCAGCATCAGGGAGAAGAGGTCTTCATTCGAGGCAAGTCCCAAAGACACAGGGCCCTGAAGCTTTAAGATGCTGAGGTGCCTGGTGCATAGGCTGTCTAACTCTTTATCCACTCCCCATGGCAAAATGCAAGACAGAAACAGTTTCGCCATGTCTATTGTGAGGCTGGCGTCAACCTTCCTGGACGGCTTAGGACGTGTCTTTTTGGAGCTCTTCATTTTCTTCTGTCTTTTAATGCCATTGTTCTCCTCTGAGAATTTACTGGTGCTGTCCCCAGGGACTATGCTGTCCCCACTGGGTTTGGCCTGTGCCTCTGTCTGCAGAGAGCTACAAGATGCTTTGTTTCTTCTTATTGTCAGTGTCTTCTTCTCTACTGTGCTCTTGGCTCTCCTCAAGATGTCACTTCCATAGAATGAGCCAGAAGGGTCAACATCACTTAGGGGAGTGGGCAACAGTAGTTCAACAAGATTTTCCAGATCAAACAGGAGAACATGGAAACCAATGTGACTCCATTTTGTTTTCACAGGCAAGACATTAAAAGGTCTTGGGACCGATGAGCCATCAGCAACCTGAGGGGAAGAATACAAGAATATTAAGAGTTGTTAATGTGTACTAACATTCTATGATATAATTGTGGCAGAAAAAGAAATATTTAGTTATAGTTAAAGATAAGAAAAGATGTGACAACTGGTTTTGTTTTAGTTATGAAACTCCATTTCTAAATTGAGCATTGAAACTCCTTTTCTAAATTAAAGATTCTGACATTCACTATAAACTTTATTTCCTCAAAACTTTTTCCTTGAGAAAATTGGAATTAGACTTCTGGAGAAAAACAGCACTAGATTAGGGTGTGTGTGTGTGTGTGTGTGTGTGTGAGACGCAAGTGTGTGTGCATGTGTACTTGTGCATGTGCATGTGAAGGTGCCTACATAAATATGAAGAGGGTGCCTGATCCCTTGGAACTCAGATGTGAGTCACTATATGGGTACTGGAAAATGAATACTGGTCCTTTGCAAGAGCAGTAATACTGTTAACTGCAGAGACATCGCTCCAGCTCTATCTATCTATCTATCTATCTATCTATCTATCTATCTATCTATCTATCTATCTATCTATCTATCTATTACTTATCTTTCATCTATCAATCTATCATCTATCTATCATCTATCAATTATCTATCTATCTATCTATCTATCTATCTATCTATCTATCTATTACTTATCTTTCATCTATCAATCTATCATCTATCATCTATCAATTATCTATCTATCTATCTATCTATCTATCTATCTATCTATCTATCTATCTATCTATCTATCTATCTATCTATCATCTATCCATCTATGCTCTGAATTTAGAATAAACAATAAAAAGGAAGGCATCATGGAAGGAAACTCAACAAGCTGCCCCCATTTGGATTCCTGAGCAGAGCACATCTTGGTGTCAGGGCTGCTTGCTGGAGCTGAAGGTCTCAGGTTTCAGATTCCTTTCCTTCCACACCAGTCATACCTTCACATGTATTCTCAGCTGCTCTAACCAGAGGCACTGACAAATATATAGGCCATAGTTATAAAATTTATCAAAGCAGTGTGAAACAATGAAAATGGGAAGGAATACATATCACATTCACACGAAAGTCAGGAATATGCAAGATCAGTGGTCTCCAGTTCAGAAAGCATGCTGACAATTATAATTTTTGCATTTCCTCTTTTTAAAATATTCCCTTCTCAGAGAAAATAAAAATGTTACTAACAGATCTTTTTCAAAATTTACAGTTTTTATAATTTTTAAACTTTAATTCCCTCTTAGTTTTTGCTCTTTGGGTTCACCTGCAATATAAAATGGTCTCCATGTGTTTCTATCCTGATGTCCAATTGCCCCAGTGACTTCCAGGAATTTTCCCTCTGTTCACTGGTCCAGTGACATCAATTGTCTGTTATATCAATCAATGTATTTAACACCACTGGAAACAAAATTGTGTAATATTAAAAAAAAAAACAAAACAAGGACAACATCAAAGTATGTCACCTTCCTTTCGTCTCCCTTTTGGCCTTCAAAGCTTTCCTATAAATCAGAGAACTCATGTCAAGTTTCATGACACATTTTTCACATATTTAGACCATGACTACCATCTTTTTAATAGTTTTAATAATTGTTCAAATTGACAATTATCTTTATCTGATAACCACATGCTAACCTTTGCAGCATTGTGGTTCTGTTTTCTTTTATTTTGTTCTCTCTCTCTCTCTCTCTCTCTCTTGCTCTCTCATTCTCTCTTCTTGCTAGAAGTTCTCAATGTTGATATTCTTCTTAAAGAATCAACTTTTAACTTTGTTTAGCCTCTCCATGGAATAATGTTTTTCTTGAAAGACAGTTTTGCTGAGCACACTGTTTCAGCCTGTCTCAGAGCATTTTGAAGGCATTATTCTGCAGACTCTGGCTCCCTTTCTTAGTAGAGAACACAGCTGCTGG
Organism: Tokudaia tokunoshimensis; assembly: GCA_036184795.1. Classification (NCBI taxonomy): domain Eukaryota; kingdom Metazoa; phylum Chordata; class Mammalia; order Rodentia; family Muridae; genus Tokudaia; species Tokudaia tokunoshimensis. The sequence goes on along the minus strand of BTHU01000008.1, from coordinate 75,398,001 downwards.
TTTAACACACTCTCTCTCTCTCTCTGTGTGTGTGTGTGTGTGTTTTATGATTCATTTGTCATTAATATACTCATGTATACATATGCTTTATTTTTATTAGATATATTCTTTATTTACATTTCAAATGATTTCCCCTTTCCTGGATCCCCCTCCCCGAAAGTCCCACAAGCCCTCTTCCCTCCGCCTGTTCCCCAATCAACTCCTTCCTGCTTCCCTGTCCTGTATTCCACTACACTACTGCACTGAGCCTTTCCAGGACCAGGGGCCTCTCCTTCCTTCTTCTTGGGCATCATTTGATATGTGAATTGTTTCTTAGGTATTCCAAGCTTCTGGGCTAATATCTGCTTATCAGTGAGTGCATACCATGTGTGTTCTTTTGTGATTGGGTCACCTCACACAGGTTGACATTCTCCAGTTCCACCCACTTGGACATATGCTTTAAATTCCAATTGATCCATTCTCAATTGTGTTTTAAGACAGTATTTTTGCTTTTTTCGCCCCAAAACATGCTTATTTTATATGCTGCCCTGCTTTTGGATTTTGTCCCTGACTCCCTGGTTCTTTGCATGGATTTGACTGCAGGTGACTGTTTGTATGAGATGCTGTCAGGAGGGCCCCTGGAGGCCCAGGGTGAGGACATATTCCTCAGGAGAAAACTCTAGCTTGTGGCTGGTCACATGCTTGGTTTTCACCCACAGGACAGTGTAAAACATTTAAGATTTTTTATCCCCTGCATGCATTATGAATTCTGACTCCTCCATCAGAGTGTCCAATTCTTTGTCAAAAACATTTCCCTCCATTCATCTAAGGTGGAGACCAATAAAGGCACAGAATTGCATTTTCTCTTTTATTTGTGGAACACATCATCAGCTTTGGTCTACATTTTTCCTGTGTATGCAGTTTCTCAGGGATCACAGACTTAGGTTGTTATCAACATCTCATCCTGGCCTGGATTGGTCCCTTCTCTCTAATCACCTGTGAAGTGGTTAAAATTGGCCTAAGTTTCCAGGGACACAACCACGCTTTCAGCTTTCCTCATAATCCTAGAATTGTATTCCCATTTTGATTTTAGCATCTCAGGACTTCATTAAATTTCTTGTTAATTAAGATAAGTATTCTATCTAGAGATTTAAAAATTATGTATTATTTTTAGAGACTTTAGTAGGACTAATGTTTAGGATACTAGCTTACAAATGGACAGAAATTGGGTTGGTGACAAGAATATTTTTAAAATCAGTTTTCATAGAGAAAATAAATGCTTTCATATGCCACAGAACCAATATACATGGTGTGTGTGACATGGAAAGTAGCTGGTGTTATATGTTAAAGTCTTTAAAATGTTATATGCCACTTAACATTGAAATTATTTAAAACTAATTTATCCTACAAGACAGTTTCAAAGATATACAAGGTCATATAAAAACAATGCATAGCACAAAAATGTTTTATGTTCATAAGCTGCACAATAAATGGTCTATGGCACAATTTATCTAAATACATCAGGGGTGTACTCCTAGAAACTGTCATGTGCCTGCTAAGGCAAGGGTATACCAAACATGATAGCACATCAAGAGATCTGCAGGCATTGCATATGGTATTTACAAATGTAATCCCAATTATAAAATTTGGATATATTAACACATCTTTTATGTGTTTTTAAAATGTCTACAAAATTCTATGCTTTATGATACTGTTAAACAATAAAATTCTTTTAAAACATCCATCAGTGTTGCCAAAGAAAACAGAGCTAATTAATAAGGCTTTAATATGATTTAAGGTTATGAGTCCCCCCCCCCCACCCCACAAAGGCCATGTGACAGGGCTTTACTCTGAGTTTATTGCACTGTTTGGAGAGTCCTGAAGCATCTGAAGCAAGATTACTGAACATGTTCACTGAAATGGACATTGCTACTCTGACCCTCATTTCTGTCTCTTTGTTTCCTGTCTGCTAGATGCTGACCAAGTTTGCTCTACTCCAAGCCCTCCTTCTCTACAATCATATTTCACCAAAGACCTGAAATCAACAGGGCCAACTAACCATAGACTGAAACATCAGAAACCAGTCAACAAAAAGAATCTATCTTTATAAACTGTGTGTCTCAGGCATTTTTTCATATAAAAGAAAACAGACTAACATAACACACAGCTCCTAGCAGAGCACCCTAGTAGAAGTTTAAGAACAAAACTTAAGAGGCAGATAACCAAAGGCTAGGAGTTTAGGCACAAATTAATTAGTAAATTACTCCTACATTTGGGGCATAAAAATGAACAGATGAAATTAAAGCACATAGGAGATACTCTTTTAAACCTGAAGCCATTCATCTCCACACATACACATATACACACCATGACACACAAATAAAGACCTCCTTACCCTCCTCCTACTCACACAAGCACAAAAAAGAAAATCTAACTTAAAACACATTAGACAATAAATAAAGCCAGAAGACTATTACTAACTGTGACTGCTAAGTATGCCATTATTGTTGGTGACTTCAAATCCAGCCATTAAGCCCTGTTCTTACAGTTCCCTTAAGCTCATGTCTAACTTCCTTCCTTCTAACAGGGAAATTCACTTAAGAAACTGTCTCCTAAGTGAGAGACAAATGTCTCTAAACACCAGCCCATTAAATCCCTAATTACAGTTCAGTCAGAAGTTGCTCTGCCAAAATTTCCTCAGGCCTGTGGGCTCCTGTCCACTCCATGCCTCACTCAGAACACTCTCACTCCTGGTCCTGCTAATCTCAAGTGTAATATTTCTTTTTGAAGCTTTTCTGATCACAAATTTGAAATTGTAGGAGGCAAAAGATTTTGATTAATCTATTTCCACAGACTACAAATAAATACTTGTTTTATATCCCTTATATAAATATACAAGCACCTAAAACAAATCAACTTGGTTTGTTAAAAATTTCTTTGAAGTAGAATCACAAAATGATGAGACAGCGATATCTTTAAAGTGAAGGGGAAACTGTTAGATGTTCCAGCAAGAGACACTTGGCAAATACAGGTAACAGTAATTGATCAGTCATCATATCAGTCGCTATCACAAAAACAGGAAATGTGCATGGCTGTGTTTCAGTGAGAAATATTTAATAACTATCTTAGTTTCATTTCTATGGCTGGGATTAAAAACACTGAGCAATTTAGAGGAGAAAGGGTATGTTTCTGCTTACAATTCCAGGTCACAGTTCATCACCGTAATAAAGCAAGGCAGAAACTTCAAAGAGCTAATCACATCACATCCACAGGTAAGTGAGAAAAAATAAAAGAGTACATGCTCACTTGCTTGTGCTCAGTTCCATTTTCTCACTCTTACATAGCTTGGAATCCCCTGCCTAAGGAACATGCCGCCCACAGTGGGCTTGGTCTTCCCATGTCAATTAACTTAAGATAACATATGTCCACAGACAAACTTAATATAGACAGTTTCTTGTGACATTCTCTACCTCGGTGATTCTAGAAGAGTGGCTCTCAACCTTCCTAATGCTGCAACCCTTAAGGCAGTTCCTCATGTTATGGTGATGACCAACCATAAAATTATTTCAGTGCTACTTCATAACTGTAATTTTGTCACTGTTATGAATTATAATATAAATATCTTATATTTAGCATATCTGATATTGAAAGAGTCAAGCTGACTAGCAAACTGTCACACTATCCATTTTCTTGTGACTTAAGTGGCAATCTTTATACTATTTGTCATTGTACTATTTCTTTACCAAATGTAAGAACCCCTTTATAAATGATGGAAGTCTATTGGATATCTTACTAAGATGTTTCCAGTTGGTCATTAGACTTTTAAATTGCACCACACTTCTGTTATGTATTTAAAATAGTTTTAAACATAAAAAATTATTTTAATGTGCCTCTTTAATGTTTTGTCAGTCTTAAGACCCTTAGAACTACTAAAGCTGCTACTACATTGTTTACTTTTATTAGAAATCTGTGTGGGAAACTTGAGTTCCTAAGTATATTAGGTGGAAGATACATATATAATTTTTATATTTTAAATAAAATGACAATGAATTATACAAAAGCCACTTGTGAAGTTTCTTCCCCTGTTGATTTAACATGCCATCTTTTCCAAAGAACAAGCTTTGATTTATTTATTGGGCTCTTTTTCTATATTTTACATTTACATGACTAGTTATCTGTGCTTGAGGAAACACAAACCTCATAGCTTTGTTAACCATGGCATGTGTTAGATGGATGGATAGGGAGAGAGAGAGAGAGAGAGAGAGAGAGAGAGAGAGAGAGAGAGAGAGAGAGATTCTCATCTACCATTCGGATGTTTGCCTTCTTCTTGGATCAATTACTAATCTTTATCTTTTCTAGAATTTTATAATGCAATTCTTTAGTTCCTAAATCCAACCAATGAGACTTTGAAATTTCTCAATATTAAACACACGGAGAGACAGCTCAGTGGTTAAGAGCACTGGCTGCCCTTCCAAAGGCTTAGTTTTCAGCACCACATTATAGCTTAGAGTGTCAGTGGTTCTGCTTCTGGTGGATCTGATGCCCTTTTGCCTCTGCAGGCACTGCATGCACACAGCACATGTATGCACATACATACATGCAGGCAAACACCTGAACACATAAAATAAATACAAATCTTTAAAATAAATAAATAAGTAAATATATGCACTTGGGAGCATAAACACCTTTTTTAAATTTTTTATTAGGTATTTTCTTTATTTACATTTCCAATGTTATCCCCTTTCCTTATTTTCCCTCCAAAGAGTATAAACAACTTTAAAAGACTATGTTTTCCCTTTGGGATTACATATTTTCATTAAATCAATAGCCTTTTTACTTTTATTGGTATTTAAATATAGTTTTATTATATGGGCTCCTTACATGTTTATCTATTATATTTTCATTTTCTATATTTATGGCCATTTATAATTGAATGATATGTTCTCAAATTGGTAATATTTTCATTAAAGTTTTATTTTTCTCCAACTACTTTGCTAAACATTTTTCACTAGATTGTTTGATTTATTAATATTTAGCAGGATGCCCACCATTAATATTTGAATAAAGGTAGGTTGTTTCTTTCTCTGCATTTGGTTCTCTTTATTAAATATTGATATTTTCTTTTTAAAAACTAATGTAAAAACTCTAAATAACAGTAGAATAGTGAAATGGTATAATTTTCATTTGGGCTGATAATCACTGCTTTAAAATCATTTGATTCACACATTGTGACATATAGTGGATAACTTGGGAGGTAGACTTTCTCTACTTCTGTTATGGAAGTACCATTCACCTTTAATTACTAATTGGATGTTATTTTGCAATCATATCAGGCAAATGAAGCAATATTGATTTTTTTAAAAAGAACTTAGCGTCAAAATGCAGTACAAACTAGTAATGACTACCTAATATTCCGCATTCCCACATAGTTTCTCCCATCAAAGATTTTCCCAAAGAGTGAATTTATAGGTGTGGTTATAACTCTACCCAGAGCAAATTTGTTTTAATGTGTATGTGTGTTTTGTTTTATTTGGTTTCATTCATATATATATATATATATATATATATATATATATATATATATATATATATTGTGTGTGTGTGCATGTGTGCGTGCACACGCGCACGCGCATGTGCATATGCATTGTCTCAATACACAGCGATGACTGGTCTTCAGTTAGCCATTCTCTTGCTTTCACTACCCAAGTACTGAAATTGTAGATGTGCACCATCACACTAGGCTACCAATAATTATTTTAAATGTTTATGAGTGCTTTGCCAGCATGTAATTATGTGAACTATGTACAGGAAGTTCCCTCAGAAGCCATGACAGGGCATCACATACCCTGGAACTGGAGTGACAGACAGGTGTGCACCATCATGACAACGCTTGGAATCAAACCCTGGGCCCTCTGTAAGAGCAAGCAGTGCTTTTAACTGCTGAGTGATCTCTCTGTTCTAGCACAAGATTGTTATTCTAAACTAAAGGACCGCTTGAATCTAACCCAATTTACTGATCAGAACCAGCATCTGTAACACAGTCTGAATTCCATATGAAAAGAAACAAGTATTCTGACTCCTTACAAATTTCTATCTTGTTCTCTTGATAGCATCACGTCCACAGCCCAATCGCAGTTGAGCCCAGTGCTGTGGTCTAGCCAGGTTTTGTTGTTGCTTTTTTTCCCCTCCATAAATGTCAAGAGCCCTCTCTATTCTGTTAAGCACTCACTCCTAAAATTCAGCCATGGTCCATTAGTGATGTATGAAAACCAATACTGCTATACTGTATTTTGGAAAGTCTTAAATGACATAGAAACCATACCTGAAAAGTCAAATTAATGTACATGTTACTGATATGAAATCCAGGAAAAGGAAAGCCTATTCCACTCCCCACTCCACCCCCAAATACATCAAAGCATTAACTGATTTCATACACATAAGCACATAAAAATTTCATGGCAAGTACAGCTCAGATGCTGTTTTACCTGTCTCACCTTGTCTCTGAAGGCTCTTTACCACTGGGATCCACCTGGTTCTCGGAACTCAGCTATCTCCCTTAAAATACACATTTCCAGTAGCTGCTGAAGGGCCTCACGTTGACCCCTCTCTCCACCCTCTTCCTAAGGCTAATCATCGTGCTGGTTTGAAGAAAGCCCCTGATGACCAGGTGCCCTGTTGTAGGCCTCAGTACATTTTTTTTCTTTATCAGACTCTAAGCTATAAAACACAAGTTAGGAGGTATTCCTAATAAATATAGTAAGAAATAACATTTATCCAATGACAAACAATTCCAGGCAATTTTCACTTTGGAATCATGTGTTCTAAAAATATAGATTTGATACAGATATTGGCTATAGAATGCCTTAGTCTACAAAGATTAATGACACAGGGCATAATGAATGCCTAGTTTCCATCTCAATAGCAAATCAATTAATAAATTGGTTAATGAATTCATGTACTAATAACAACTACATGCTTACCAACCAGACTTTTATTATGCAAGTCAAGCAATCCCTCACAAGGAATATGGGCACACTGTGTGAGATTTTCATGCATCGATTCTCACAAAGATGATATAGTTAGCCTGCAAATCTCAGGGTCCAGTTGTTTCCAAAGCCTGTAGCACCATGCTCTCTTAACTCGATGGGACCTATCTGGGGCACACTTCTATCAGATATTTTTGAGGTGACCACGCAATATTGAGAACCTGGCCTACCTACAAATTCCTGCTGGTAGAAGGTTATATTCAGTCTGAGTCTTTCTTACTTTTGGCCTATGTAGTTCTACCCTCAGAATAATACTATTTGTGCTGGCTTGTTTTATATCAATTTAATAGAAACTAGAGATATCTGTATGGAGGGTGCCTTAGAAGAGAAAATGCTTTCATAAGATCAGACTTTAGGCAAGCCTGTAGGGTGTTTTCTTAATTAATGATTGATGAGAGGGTGATGCCTACAGACCCGCATGTAGGCAAAATATTCATATGCATAAAATAAATGAACCTCAAAAGGATACTTTTATTTAAAAAAAATTACCTCTCACAAAGAGCTATTTATATTTCTTTGGGAGAACTTTGTTTTTATTGTCAGAAAGTGGTATCACTTTTAAAGGGACTTTTAAAGATCAATTACTAAATTTCAAAGGTCGGAAAGGGTGTTACTCTCCCTGAACCAAATACATTTATAACAAGTAAGTTGAGTTCTCAGGACACCATGATGTCAGGTGGGGTACGCTGCTGAAGAGCTCATCTTACCAAGTGAAACATCCCGGAACCATCACTGGGCCAATGGCATAGCTACTCAGCTATGTGCCACTCAAACAATAAGGTGCAAATGAAAGTGTCAGCCATTCTTTGAGACAGTCAGAGCCCTAGGTTCTGCTTGTTGTTGGCAGTAAAATCATCTGATCCATCTGTCAGGTGGAGGGGCAGCCCGACTGGCTGGGGGAGCAGTAGACAAAGGAGAAAGGCTTCACTTGCTGCTGCTGATGCACAGAGAGAGTGGGGAACTGAGCTCAAGGCAAAGGCGATATTATCAAACTAATGGCACCGGCAATCACCGGCCACCATGCATCCAAGGTACCAGCAGGGCATCCATTTTCAGCTAAGTGCTGCCGTACATTTTTCCTTGCTATCACCACTGCAGGGGTAACCCAACTCAGCACTCAGACCCACTGCCTGGTAATAAATTACTATATTGGACACTTTTTGTTTTCTTTCGCCAATGACTTCCCTGTGTAACCTCACTATCATTACCAATTAAAAGACAGCCCGCTTCAGCCAACTGTATCTCACTATGTATCATCTCTGATGCTCCAATTGCCTTGGCACATTCCTCGGGGTCAAGAGGCCCCTTTGACCTTTCTCTACTAAGTCTTCCTGACCACTCACTATTGCAGCAATCTCAGCTGAACAGATGGACACTTTCTGCGACACTATAAAGCTTAGAATATAAAGATAAATGAAATTGTGTCTCAGGCTTCAAACTGGTTTATGAGCCTGTTCTACAGAACCCCCCAGTTTAAAAGTCTATAATCTCAGTCCAGCTAATAGAAAGGGTGGCTTGTTTCTTTTTAAATTGCCTTTATAATTTAAGTCTGAGAAATGGTAGAAATCTATAAGATGCTGATTCATAACTATATTTCTAATTAATAGAACAGCTAATTTTGAAATGTAAGGCACTGTTTTCTCTGCCTACTGTTTTCATTAATGGTGGATGGAGGATGCCACTCTATAGTAAAGTGTACTTGCAAAATGAAGGATGAATGCTCTAATTTGCCTCTTGCATAATTTTTCTTTTCCTGTCTGACTGAATTTCTCAAAGATGACTAGTATTTTTGCTTCTCTGAACATACAAGGAAAACTAATAAATATTCTCTTTACTGTGACTTTTTGACACGTTCATGTGAGTTTACCATCATGGTTATTTGAATATTTTTAAATTGATAGTTTAACCTTGGGCTATATTTTGATATATTTTTCTTCACTTAGAGGCTATCTCCTTTAAATAAAATGAGTATGTTATTTATTGTTCAGATCAGACTACTTTTTAGAGTGAAATAGTGAGCTATTCATAATCACATTGGAACCAAAACTGTGAGCCATGACTGTCTCAGCCAACCTGGATGCATTCCCACATGAACTCAGATGCGTTGGGCCATTAATCTACTTACGAAAAATAATGAATGTTCCCGCGTTACTCATAAAATGTGACTGATGACTGCAAAGATGTCTCTGTGTGTAAAGCACTCTCAACAGAAACACAAAGACCTGATTTTGGAACCTGATATAAACCTTGGTATAAAAACCAAGTGTGATTGTATGGTAAGAGCTGGGGCAGTGCAGAGAGAGGCAGAGCCCAGATACTTGCTGGTCAGTCCTCCAACCAAAGTAGAAGGAAACCCAGCCAGTCTAGCCAAAGCTTCAGGTTCAGTGACCCTGTCTCAGAAAAAAAAGGTGGAGAGCAATTCAGGCAGATACTCACAGCCAGTCGCTCATCTCCATATGTGTGAGCATACACATGAATAACTTAAAAATTAATCCTCACTATGTATGTATGAATAATTTTAATAACTGAAAAAGTATTTTCTTCTAAATGTTTGGGCTAATGAGTCCAGGGAGAAGGTTCAGAGTTAGGAGAACTCTCTGCTCTCACTCTTGCAGAGGACTTGGGTTCAATTCCCAGTACCCACAAAGTCATTCCCGAAGATCTGAGACCCTCTTCTAGACTCTGTGTAATGGTTTGTATATGCTCGGCCCAGGGAGAGGCACTGTTGGAATAGGTGTGTCACTGTGGGTGTAGGCTATCAGACCCTCACCCTAACTCCCTGGAAGCCAGTATTCTGCTAGCAGCTTTCAGATGAAGATGTAGACCTCTCAGTCCTCCTGCACCATGCCTTTCTGAATGCTGCCATGTTCCCACCTTGATGATAATGGACTGAACATCTGAACCTGTAAGCCAACCCCAATTAAATGTTATTCTTATAAGAGTTGGTCATGGTGTCTGTTCACAGCAGTAAAACCCTAACTAAGACACTCCAAGAGTCCAGGCACACAGGGACAAGACACCATGCACATAAAAACAAAAATAAGTCACACTTGCAGGTTGAAATTTTGTTTCCATTCTTAAGCATTTCAGATTTGTGTAGTAAATGAAAAATGAACCAATGGCCCAATAAAAAGAATATAAATGAATGTCCTATTGTATCTCTAATATCTCAGTAGTTAACAAAACTTCTTAACATAAGTAAATATCTACATAGTAAATAAGAAATAATAATATGTACATGTAATGGATTTATTTTGATGTTTGTTTCTTTTACTAGGGTGGAGATTGAACATAGCACTTCATGCATGTTGGGAAAATGCTCTACTACTAAGTTACATCCTACCCTCCATTTATGGTTGATTTAAAGGCAAAAAGTACTCAACATTTTTCAACAACCTTTGAAGACCAAGGTAAGGGAGAGTGTTAGAAGGGGAAAGAAGGAGGATGAGAAACAAAATCACCAAGAGGCCAGGAGGATTCTCTGGGGTTCATTTCAGGGGATTAACAGGTTAGAGGAAAAAGCTGAGGGACAAATCCACTCTCCCTACCCCCAGAGAAAAACTAAAACATAAACAGCAGCCCTTGCATCCTCACCTCTGGGATAAGAGTGACCAGCTCTTAGGTTTCAATATCTTAGAAAAACTCTAAAAGGCAAACAGCCAAGACCCTTTTCTAAGGCAATTCCTCTCTGGAGGGAAAGGCATCCTCTTCTGGGAAAGGCTCTAGATTCTTATAGATAGAATCTTAGAAATAACCATATGCCTGGTCACTGGGCTGTCTTTAAGTCTGAAAGTCTCCAGCCAACTTCTTCTGCTGCCTCCTTAGACTACTAGCTGTATAATGAGCAAAGGGCAGACTGGTGCTAACAGGAAACAAAAAACAAACTGGGGAAAGACAGACAGACAGAAGACAGCCGAGAGAGGCCTGGAGGTGAATTCAAACTCACACAGACTTTTATTCAATCAACCCAACACTGAAGGGCCCTAGTGGAAAGGAGAGACAAGTATACTCATGAACACACAAAGAAAGAATACTTTGTACTTCCTTTAAAATTTATCAGAAAAATCCAAACCCACTCTTCCTACAACTCTTTGAATAGATGTTTTATAACTCAACTTTGGTTTGTTCTGTAGTTCATAATAAAATAAATGGTATGGCACTGATATATATATATACTTTTATTAAGGAGCTCAATCTTAAGTGGAAAAATAGATACTTGTCTCAGGCACTCTACTTAAACAGTGACCATTTCATTTGATTTCTTTTTATCTCTTGCTCAGTATGTAATTGTCAATTAAGATGACAAGCATGTGTTGCTGAATTACTGGGAACTCAGCCTCTAGGGATGAGCACTAATTAAAAAGTATATGCTATGTGCATGATGATGGGGCTCATTCCAAACACCTTTGCTTCAACCATGACATGTAGTCAGTGGCATTACAGTAACACTTTATAATTGCCAGCCCAATAAGCTGATAATTGGCCAAAAATCAGGAAGGGTGTAGGTCTAGACAGGAAAAAAGAAAAGCCAACAAGAACTGGATCACCACTGAATAAAGCAAGGGACAATATTTTTACTAAGTGCTCCTTCTCTTTGGAGTGACATGTGTATATTTATATAAAGATCTGGCACTGAAGAGATGGTGTTAAAATCAGGAACTACTATTACTCTAGCTGACTGGTTCAACTGAGATCTTCTGGCCTAAACTCCTGTCTAAGCTGACTGTTTAAAACTGGCTTCTCTAGGCTTCTGACTGAACTGCTTGGCCTCATACTAACTTAGGCAATATGTTCTAATCTTCTGGTTTCTTATTTTCTGGCTTCAACTACCTCTGCTGACCTGCACTGAACTGCATGAACTCATGAACAAGCTCAACTCCACTGCACGGCACTACACTGCACTACACTGCACTACACTGCACTGAACTGCATTGCACTCACTCCCAACTGATTGACTCACTTCCACTGCACAGAGCTCAACAAACTGAATGGAACTGACTGAAATCCACTCATTCTGTGATCCTCTTAAATAGTTTCTTTCCTGTGATGTTCTTGTAAGAGTTGGGCATATCTTATCCTTCAAATCTTTCTCTGATTAGTCACTTTGTCTGTCCCTCAATTAGATGGCATGGCTTAGGATTAAAGCTGTATACTAAGGACATGTTTGTATTCTAGCCAGAGAGATTAAAAGTATGTGGCATGTCTGCATTCTACCTGAATCATACAGATTTTGAAGGTCTTCAGATGTGATCAGAGCAGCCACGTTGTTGGATTAAAATTCTTCTACAATATGAGTGTGGAGAAATAAATTCTAGTGTACTGCAATTCAAAAGCAAATGAAAACAATACTCAGGTTCCTGTGATTATTGAAACTGGTGGTGGATCACTGAGATGGCCCAGCAGAATAAGATACTTATTATCAAGCAACTGATTACCTGAAGTGGACACTTGGGATCAACATGGTGGTTGGAGAAAACTAGCTCCCACAAATTGTCTTCTGATCTCCAGACATGTGTTGTGGCACAGACATATGTGCACAATGGAAAGTAAAGTTTTGCCCCAGTAACTGAATAAGCTCTAGGATCCACTGCATTTTGTCTAGATAACACTGCTCAGTACTAATTAGTAACGAGTGTAACAAAAGGCCAAGTCCAGATTCTAACACTACCTATTTGCCTGAAGAAAGGCGAGACAGCTATTTATCATTGCTCCTATCATTGCTCCTTACTATATATACTAACTCAGTGGTTAAAAGTAGTCACTACTCTGGATGGCATTTCCTTCAGTCTGTGTCCACACTTTGTCTCTGTATTTCCTCCAATGGGTATTTTGTCCCCGCCTAAGAAGGACCAAAGTTTCCACACTTTGGTCTTCCTTCTTCTTGAGCTTTGTGTGGTCTGTGAATAGTATCTTGGGTATTCTGAGCTTTTTAACCAATATCCACTTATCAGTAAGTGCATACCATGTGTATTCTTTTGTGACTGGGTTACCTTACTCAGGATGATATTTTCTAGGTCCTTCCATTTGCCTAAGAATTTCATGAAGACATTGTTTTTAATAGCTGAGTAGTACTCCATTGTGCAAATGTACTACATTTTCTGTATCCATTCCTCTGCTGAAGGACATCTGGGTTCTTTTCAGTTTCTGACTATTATAAATAAGGCTTCAATGAACATAGTGGAGCATGTGACCTGGGGATACATCCCATATACAGTTACCAAACCCAGACACTATTGTGAATGCCAAGAAGTGCTTGTTGACAGGAGCCTAATACAGCCTAAATAAATAATAAATAAATTGCACCTATGTAATAAATACAGAGGTGAATGCTCACAGCCAACCTCTGGACTGAGCATGAGGTCCCCAATGTAGAAGATAGAGAAAGGACTGAAGGAGCTGAAGGGGTTTGCAACCCCGTAGGACTAACAACAATATCAACCAATCAGACCTCGAGAGCTCCCGACGGCCTTGTCAGACATGGGCGGAGAGGCCCTTGGTTCTGTAAAGGCTCAATGCCTCAGTGTAGGGGAATGCCAGCACAGGAAAGTGGGGATGGGTGGGTGAGTGGGGGAACACCATCATAGAAGCAGGGGGAGGTGGGATGGGATAGGGGTGTTTGGAAGGGAAAACAGGAAAAGGAATAACATTTGAAATGTAAATAAAGAAAATATAATAATAATAATAATAATAATAATAATAATAATAATAATAATAATAATAAAGAGCAGTAGCTGCTCTTCCAGAGGACCAGGGAGGTGAGTGTTTAGTATGAATTTGGCTAGAGCTGTGAAGTGATGGACACAGAATGGTAGGATCATCTCCGGTTGTATTCACAATTCATTAACACCTTCTCTAGCTCTATATGTATATTCTTATCTTTTAGACTTGTTCCCCACAGCAAAATGTTACTTATCTATCAAGATTTATGGCTGTTATGACCTGTGCTCTAGAGAACAGAGGCCCTTCCATGGCCCAGGCTGGCTCCTGTATCACCTCAGATCTGACTCTGCAATCTGTGTCCATCATTTCAAAGTTTTAGCCAAACTCATACTAAACACTCAACCTCCTGGTCCTCTGAAAGAACAGCTACTGCTCATAACCAAAGCGTCATCTTTTCAGCCCCTGGCCTTTTCTTTTAAGTTGTGGTCTATCTCTTTTCTCTGTATGTAATCTTCATGAGTCCAGGTTCTCGTTGAAATTCCTAGTGTCTATGGTATGGGACATACCATATGGTGTGGGACACAGTAGGTATTCAATGAGTATCCGAAGAATGAATTTTCTGCCTTACTAACCCCACTACAAAGTGTATACAACACGTATACCAGGGAGCTCAAGGCCTACTTGGGAGAGTAGTACAAATACTTAACAATTAATTAGGCAATGCACTGGTAATTCAAAAGTGAGCTGACATGTGCTTATTCACCAGGTAGAATTTGAGAAGGCAAAGAGGCCAACAGAGCAAATGGCCTTTGCTAGGAAGAGGCATGTAAGGACTAGAATCAGCGATGCCAACATATGAAAGAGTGTCAGCATCCTGAAAATTACCGAGCAGCCTTATCTCCTGATCTCAATGGAGTATTAAGGACAATGAAGAAGAGAAAACCTTTAAGGCTTGAAGTCCCCCAAGACTCTGAACCTATCTCATCCAAAGAGAAATCTGCCAGTATTTAAAGTGGCATATACTGAGTGTAATCAGCTCTAGTGCTGCTCTCTCTCTCTCTCTCTCTCTCTCTCTCTCTCTCTCTCCCTCCCTCCCTCCCACCCCCCCTTTCCTGTGCTCTGATGAGAGGAACATTAAGCAGTTTCCAAATCAACTACCAAAGCAAGAAGCTTCTGCTTGAGGGTTGAAGGCTTACCTCAAGTTCCTGCATTTGGGAAATGAAGCATAAATAACCCCTCTTTGTATTTATCATACATCCATTTCTTAACGTTATTGCAAACCTGTTGATTAGATGGCTGATAGCTTTGGGGGTTTTATATTAAGGAGTGGGCTTGAAAAGTAATTATCCCAGGGAAGAAGAGGACTCGTGGAATACAATATAATCCTCAGGCTATGTCTGAGTGATTATTTTAGATAACTCTGTGACTAGGAGAAATGAGCCTGAGATTGACAGACAGGTAAGTGGTGGCGATACCATAAAGTTTGATGGTAAACAAAGCCATTTTAACTATGTCACCTTTTGTCTATCTGAGTCTTATAAGAGGACTTCTATTTGCATCTTACCTAAAGAAAGCCATTGGCTCCCTGTGTGCCAAATATTCTAGATTTCAATACCATTATTGAATAAGCTTTTAAAGTTTATTAAGCCAGCAGATTTTGGCACTTGCTGTCATTATACTTCTGGGTGTTTCTATGAAAGCAGTACCCATTTATCATATAATCATTTTAGAGACAGACATACTAAGTGTCCAAATCCTTTCTAACTTATTCATTATAAAGAATTAATTCATTCTAATAATGCACATTAGAGAAGGCTAGGTGGCTTTTAATTAATGCACTTTTTTACAAAGCAGACACAGTGGTATATACCTCTAATTCCTGACTTGGGAAGCAGAAGCAAGAGGATTATAGGAAGTTCAAAGCTAGTCTGGTCTATGTGATGAGTTTCAGGGTAGCCAGAATTACCTAGTGAGAACCTGTCTTAAAACAAAACTGTGGTTACAAATGGAATTATGATCATCTAAAGTAATGCAATGTTTTAAAACACAAAAACCTAGTCCGAGAATTAAGGGATGTGGAATATGAGGCAAACACATGTAATGTCCAGCGGCAGGGCCAGTGCCCACCTGTGGGAGGTCTGTGTGAGATTAGAGCGCTCACTCACAGCTCTCCATCGCAGGCTTTGTCTCTGGTTCTAACTGCAATTTTTTTTTAAGACAGAAAGATTATGTAAGTCAGGGCAATAGTAACGCAATGAATGGAATTATCATAAACACACAGAAAACTAGACATTTTCTGCTACCCTCATACAAATCCCAGCTTCTGGTGTGCCAGAAATTAAGATAAATTGTGTTCTAAGGGTTATTTAAGATAATCCCTAGTTTATATGAAAATTAAAAGCACAAAGCAGGGTAAAGTATGCTATGGGACCCCAAAGTCAATCCCTTTTCTTAAATCACTCACAAACTTGATTTTAACTGTGAATTGAAGAAGGTCTTTGGTGGTTAAAATGTTTAGCTGACAATCCCACAATACACTGAACTCTGCAGACATTCTAGATCCAGAGGAGCATTTAGATTCGGGCACTCGTATCAACCAAGGATCATATCCTCACTCAAGCCTCTAGACGATCTCATAGGAAGCCAGGGCCTGCATTCTCTCCGTATTCTGGACATAGCCATATGGTCAATGCCAGGCTCTGGGAATTTTACAACTAAGTTTGGTAGAGGGGCTAGACAAAGGAAAACAAAGTATTTGCTACCAAACATCAAGTGGACAAAGCCAAGTTTTATAGACTTTGAAGGAGGCAAGGAAGAAAGTACTGAGGCTAAGCAGGGCTTTGTATTTCATATGCTTTGGGAATGGCTTTTGGAAAAGCATGTCTTAGACAATGGGAGTGGGGGAGGCCTGCCACTGTCAACAAACCCATACAGTGTTCAAACCTGTTTGTGTATAAAATTATGTACATAGGATAAGAAAGTCCCTATTGCTCACGCAGCATCTTAGGAACATTTAATTTCCATGAGGAATAGTGATAACTGGCAGAAAATGTTCTTCAGGCTCCTTACATTTAGGATGAAGGTGGTAGTTTTCAGAGAAGCTAATTAGGTTTGAGCTCTGTCACTTCACAGAACTGAAGGTACCTCCAGGATGCCACTGTGAAAATGCAATCCTGAAAAGACAGTTAGATTCCTAACTAGCCGGCTGTGTTTTTTTAATGAAACACATTCAGACTCTGGGCATCAATAACAAGCTAAGGGTTTAATTCATTTTGTTTTAATAGCCCATAGGAAATAGTCCATGAGAATAAATGTCCTGAGATCTCCTTCTTGTAACATTTTTGCATTTTCCGCTCTTAGAGACAGCATCAGCATATGTCACTGATGCCAGCACTGGCCTGTTACGTTTCCTTAAATGAGCCCAGAGGGTGTGCTCAGTCAACAAGTGACACAGCCAGCTTTCAAAAAGAGAGATTTCATTCTCCTTTCCTGTTTTAAATTCTTTAAGTTAATCCATCATCTGAACTTCTATAATTTTCCTTTTACTTTTCTTGAAGCTAGAATCGAGTATGCTAGAAATAAATATAATGTACAAAGAGGGTATTCCTAACAAAAGATAATGATTTTATTTCAAGTAACTCTACCACCAGAAACAAGTTGCTCAAATAGGACAAATCTGACCCTCTTGGGGAGATTTTTACTTTAGCAAGATATCAGCTTTCTCAGTGAGATTCAATAGCAAGGAATGACCAAAACTTCAAAATCCATGTTTTTTTTTGTTTGTTTGTTTTAAGGAAATAAATTTAGAACTGAAAAAAAAAGAAGGAACGAAGCTTAGAGTGAAGAAAATATTCTTAAGCTGTCATAGATATGTCAGACAGCACAACCATGGTCATAGCATCCAGGTGTTCTTAAGACCTATCAAAGTATTCCTGTCAACAAAGGCACATTTTAAAATGTATGTAGTAAGTCATGTTGATGATCGTTCTTAATTAAGCTAAACATAAAATGGAATGCCCGATTCACTTAACTCTTGGCGATGTTTCTGTGCTGGATTGATTCCTGTGCCACCCACCCCACACCCTAACCGCCTCTCCCATGCACAAATAAGTTAACTGGTACGTATAGAAAGAATTTAGTCCCAGAATATTTTAAAGATCCCAGAGCTTCACATCCCCAATAGGGCTGGTGGGTTACTGTGCAGGGAAGGGTCATGAAGTAGATTCAGGCTGCACGGGAGCACTACGAGGTAGTGCAAACATTTATTCATTGAAAACTCTTCCATGAGAATTAACAGAAGAGATAACATTCGAAGAAAATCAAGGCTGAGCAAAGGCCTTCTCTGGGAGAAATCAGGGCTGTCTATCAGCAATTATAAAAACAATAACGTTGACCTTGAGTCAGCCTTAAAGGTCTTTGTTCACAACTGGACCATCAGCTTTATGAATTTTCAGTTGCTATTGCAGCCAGAGACTCAGTAAAGACAGAGTTGGCCAGTAATAAGACAACAGCAGTTTCTGCCGACCGCGATGAAAAGGCATTTGAGAAAGGACACCACATCACACTGGCATTTTCTATGTTGAAAATGACAGCTCTTCCAGATTCTACTCAACACACCTTAGATGAAGACTTATGACATCTCAGGGAAATACCAATAAAAATCCAAAATCACATACAGTCAAAGCAAGAAATAATTTAAACAAATTGTATCTGCAATCCTGGGAGATCAATAGTCAGTAAAGGTTTTTATAACTTGAAATGTTTTATGGTTCAAGATTTTACCCTAAGACTTTTTTTTCCCTCATCTCGAGGATGCAATTTTACTTTCTCTTCTGTATGTTAAACATAATGTCTAGTAATAAGAGAGATGCCCGATCAAAGAGGAAATAATAGAGAGACCCAATCAAAGAGGGAGAGAGGGAGAGGGGTCCTCGTGTGGAGTTATTGGAATTAAGAGATTCAATAGCTATTACTGCCAGTCAGGTATCATAGCAACCTTGTATGCTTTAAAAAAAAAAGTGCTGGAAAAGTCCCCAATCCTGCAAGGCTACTTTGGGAATACAACACTGTCAACATCTGTTGGTGTTGTCACGGGCACAGCCACAAAAGATTCTGAGATATATATATATATATATATATATATATATATATATATATTTGTGTGTGTGATATATGGCAGATAGATAGATAGATAGATAGATAGATAGATAGATAGATAGATAGATAGATAGATAATCTTATTACACACAGAGAGAAGGGATGAAATGTAGAAGACACATTGACAAGAAAACATTAAGAAGTCATTGGTCTGGCTCTGTAACATCACCTACACTTCCATCTGTTTTTAACAGTAATTCTTTTCTACAGAGTACAGAGACTCCAGATTCAACTGCCCTGAAATTGTGACTCAACAGGACCCAGGGTATGGAAATCATATCCTAAAACTCTACTTTGGTACCATCCACGGCAAGTCTTAACTAGAAACTCGAAGTGGATTGCATTTAAAACAATATTTAAGCTTCCACGTCTCCACCCTCGTTGGCCGTTGATAGGTCCACAGAAGAGAAAAGAACAGGTTCCTAGGAGCAAGAAGCTGATATTGATTTTCTTTTTTCAGCAGCGAGTCTCCGTTCTGTGTGGCTGCTGTCAAAGGCAATCTCTAACAGCTGGAGTCAAATTGTACTATTTAGAGAAAGAGCCCTTGTCAAGTGGACCGTAAGTCCCCCAACAATACGCTATTCAAATGGCACTTTGCCACACAAATTGCTGACTGGATGACTAACCTGTGGCAGTGACTGAGGCCAGTATCAAAGTTCCATTTTGATGAGAGGTTTTACGTTCACGCATTAAACAAGCTTTCTTTGAAGAACTATGAGGCCGTATATCTTGGGCCTCGGAATGCTGCAAATAATTAAAATGTGTTTAAATACATCAAGGGGACGTGACAACATTAATATGGATCGGGCGTTAACTGCATTTGTCACAGGGGTAGAAGCAGCGCCCTTCAGCGGCTGGCACCCCCCTCCCGGCACGTGTAGCACAAAGCTGAGCTCTCGCCAGCCGTGCACCATGAAATAGGCGCTTTTTCCTTTTGAAACCCTGATTTACATGGCTGACGAATGTTTAGATTTGAGCCAGGCTTTGAAGTCCTCTGAGGAAAATCAGGGTGGCTCCTGTGCAGGAGGCCGGCAGCTGGAGTCACTTCACCATGCTTATTCTTTCTGTGGGGACTGGACCTCCTGAGGTAGGTTTTGAAACAAAGCTGTGATAGCCTCTAATAGTTTTTCTTGTGACTGAGGCAACTTTCTGAATGAAAAAAATAAAAAGAAAGTCTGCATTTATGCCACTAAATGTGAGATAGGATGTTTTTACACAAAGCAATTGATTTTTTTTTAAGCATTATTAATTACGGAAGCTTTTATTCACCTTGCAGAACCTTCTGAGGAATGAACGGTTAACTATCACCGATATCCATTGTTTCTTATATGATTCAAAAAGCAAATTATCGTGCCATACCCTTACTCTGACAGGTTTTCCTGTGCTGCCTGAGGTGGGGAGGTGTTACCAGCCAGTCACTGTGTTCTCAGTAGAGATTAAGTGAAACAATTAAACCAAAAATCAGAACACTAAACTTACAGAATTGAATGTTTTCAGTGTTTAATAGCAACTCTATTTTCTTACAAATGTATACAATATTTTCCATGATACTTGTACTTTGATCAACTATCAAAAGGGATACCATCCAAATTGCCTACCAAAGAGGGGAAAAGGAACAATCTACATGGGAAATTCATATATTTTAATTTTAGTTTTGATTGTGTATATGTGTGTATATGCCATACAGCTGCAGTGCCTGAGAATGCTATAAGAGTACCCAGAATATCCAGGATGCCCTGGATATGTAGTTACAGGCAGTCCTGAGCTGTCTCACATGGATGCTAGAAACTAAACTCAGGTCTTCTGCAAGAGCAGCAAGTACGCGTAACTACTAAGCAATCTCTCCAGCTCTTTATCTTTATATAATGCAATTATTTTCAAATAAATACCACTTACTCTCTTCTAATGCAATGCAATTTTGATAACTTAATATTTAAATAAACGTGAAGTTCTATTTAATACTATTACTAATAGTATTAATACTAATAGTAATAGCACGACTATCTCAGTGAGCTTTAGTTTATTTTACATGAAAATCTACAGGTGAGACTTTCAAGTACCACTATTTTGTTCTCTTTGGTTATTTTGTGTTTTGGTTATTTCATGTGTCATGAAACATAAAGCAACAAAAAACAAAATGTAGCTTTTATGTCTTGGACATTTGACTCAGTGGATAATAGCGCACACTGATCTTTCAGAAGTCCCCTGAACCCACATCAGGTGGCTTACAACTACCTGTAACTCTGCTCCAGGATCCTATGCCCTCTTATGGCCTCCATAGGCACCTGCATTCTTGTGCACATACCCATAAATACAAACTTAAATAATAAAAAAATAACATTTTATTTTAATAAGGTGTTAAGTAGCAGAATTCTTAGCAGGTTGCCATTTCTGTTTTACAAGAGAAGGCAAGAGAAGACTTGAATAAAATTTCCCAGTGAGTTATGTGAGATGCTACACTAAAGTCAGATAAAGGTTAAATACCATAAAAGCATCAACTGGGATGTAAATGCAAATGTAGTTTGTATTTACAACCAACCTTATATGTTTAGGTTAATCCATACAAGTGTACTATTTAAAAATGGGTAAAATTGGTCGAATAATTTTTTATTTAATCCCACATATCCAAAATGCATGGGTGTAACAATTTGTTCTGATCTTATTCTAAACACCAACTTGAACTGTCATGTGTCTATTTCAATGTCATCACATTACATGCGACAACTCTCAACAAACAAGCAAGAAAACAAGCAGGGAGAGACAGGCTCTGCTTGGTTCAGCAGAGATCTCAAGACACTGAAAGTGTCATAAGTTCTGTCCATTAAACTAATCCTGTTTATCCCTTTATCCATTTTATAGATAATAAGCACCATAAAAAACCTGAGCACATACACTCATAAAACAAAAACCAACCAACCAACCAATGCACAAATGAGACTTTTCTTCTTAAAATACCACATAGCCGCAAAGATCACTGTCATACAGCAATGGTTTTAGTCCCTACCTCACAGTTCAACTTCTCCCACTGCTATTTAAATACTCTATCCGGTTTTATCCTCTTGCCCAATCTAAGAACAACAGCTCCCAACACCAACATGGTTATCGTATCCTATAAATCCTTTAAGACTCTGACTCTCCTCTCATCCCAAAGATTTCTCTTTGTCTAACAGTAGATTCAGCACCTCCAGCAATTCAAAGTGGATATATTTTTTTTACATATATATACACATTTTTATTTTTTATATTTTTATTTACATTCAAAATCATTTCCCCTTTCCCGTTTCCTCCCTCCCCGAAAGTCTCATAAGCCCCCTTCCCTCCCTCTGTTCCCCATTCAACCCCTTCTTGCTTCTCTGTCTCGGCATTCCCCTACATCCAGTCTTTCCAGGACCAGGGGTCTCTCCTTCCATCTTCTTGGAAATCTATTGATATGCATATTGTGTCTAGGGTATTCCAAGATTCTGGGTTAATATCCCCTTATCAGTGACTGTATACCATGTGTGTTCTTTTGTGATTGGGTTACCTCACTAAGGATGATACTCTCAAGTTCTGACCATTTGCCTAGGAATTTCGTGAATTCATTGTTTTTAATTGCAGAGTAGTATTCTATTGTGTAAATATACCACATCTTCTGAATCGATTCCTCCGTTGAGGGACATTTGGGTTCTTTCCAACTTCTGGCTATTATAAATAAGGCTGCTATGAACATAGTGGAGCATGTGTCCTTATTGCATGCAGGTAAAGGCTCTGGGTATATGCCCAGGAGTGGTATAGCTGGGTCCTCCGGGAGTGTCATGCCCAGTTTTCTGAGGAACCACCAGACTGCTTTCCAGAGTGGTTGTACCAGCTTGCAATCCCACCAGCAGTGGAGGAGTGTTCCTCTTTATCAGATTCTACTACAAAAGCCTGTATTCAACACAACTAGAAAATCTCAAGGAAATGGACAATTTCCTTGACAGATACCAAATACCAAAATTAAATCAGGATCAAATAGACCATCTAAACCGTCCTATAACCCCTGAAGAAATAGAAGTTGTCATTGGAAGTCTTCCAACCAAAGTGGATATATTTTAAAATGATGTTTATAACATTTTCTGTTCTTTTTATAACCTGTTCTCCCCATTTATATGTACTCCCCAAATGAATGAAGAAAAACTGAATCAAACATTCTAGAAATGTCCAAATATCAGCCAACATCAAGCTCTAAATGTCCCGTTCTATCAGAATTGTCTATGCCATTGCAATCCATTATTCTGCCTGTGTTGCACTAACATTAACACATACACACAAACAGGAGCACAGATACAACGCACCCTTGGATGGTCTAAAGCTCCCAGATTTGTTGGCTCCCAGTTTCCCCACTTACGGAATGAGTATTATTGAAGATTTTTCTTTTTTATGAAATCCATGAAGCATCTACTATATAGTAAATCACTTATGAGCTCAGAGATGAATTGATGGATAGAGCTTTTGCAAATATGGAAAACTAAGCTTGAGCTCCCAGAATTTATGGAAAAAATGGGCACAATATCAGACATTTGTAATCACAGTGCTCCTATATTGAGAAGAGAGGAGAGTAGGAGATTCCCGGAAGCTTGCAGGACATCTACCTTGAGTAGCATACATGACAGCAAACCAAAAAGGCCTCATGTCAAGCAATGTGGGTAGCAAGGAACAGCACCTGAGGTTGTTCTCTGAACTTCACATGCACACCAGGACATGTTTGCCTATACTCTCACATACACATCACATGCACACAGAAGTATATTAATAATATACAAGTTTACCTTTGAAATGTCCTACTCTAAGATAAAATGAGCTCAGCACCCTGGCTCTAAGATGATTCCTACAACAGCACAAGACTGACAGACAATGAAGTCATCTTGCACATGACTGAAGGTGTGAAAGAGAAGCACAAATACAAGAACCCACAACCACAGGAGTGCATAGAAGAAAAGAGGTGACTTTCCTGTTTCCTTTACTTCTCTACTACAAAGGACAAAGGCCGGAAATTGTAGACGACTCCAGTAAAGGGCAACAACTAGAAAATAGAGTGGACATCAGCCTACAAGCAGGATGACAAGACCGGGGCATTTTATTGCTTCTTGGAGTCAAGAAAGAAACAAAATTATATACAGAAAATGAAATGTCTATACACTGTTTCCACTACCTAAAGGGTAACTGAGCTTCAGAAAGAAACAACAGTCAGTTTATCTACCTTCTGGGAATTCAAGCAGAAAAACTGGCACCCAGTAAAACTGATTTTTTTTTCCTACAGACCTTATATCTCTGCCTCTGAAACACATGGGTCAAAGGATACCTAGGTCTTATCTACCATTCCAGAACAATCCCTACTCTACTATGGTATATGCTTATTATACAAAATGGTTCATGCCATTATGGTAGTTCCAACCTGTATATGATTCAATTGAAATGCTATCATAGCTACATAAGCATCCCTACAAAAATCCTGATTTCCTGTTAAGAATGCTAAGTGGTAGTGCTGGAGAAATTGTTCAGTAGTTAAGAACACTGACTGTTCTTCAGAGGATCTAGATTAAGTTCCCAGCACCCACATGGTGTCTTACAATTATCAGTAACTCCAGTTCCAGGGAATCTGATCTCCTCTTCTAGCCTCTATAGACACTGCATATACACCATGTCCACACACATAGACCAAAATGAATACATACATACATACATACATACATACATACATACATACAAAGAGCACATTTGGCAACCTCAAAACAATGAAAAAGTAGAAAGAACACACTGTTGCTATCCACGGGCTTAATTTCTACAGAAGGAAAATATAAACCGAGGTAGATTGTCCGAATGAAATAGTACAAAGAGAAATATACTCTTTAGGAGATTTTCATTCTATTTCAACCATGATTTGGTGAAGTACTGGCCTGATGGGCCTGAGAAGTGACTGTATCTGACTTTCAGGACAGTGTGAATCAATCAGTATACCAAGGCTGGCATCCCAAGGACCATGGGCCCTGTATTAAGATCTGTGCTATGCAGTCATCCAGCTTTGCACGCTGAGACTGTATGTTCAAGCAGTGTGATCCCAGTCAGACTTCTCACTGTTTAGCAAGTCAACACTGTTCTGGTAACAGACTTACTAGGTGTTCAATTAGCATCTGAGATTTCAAAAGATAATGAGTAGCGTACTCAAATAAAATCTAAATCAGGTCCCTAAACCTGCAAGGTTGGTATGGAAGCTCACATGTGTGGCTTGGTTTCCATCACCTTGATGAATGACAAAATATCTTCTGTTTTTAATATAAATGTACACACAAGATAAAAACGGGATCTTTGCTAAGTCTTTATTAAGAAGATTGAAATAAGAGGAAATGGCAAGAATACATAAATCCTAATTTAGAAATCTTAATTCCCACATGTCCACTCAAAGAATTTTGATCTTGTTTTATTTTATTTAGGCTATTTTCAATTATGTGTAAGTGTGTTTGTCTACACAGGGGTACAGGCATGTGAGAGCAAGTGCCCAAGAAAGACAGTGGCACCATATACCTGGAGCTATAGTTACACAGAGCTGTGAGGACCATGTGGATAATGGGATGTAAACATGGGTCCTCTGGAAGAGCAGCAAGTTCTCTTGACCACTGAGCCATCTCTCAAGCCTCCTACTTAGATTTTCTAAAAATCTTTAGGTTTGAATGTGTTACTGAAAAAGTATATATAAATTACTAATAAGAAAATAATATATGTCACCAATAAGAACAATAAAACATAGATAGAATATAAAGTGGCCCTTAAAACTGTGAAAATATACTAGATAATATTATGAAAAAATATTTACATGAAAAAAACCCTAAGAATGTCCATATAAATGGCACAGGTAAAAATACTAAGACAATAGCATGAAGGATAAGAATGGAAAATAATATTTTAAAGAAACTATATGAAATCACAATAACATGCTGAGAAAAGAAAAATAATAAGGCTGGTATAACTGAGCAGCAAACCTGAGTAAAAGAAACTAAATATATTCAACTGAAGAATTGAAAATGGATCGCAACTACAGAATATAATCACCACCATTGAAAAACCCCTATATTTTGAGTTGATGGGATAGTAACTTAATTTTTGAGAAGCTGAAAACTCTACTGTTACAAATGTCATCACAAGGACAACATTCAGTTTAGAGTTAGATTCCCCTATCCTGTTCCACCCAACGTCCCTGGGCAGATGACACCACCTGCCTCCCTACTTTTGTGCAGAGGGGTTAGGGTCACATTGCTTCTTACCCCAGTTGCTATGTTCTTGTGGAGCACAGGCAGGATAGATGCCAACTCACCTTACATGAAGACTTCAGCTGTAAACCAGGGCAGAGGACTGGCCCAGGCTGGTGGGGGTTGGATGACTTCTGTTCTACACTTTTGTGCTTGTGTGTCTCTGCGGCGACTGACAGTGTAGGCTCAGATCTGACAAGCTGCGCATCATCACCACAGTTGAGGATAATCCTTGCTCGTTCTCCTGTCTCATGCCTTTCCAAAGTGCCTGGAAAATGAAATTCAAGACACAAAACAAATATAAGCAAAAATACCCACTGGAATAGAATACACAGACCTCACGTGACATATTCGCAAAAGGACCTTGATTCTTCAAGCTGTCATTCCTGCCTTTGTACAACAAATAGAACCAACCTGGGAGCTTTTCCTAGATAGTTTAAATTTTGTCATCAACTATATTACAGTGGACTTGAAAGTGCACCCACATCTAAGAGCCTTTTTATCCACTGGAACCAACAGTCCATCTAAGAGTCTCCATAACTAACATCCCTCTTATTATCCAGTGTGAAAGTTATCAATACAGAACAACTATGGAATATTTCTGTGCTATCTCCTAGTGTCCCAGCTCACAAACAACAGAGATTCTGGAGTGCTCACCTGGGGTTCCCAGCGTTTCAATGTTTCTTCAGGTAATGAATAACTTACATGATTAGGGGTAATAAGGACACAGAGGCTTAGACTACATCTGCCCTCACTCAAAGCTTCTCAGCTTTTGATGTTGTTTTTATTGCTGGAGTTTGTTACCATTGGAGCCTTTCTCTTTTACTTCTTATGTTATTAGAACTGGAATTAATCTCCTCTGCCCTCTGACATCCATCCAGCTCCAGAAGTGGTGCTGACAAGTCCAATTTAAAGTTAAAAGGAACGAGTATAGGGAGCAAGACAGATGGTTCATCAGTTAAGAGCACTGGCTACTCTTATAGAGAGCTGTCGTTAGGTTTCCAGGACCTACATGGTGTCTCATAATACCTGCAACTTGAGCGCCAGGGGATCCAATGATCTTTTCTCACTCATGAGGCATACATACACACAAATAGACACATAAACATATAAGCAATAAAAATAAATCCTTTTTTAAAATAAGAGAGCAAATATAAAATTTGCTCTTACAACAAAAAGAACCAACCTGGGAGCTTTGCCTAGAGAGTTTAAATTTTGTCATCAACTATATTACAGTGGACTTGAAAGTGCACCCCCATCTAAGAGCCTTTTTATCCACTGGAACCAACTGTCCATCTAAGAGTCAGCATACACACAAACATACAGACATACACACACACACACACACACACACACACACACACACACACACCAGAAGACTGGAAAGCTTAGTAGGAAAGTACTGCCTGATTATAAGGACCTGAGTTTGGAACCCAGCACCCATTAATAAGTCAGTTATGGTCTTACAAGTCCTTATAACCATAGCATAGAGACAGGAGAATAAGTTGTTGGCTGCCAGCTTAGTCAAAACCTCTGAGCTTCATGTTCAGAGAAGGACCGGACTCAAAGAAATGAAGTGTAGAGTAATGAAGGAAGACACCTGAAACTTTCTGAACCCATACACATATACCGCATACATGTATGCTCATTACACTCATATACATACATACTCATATATACAAAAAAGAAAGGATAGAAAACAATGGAAAAATTGTCTACTGGCTTTACAAAATGCAACATCACATATTTATTGAACAAATTAATCTTGATGTCTGCTTCATATCTTTCATTTACAACCAAACAGAAATAATAAGAAATTCAATTAATTAATGCCATAATACAGACTTAATTTCATATCCTTCCCTTCTCACAAATGGGAAAAAGTTGTAATATGTGTTAAAGATAATTAATTCTCATCAATAATATTAAGAAAAGATCAAATTAATTATAATAGGAAAGTGGTACTAAAATTATAGATCACTCTGCCTTTTGATAGGAAGATTGTAGTCACAAGCATTCAATCCAGTCTCAGTCTCCTTCTCTCTCCCCCTGTTAACTTCATCACTATTAGCTAGAATTGAGCACTGTAAATTTCTACTGGTCATTATGCTATAGCAGCAGGCATATTTTCATCTCGGTGATTCTTGACAATGTCCCCCCATTGCAATCACTTTAAATTTGTAAGTAAACATCCTGAATATCAACTTCTAAAATAGCTTTCTTACCTTACTTGTCTCATAACTACTAAGGAAATATTGTCAACAAATGATACCAGAAAATTCACTCTTTCTAAGAAATCTCTCTTTCAATTTAGTATCAACATAGATAGTCTTCTTATGAGTTTTCTGTGGCTACACAGTATGATATTTGTAAAATATTTTCGGAAAATTTAAATGTCTCTATGTCATCTGGAACTGGCTTTATACTCCTGGGATCAAGAAATACTCTTGCCTCAGCCTCTTTGGCAGTTGAGAATGCAGGTGTATGCTACTGTTCTTGGCTTTTGACAGTCCTTGAGAAATAATTTATTGTGCTTTAATCACATAGCCCTGTTGCTTTACACTGTATATCTTACATATCCGTGTATTTCATTCTAAACATTTTTACAAAACACCTGCTGACTTGTCCAGCCACAACCATAGCTTACACACGTGTGTGTGTGTGTGGCTTTCACCTCCTTCTGTTTCTGCAGATATCTAATCTATTTCATTTACTGTACCATTTATATGTGACCTGTTTGCAACATATAGTAAACAAAAATGACTCATCCCTAGGTCCAGAGCTCCCTCAAAGTCTCTGGTATCACTGAAACAAACTGAAAGATAATTTACTACAGTATCTAAAGTACAAATATTCTATTCTACTCTTAAGTAAATATTCCCCAATCTAATAAAATATTGGGCATTTTGTGTTCTTGATAATAAAACCTATCATGGGAGTTAATTCTTTCATTTAAAATTTCTTACTGAATTATTATTGCTTCTGTCTCCTGATTGATAAGCCCCTTTAAATTACTTCTCATCAGAATTCATGGAATTTGCACCACTTCTAGCACATTTTAAAATTATTACAGGTATCTAGAAAGAAGATAATATAAGAAATAACCACAAGGAAGATTGTCAGTGTGTTCTTGTGAGAATTCTTCCCCTGGGGAGGTGTATACAAATCTCCTACCCTCCTCCTCTTCCTCTCCTCCTCCTCCTCTTCCTCCTTTTCCTCTTCCTCCTCCTCCTCCTCCTCCTCCTCCTACTCCTCCGAAGGAACCATTGACAAACCAAAGTAACATTCTACCAAAATTCATCTTAGGACCCCAATGAGTGTTTTGGGTCTAATTATAGATCAATGATAGGGGAAATATGGGAAAGGAGCATGGGTGACTTGAACAGATGCACTTGGAAATCTGTACCCAGCATGGAGGTTGGTTCCCCATGGCCCATAGTCCTCCTCAGTTAACTTTCCCAGGTCTCTATACTCTAGCATCTACCCTGGACTCAAAGCTAGGAGCAATTGGGCTGAACTGCACATAAATGTCTGGGAAATGTGGCTAGAAACTCAGTTGCTAGTTTGATAACCCTCCTCAAAGCCTCTCCTTCTGGGAGGGGATGCCAACAGAAGATCCCAGGCCTGATCATGATAGATGCTCTCAGGAAGACAATGCTGATCTCAAGATGAAGGGAGCTGCTTGAAAGGGAGGGCAATGTTCTACAACAGTAGCTACAATACGCCTAAATGTTGCCTTTGCAGCAGACAGGAGTCACTGCTTCCTAATGTCAGAAACTCAAGGTTTATTAACCACTTAATTCAACTCACAAGAACTTCAAGAGAACTTTTGCTTTTCCATGTGAATATGTTAACCCAAACTGATTTACACTCTATTTCATCAAGACGGTGAGGGATAGACTCTTCCCTGATTCAATTTGGGCATGACAAGAAAATGTGCAGAGCTGAGTATGAATAAAGTCATGTTCTCCACTGCCATCTCTTTTTTTTTTTAGGTAGGTGTGTGAAACCTATAAAACCTATAAAACTTGTAAAACCTATATCATGTAAAAAAAAAAATGAGGCCAGCCTGAGCCACATAGTGAGTTGTAGAGAAGCCTCAAATACAGAGCTAAATTTTGCATTGCAAAACCAAACCAGAAGAACTCAAAACTTCATCACAGACAATGTTTTAAAAATACTTTCAAGTAAATACCACACATTGTTAATTGATATTTTATTGATATGAGTTTTTCCATATTGTTTTCAACTTAAGCTATTCTTTTTAACGCATGGCATAAAAAGACATAAGATCTCAGATTTTCAGATTAGAGATGTTCAAATTATATAGAGATGTGAAAGTCTTTTGGTACCAAAAATTTTGGGCAAGATATCCTCAGCCTGTGGTATATAGGTGAGAGGAAAAAAATCACAGGAAAGAACACTTAGAATAATTAATATCCTGGCACAATGCAAAGGCAAGGTCTAGTGTTGTAAGGGATCCAGAATTGCATTTTCTCCCAAAAAGTCAGTGTGCAGAAAGCAAAGGATTAGCTAAGATATTCAGGGACTCTGGTTCCTCATACCAGACCTCCTGTACCCATTCAAACACTATTTGTACTGTCATATGCTGCTTTCCTTGTTGACTCAAAATACCAGATGATAGCATCCCTACTCAACATTTTTTTGAAGCCAGAGTTTCCTTTATGATCGCAGGTGGCTCCTGGGTCCAGATGATAACACCTTCTCTCTTGCCTCTGACTATGACAACAGGACCACATCACTGTGGGACAGAGAACCTTCTAGTTCCAGACTGCTGTGTGCTCAAGTCCCTAAATACTGGCTCAATCCTCTCAAGGCTACAACATGGTGTATTAATTACTTTTCTGTTGATGTAATAAAACATCATAACTAAGGCAACTTAAGGAATAAAGAGTTTGCTTTGGCTTATATTTCCAGAGGGATAATAGTCCATGATGATAATGCAGAGGTGAGGTGGTTGGAGCAGCAAGCCAAGTTTGTGTTTTGAAATAAATGCCTTAAGCAGAGACAGAATCCTTGCAATTGTAGGTTCCTTTGAAACATCAAACAGTGAACCCAATGAAGTTCTCCCTACAGCAAGGCCACACCCCTTAAACCTTCCCAAATAGCATCACCAACTAAGGACCAAGTGTTCAAAAATGTGAGCCTACAGAGGACATTTTCATTCGAAATGCTACACATAGTTACTGGAAATTTTTGAGCCTCATTTTCTTCAGTCATGTCATGGGATAATAAATCTCACCTCACAAGGTTACTAAGCAGCTTAAATGTTGTAGGCATCTGACTCGTGCTCTTGACCCTAAGACAAGAGAAGGCATGATCATCTATAAAGTTCACACCTAAAAACCACACAACTGACTTAGAAAAAAAAATCAAAAAAATATCAGAGCTCTCCTGGGCCAGAAACAGCCAGTGGGCTCTGGGTCAGACATCTTGGGTTTATAATATTTAGCACAGAGTAAACATGATCCATGATAATGTCATGTTATGTGACACCAATATCATGTGACAGAAGCATATATTCAGCTGATTGGGAGCTGTATAAAAACTTTGCCTCTATATTCTGGAATGTTTCTGATATTCACCAACAAATTAGTTGTTTGGAGTCCCATTGCCTTCGATCTCAGAGATGACCTTGTCAGATAGCCTTGCAACCCAGATTATATATAACATAACTCAGAGCACAATGGTATGTTTGGATTTTTTTTAAATAAAGAATTTTGCATGTAGCTTAGCAAAGACTTGAACTCACTATGTAGCCAAGGACGGCATTGACTCCTGGTCCTATGCTCCTACCTCCAAGTGGTGTGATTACAGGCATGCAGTGTGGTATCTTGCCCAGTTGAAGTGGGACTAGAAAAGGATCAAACCCAGGGCTCAATATACAGTAGGCAAACATTCTACTAACTTAGCAACGCATCCTTTGTTCTTTGCCTTGCTTTTTAAATCTCAGTACATCAAAGTAGTGTCTAGTCTTTAGGTTGAATATTGCTCTTTAATGAATTGTATGCCAGCATCAATCTGGGTAATGAGGGCTTTTCTACTTGGAATTGAATCCATACCTAAGACGTATCTTCAGGTCTTATTCTCAGCATAGTTCCTTCCCCAACACACACACAAACACACACACACACACATGCTTGCCTTTTCTCCTAGACCAGATTTCCATTTACTTTTCCTTTAAAAAAAAGTACATCTTTACCATGCAGGCCTCAGCTCATCTTTCAGGTAGAGCTTACAATTCCCATTGCTCAGACAGGCCTCCCAAAAGCGGCTTCCTCTTCACCTGGCCTCACTTCCAACTTCAGCATCCTCTGAGAACTTTTTCTAATTGGTGTGTTACAATCCCTTGCTTCCCTTCCAGATTGTGGGCTTTGACACAATTTTGACACACATTGGTGAGTATGAACTGTATTCACTGAGTGTGGCACCAAGCAGGGTTCAATAAATACTTGCTGAATGGATAAAGTTTATTCTTTCCCTGCAGGCATAGCAGAGGGCATCTAGAGAGCATCAGAGAATGTTAAGTCTCACTGCACGGGCCTTAGCACTCACTAAGGTCATTATAAACCTATGCCTAGGCCTTAGGAGAGGCAGCGACTCTGAAAGGTGACTTCCAGAACCCACGCTAGATGTCTGACAGAGTTCATCCCCAATACCCAAAGACTCTGGAATTGGAGATGAGATCAGAAGGCAGTCTTTGAATGCCTGAACTCTGTGTTAACATGACCACTGTGAACTAGCCAACTCCACTCCTCCATGAGCCAAAGAGCAGGATATACTGGTTAAAGGAGAGAAAGTATGAAAATGCTTAGAGAGAGAGGCGAGGATGGAGATGGTGAGAGAGAAGCAGAGAAGGCTGGTGGAGAATAGGAGTACTTTCAACTTTCTAGTTGTTTCTCATCCCATCCTAAGGACCAGTGCCCTAGTATGAGGGCTGAGAGGTAAATCCTTCCATCTGTATGGCAAATGCTTCCTTCTGAGAACATGACCTCTACTTGCCTCTAGCTCTCTACCAAATAAAGGTTGAGAGATGTATCTATGATGGACCTGGCCAGGTTCAATGTTGGTCATTTGCATACGTAGCCTGGGAATTTCTGGGTAGAGTCCAGCACAGAGAAACAGAAACTTAAATAGTCATAGATAGGCTGGAGTTAATTTCCAGTAACAGACTTGCACCTAAGGGAACTTGGGGTCCTTTGAAGCCAGGGGAAACCTTTGAGTCTTTCTGCGTAGATAGAAGAGACACAGATTCCTACCCAGCCTTTGGTGAAGTAGTGTGTTGTTAAAAGACAGGCATAAGCAGAGGCATCAGGGCTGGTGATAGTTACAGGCAAACTGCCATGCTGCTTTCAGTTGGTTTCATTTTTGAATAAGGAAAATGATCTCTTTATGATGTGTGTTGGAGACCTGACTCCAAAGTGTCAGACATTCTTCAATCAAGAAGGACAAGGTGATGGGACTTCTGCTGAGGAACAGGAGCAAGGCAGAGAATTAAGGGAACATAGACCAAGCTGCATTAGTGCATTACCCCTGTACACATATGGAACAAGAAGACGCTGCCCTGCCTGACTCCAGAGGTCTCTTCCAAAGAGCCAGAAGTTCTCACCACTTGGCTTCCCTGGTAATTTCTGTCAAATTTAAAACATGTTTGGTTTTCTATTAAATACATTCTAAAATACCACTGATACTTGCTTCCTAGCATCAAAACCTACTATCAACAAATAAACTATTTTAAATTATTCCACTATATTAGAAATTCCAGCCAGAAACCTTTCCCCCATCAGTTAATAACAAGGACTATTAAAGATTAGCACTAACTGCATCCCCTCAAAAGATACATTATTAAACAAAAAAATCACAAACAGGTAACTCTATCTATAGTTGATTGAGGTGAAATTACAATTAAAAACACATCATCCATGTTGACTATATTTGATCACATTGTATAAAACATTTTATTTACTTACATTTTAAATTTGAGACAGTAGTGACTTCCTCAAAAGAATACTAAAGAAATAAAATTACTACAGGGACACAAATTCTCAGAGCCACCAAAAGCTCTCGCACTGCGAGCCAACACATTTCATAAAAAAGAAAGATACATTCAATTAGGCATTATACTTAAAGCATTGTGAAATCATAAAACGTTAGCTGAATTTACTAAAAGGAAACATGTTATGATTGGTAACAGGCATGTGTTCGCATGAGCACAGCTTGATGCTAAGAATATGACCGATTACATGAGAGAGTTAGGACTTTGTCTCCCTTAGTAGTCATTTCTCAGCTGAGTCTGATGTGCTATGGGGCAGTGCTTACGAATGGTGCTATTTCAAAAAGAGACTTTCCCCCCCCAAAAAAAAATAGGCTTAAAAAGTAGGTTCATTACCAAACTTGGTAGCCACACTCATACAATCAGATTTTAGTCAAACAGATGGCTGCCAGAGGCAATCAGATTCTCCTTGTGTTGGAAGCTGCCATGGCTTGTGCTGTGATAGGTTCTCACTTATCTTCACTTGCACATGGCGCTCAGTGGCTTGCTCACACAAGTGTATGGAGATTGACCCAGCGGCCCTCCCTAATAAAAGCATTTCACAGTGACTGCATCTTACTCTGCAAAACACGAAACCGATGTGAGTTTGACCAAGGGTAGGCCCTGGAGGCATGGGATTTAGAGTTAGCTAACTAGAAAGAAATGGGGAAAGCCTGGGGAAGGGGATTGGATCTGAAAATAGTAAACCAGGCATAAAGGCACATTTCTCACTCCTAACTATCACAGAATGAAATAAATCCATCCGTTAAACAGATCTCCAATGACTTGACTCTTTATACTATGCAAAGGCCTTAGTATGTTAACAAACTGAACGTTGGCTTACCACCAGCCTTCTACACCTTAAGGGTATAGAATACATTTTTTAAAAGTCTGACCTCTGTGACCTAAACCCCAGCTCTGACACAGCCTTCAGCACCTTCACAGAAATCCTGGCATTTACCAAAGGGACACATTCAACCCCCACATCGAATTCTGACCTTTGATCTCCAGAAACATGCTATGAAGGGCTCAGCAAGGATGAGGAGAATAAAGGGATGAGATTCAGACATACAGGTTTCAAACTGCTAATGTGTATCTGAATTCAAATAAAGTACTAACTGCAAGCAAATCCCAAACTACATTTTGTCCTGTTTTTTCTTACTAAATGCTCCCTCTTTGTAAACACGTGTTAGCAACATTATCTATGACTAAATTTTAATTTCCAACTTCATTCTGAAATTAAATGAACTCATTGATGAGGGGGTGCCCAGAAAAGGAATGCTTTGCTAGGTACTCAAATTGACAATTACCTATCTTAAGCACAGCACTTAAACCATCACATTTCTAACAGGAAATGTAACTCACTCTGCATGGCTTGCACATTGATACTAGGTATATTTATGTTTAATCTTAAAATAACTATCTTAGATTTTATCCTTCAAGCACTGTATTGAAGGTTAGCTGACTTATTGGCTGCAAGGGCCCTGAAGACATTCCAGTCTATCATGTATTTGCTTCTGGCATCAGTTGAGGTAATTAGGTCATTATCTTGCTGAGTTGATCTAGAGTTTTTTTCCTGGACAGATGAAGCATATTGGAAAAGGCAGAATTGAAGTGTGCTCTCCTGGATAAGGTGCTGAGTGAAGGGGGAAGTCTATATGGGGTCTTGGCTTTTCTGTTTTGTGCTGTTTGTATGCAGAGGGGCGGGGGATATAACAGGAAGGAAAGAAGTAAAAACTATAAACAGTACTTTGCTTTGGGCAAATACTGAGTGAATGTAGGGTCATGGACTATGGGTTGATTTGGAAGGATCAAATACTCTCACAAGAATCTACCTATGAAAGTCAACACTGTGTTCATATCCAGGTATGCAAAAAGTGATCTTTCCACTTTTCACCCTTCAGTTCCATGATACACGCACTTTTGGAGTCTTTATCGACACTTGGGCACAACCACCAAGGAAATAGGCATAATTCTATAAATAATCCCGAGTGTCCCTGTCCTTATCCAGTAGTCTCCCCTGTGACTGTGATGTCATAGCAGTGAAATACCCATTAATGTTCATTCTAATTCCTTGACCTCAAAAGGAGACCCTTTGATTAATCCAGTTCTCAATAGTTGACCTTTAATTTTTTTCCTGTTTGTATGTGTTTATGTGTGCAAGCAGATAGAAACCATAGGTAAATTCAAGTCTCCTCCTCAATTGCTTCTCAATCCTTATTTTTGGAGATAGGGTCTCTCACTGAAGCTGGAGCTCACCGATTTGGCTAGGGTGAATGTACACTTAAGCCCCAGGTATCCTCCTGCCCCCATTTCCCCCTCGATGGTATACAGGTGTATACCAGCATGCCTGGCTTTTAAAGTGAATACTGGAACCAAGCTCACTTTCCTGACTGCACATCTCCCCATCCCCCGTTGGAACTGCTAGAAACCTTAGAACCCTTAGAAAGTTTCTGCTGCAAGCAAGGGCTTCACACTTTTAGCCAGGAAGGTAGCATCCTTCAACTGCACCTCCATGTTCCAGAACTGTGAGAGGTTATACTAAAGATTTTAAGCTATGAAGTTTGAAGTTATTTGTTATGCCATGGTGGGAAAGCAATACAGCCTGGACTCCTGATGGTTATATCTACCTAGACTCAAATCTGTGATTCTTCTCCAATATTTTTCTTATGGTACAAATAATTAAATGCATAAAAGCATTAAGATATAAAAAAGGTTGCCTAAAATTTTAAAACTTCAAAAGATAATTCCATCTCCTCTCTTAAATTCTGAACACAACAAGCCATGGAGACATTTAACAAATAACTACAGATTGGAAAGCATGTGCCACACTAATGCATTCATTCTACAACACTCTCTTTCTAGAGGAATCATATATAAATGGCAAAATATTATTGTTCATTTGCTTTTTATCCTCTTATTCTTCAGTTCTCATTATGATTACATCTATCACTATCTACCATTTATTTTGAAAGAGGGTCTCATGTAGCCCAGGCTGGCCTCAAACTCATTAGATAACTGAGGATAACCTTGCACTTCTGAGCTTACTACCTCCATTTCCTGAATGCTGATATTACAAACATTACTCTCACACCCTGTTTATGTATGCTGAAGATGGAACTTGGGGCTTTATGTATGCTGTGCTCTCTAACAACTAGCCATATCCTCAGCATCCCCCCGCCCCCAGTGTTATTTAACTCTTAAAACAATCCAGAAAAGAAACTAAGGGATAGAATGGATGGAACTAGAATATATCATCCTTAGTGAGGTAATTCAGTCACAAAAGAACACACACAAAAGAACATCACTCACTGATAAGTGGATATTAGCCCAAAAGCTTTGAATACTCAAGATAAAATTCACAGACCACATGAAGCTAAAAAGGGAAGACCAAAGTGTGGATACTTCAGTCCTTAGAAGGGGGAACAAAATACTCATGGGAGGAGATTCAGAGACAAAGTATGGAGCAGAAACTGGATGAAAGGCCATCTAGAGACTGCCCTACCGGGGGATCCATCCCAAATACAGTTACCAAACACAGACACTATTGTAGATGCCAAGAAATGCTTGCTGACAGGAGCCTGGTATAGCGCTGTCTCCTGAGAGGCTCTGCCAGAACCTGACAAATACAGAAGTGGATGCTGTCAGCCAACCATTGGACTGAGCACAGGGTCCCCAATGGAGGAATCAGAGAAAGGACTGAAGGAGTTGAAGGAGTTTGCAACCCCATAGGAAAAACAATATTAACCAACCAGACCCCCCCAGAGCTCCCAGGGACTAAACCACCAATCAAAAAGTACACATGGAGGAACCCATGGCTTCAGCCACATATGTAGCAGAGGATGGCCTTGTTGGACATCAGTGGGAGAAGAGGCCCCTGGTCCTGTGAAGGCTCAATGCCCCAGTATAGGGGAATGCCAGGACAGGGAAGCGGGAATGGGTGGATGGGTGGGGGAACACCCTCATAGAAGAAGGGGGAGGGGGCATTGGATAGGGATGTTTTGAGGGGAAACCTGGAAAGGGGATAACATTTGAAATGTAAATTAAAAATATTTTTAAAAATTTTTCAAAAATAGAATAAAAAAAAAGAAAGAAAAGTTGAGTCACAGGATATTTATATGATCCTATGTCAGTGCTGGCATGCCAAGTGGGGTTGGAATATTTGGTGCTTAGTTTAAACTATGTGATGAATGGATGCAGATACAGAAAAGGGGTCTGACGAAAGACCTTGACTAGTGAGGTCATCAGTTGGCAAATCTGTCAATAGTTCATACAAAGGATGATTAAGACCCTAATCTATCTGGCCCTAAGTCATTTTGCTTTTAAACATTTTTATTATCTCTGATGTTATTTAATTCCATGTTTCACTGATAGTATACATTTTTTCCCAAATGATTCAAGTTTGTCACTAAATGTTGGTGATAAAAACGGGGGAAAGAAACGGTAAATGCTTCTGACCTATATAGCTCGCTGTATGGTCAGGCATCTCTGATGAGCTCTGAACTGGATAAAACCACTGACTTGTTTCTTGTTATTTGACCAGAGTATTATAGACCACTCATCTTACTGTACTAGGGTGCTATTGGCTGCCTAGGAGATCCCCAAGTTCTTTCCATGGCACGGACAAATATTTGAACACTGGGGAAAACAGAAGACCAAGTTTCAAAGAAAAGGCTAGAAAGCAACAGCTTTCCCCCTCTGGAGGGGAGAAGCCCAAGGCTGGAAGTCCTTGGGTATTTGATACAGCCACTGGGTTCTCCCCATCCCTCTACAGCTCCTGTTTATACAACCACCCCTGTGCCTTCTGGCCAGTTCTCCCATTGTCTTCTTATGCTCTTTGGGAACAGGAAGCTGACATTTTGGGAACCCACTTGTCTACCTGTGTCCCCCTAACTCCCTTTTATTTCCATCACCTGGATGTCTGCAGTTATAACCTCTGCTCTTGAACTCAGTTTGTCTCATTCGCCCAGCAAGTACCTGACGAGCCATCTTCCCACCCTCAATGTTAGCATCTTACATCTGTTAGTGCACCAGGGACTTCATACTGTCAGTCGCTGAAGCAGGTCTAAGGTCTTCTAAGCATGGACGGACATATCGGAATTGGGTCTGCACAAGGAATGGGGGAAAGGGGTGGGCCAATCTATATTCAGATCTTACCGACAAGGCAGAGATTAATAACCAATATTATTTTTGACATGGAATGTCAAACCCAGCAACAACCCTTCAGTTCAGTCTTCTGCTCACCAAGGCAAGGACTTGACCCCTGAACTAATTTTTACTTGGTTCATTCCAGAGACATGAAAGACCTTCCCCATCTAATCTTAGCCCAGGCGAATGTGTGGATGTTGGATATTATTGATGCGCCCAGACTAATGAAGTTAAGTCCAGTGTCTTTTATCTTGTGGCTAAATCAGAGAAGCTGCTTTTCTCCCTGCAAGCACCAGTCATTACAGTCCACTGAGTCCTGCTTTCTAAATCATTTCTGTGGCAGCTGGCTGCTGGGAAGAGGTAGGCAACTGAAAGGAGGGAACCTGGGGAGGGCAGATGGCTCCTCTGAGTTGCTTTCCACTCCACACTGCAGCTGAGAGCCCTGTGAGGGTTCTGAGTGTCAGTGTAACACATTGGCAGAAGATGCCTCACTGAGAGCATCCACCTGAGTTCTGCAGTGTGAGTCCCTACCCACCCCGTGCATTAGATGTGGATCTGTGACAACACACCCCACCAGCACTCTATTCCCGAGTGCAGCAGGACCACAGGAACTGCTGAGAGTGATTACAGCGTGAACTTTCTTTACAAAGCAAAATCCAGGAAGGCAGCAACTGCCAAGCGGATGCAATAAGGGCCGGGGGGGTGGTGGTGGCAAGGAAGACTTAACTGAGGAAAGTAATTTTATAAGTAGGCAGCGTTTGTTTTTATAATTAGAATGGCATCGTATTGATTTTCACGTTTGTTTCTGAGCACACAAAATGTTCTAAAGATGTCTTGCAAATACCACAGTAATGTGCCCAGTGTATTAAGATGCCAGGAGAGCCAGAAGACAGAGTTAAGTAATCGCTCAATTAAAATATGTATGTGTAAATACACACACACAGACACACACACACATTCATACACACATACACAGGAAGTAGTAGAACAATTTTTCTTTTTGTAGAACAAAATTTAAACTTGGGATATTTGATTCTCCACACTCATATTCTTAATGCCTTTAGGTTCTGCCTCCTCCTTAAGAGATTAAACTTAGTTGGAAAGATATTCAGTTGCTCTATCTCAAAGCTCATGTTCACAGCTGCATTCCTACCCAAGCACACGTGATCACACACACAACTCCAAATTGCAGTGTTGTTGGGATCACTAGGACCAAGGAGCTTTAAGTGAAGATTCAAAACCAGGCTGCACAGGAAAAACAGACATTGGATAATAACACCAGTAATTATTATGATGAAGGAAAACAGCCACGGACAAGGTGACACAGGAGAACCTTGCCCTCCACTTAAAGGCATCCTATTTTCCTTTTCTAAAAGCAATCATCTCAAGGGGGTTCCATCTGCAATCTGCCACAACAGAGTCAAGCAGCTCTGGGAAAATGACACATCGGAGCCACTGTCACTGGCGGGATGCTGCACACCCGGAGTCCACCTCTACCGCATGTGCAGTGACCGTGAAACAATAGCTCTCCTGACAAGGCGTTCTGCAAGCTGTGACTTTACCACTCTAGCTAGACAATAGTGACCTCGGCAAGAAACCAAGCAAATTATCCTCAGAGTGGTACAGTTGGTCATGGGGGTCATCTCAACACTTTTATTTCATGTGTATACCAATATCAGTCATTGTGCACCACAAGGGACTAAAACACATACACAGGAAACTCATAAGCTTGACTTTAACCACAGATCCTATACTATTGGGGTAATACGATCATTTACTTGGGAAACTGTGGGCCCTGTGTATTCCTCAGACCTTTCGCTCTACATAGTTACAAAACAAAATGTTGGATACATTTGGAAAATATGGTTTATTAGCTTTTAGTTGGCACAACTCATCTCTCATATTTTTATTCTTTTTCTTCTTCTCATGTACTTGAGCATGGTAGGTGCTTCCCTGTGTGCATATCTGTGTGCGCAGCTAAGACTGATATCCGGAACATTACTCTCCCATTCTTCCACTTTATTCTTTGAGACAGTCTGTCAATCAAATCCGGAATTCACCAATAAGGAGAGTCTTCCTAACCATCTTGCTGGCAGTGGGGGTTGGGGGAGTTTACAGGGTGAGATCCCCTGTCTCTGGCTCAAATAACAGGACAGTTGACATGCTTACTGAATAGTTACCTGGTGTCTGGGGATCCAAAGTCTTGCTTGTGGGTCTTTAACTACTGTTAAGTGCTTTAACCACTGAGAGATCTCCCAGCCCCAAATCTTTCTTAGTTTACTGCTAGTAATAATAATAATAATAATAATAATGATAATAATAATTCTATTTTCATTGAAATCATGAAAATAAGTCCCCTAATGAGACAACAGCCTTGACCATCAAAAGAGTTTTCCAGATAGTTCTAATAAGTCCATTATGGAAAAAAAAATTACATGCCGGGAAGTTTAATATCTGTAGCAGAAAAGATTTCAGTACTGTTTTTCCCAGCTACCTTTCCTGAGCTCAAAAGCCTACATGAGCCTTGAAACACGTTGGTCTCCTGTCAGCTGTGCCTTCTGCTGCCAGGCGTGCCTGTCACCAGCCACCTTCTGCTTCTGTTTTGCTGTTTCTAATCTGTCATGTGACGAATCAGATGGCCAGAGCTGTTAGGACTATGTGTAAATTAAAAGCCACGTTCTGAGAGACAGCCAGAGACCTTCCTTCCAAAGAGCACTGAGCAGTCTTTGGCAGCTGCCCCCGCTCTTCCCCCGGCTTTTCTTATCTAGCTCCTACTTGATGGTTGCA
The DNA here is from genome assembly GCA_036184795.1 of Tokudaia tokunoshimensis. NCBI lineage: Eukaryota > Metazoa > Chordata > Mammalia > Rodentia > Muridae > Tokudaia > Tokudaia tokunoshimensis. Next base: position 75,355,909 of record BTHU01000008.1, on the reverse strand, counting down.
GGACACTGGCTTCCATGTGCAAGAACTGTACCTTGTGAGAGACACACCAGAGTTCCGGTAAGACAGGTGTCCCCATGCAGGGTGACACCCTGGCAGCTGCCTTAGCCACAAAGGCTATCTCAACTCCATGTCTTCACTGGAGAAATGAATACATCACTCCCAAGTCACCTCCATCAGCAAGGTTGATTGAGCTAAGAATAAGTAGCTATGAAGATCATATTTTTTATGTGCATGAGTGATGTATTTGTTCATGCATATGTATACATATGTGCCTGTATTGATGAGTGTGGCGTGGCTATCTGGAGTTGATTTGGGGTGTTTTCCACAATTGTTATCCACAGTTTTGGGAGGCATACATGCCAAGGCATATACCTGGAGTTCTTTCTTCTACCATATCGATCATACAGTTGGAATCAAAGCATTGGCTTGTCTGCTAGCTTGTCTGTCTGTCTCTCTGTCTGTCTGTGTGTCTGTCTGTTTCCCACTGAACCATCTTAATGCCTATTCATCTTAATATTGAGACAGAGTATCATTGAACTTGGGATGCACTCATTTGAATTGGCTGGCTGGCCAACAAGCTCCTGGGATCCTCCTGTCTCTACCTCTCCAGACATATGCTGCTCCTGATATTTCTTACATGGACTTGGGAAACAGAACTCAGACCCCATGCTTATGAAGCATTCTCTATTAAGAACAATCATTTTGCACACAGGTATACTACCTACAGTTGCCTGTTTCCACGAATAAAGTTTTATTAAAACACAGCCTCGTTTGTGCTTTAAATCTTCCATACAGCTTCTCTGGAGCTATAAGAGCAGATTCAGAAGTCACAGGAGAAATCATAAGGCCCCAAAGCTAAATATTTACAGTTCAGCTCTGTGCTAAGTACTACTGAATCATCCCATTAAGAAATATTTTATCTTTCAGCAAATGAAATTTCATTCCCCCCTCACACACAAAAATAATAATTAAGAGGCCCAAAATGAACCATGTTCTAACAGCACCACGAGCTGAACAGAAAACATTGAGGAATAAAAATAACCATGACATTAACGGCATATAAAAAATTCAATGTATAGGTTTTTGCCCTGTAAATCTGTTACTGTAAACATGAAAGCCCTCAGAAACACACCAAACTTAATGTCTAAAAGAAATAATTAGCTCAGAGCAGAAAATTATTTCTGGTGTGCATGCAGGGGAAGAATCGGGAATGCATTACTCCTATTGTGTCAGCCATGCGGCCGTGAGGCCCAGAGTCCTCAGTGCCAAACACGCTGTCGGAGCACAAATATTAATCAAAATGACATCTCCAATTTTTCCCCTTCCTAATCAGGCCTAAACATCACGGGACGTCCAGTAGATCAATAAGTAAAACTGGAAGCTCTCAGCACTCAATGCTTTAACTCTGCCCTCAGCCAGGACAAGAGCCTTCGGTGCTAACCAACAATCCCTTATGTTGGTCATCCATGAGGTGAGCATGCCCACCTTTAACCCTGAACATCACCCAGACATGCATCCAACCATGCCACCTGTCACAGAATGAAAGACCGCATACAGTTTCAGCAAGAAAGCGGCATGGGGGTGCGGTTCGAGAATATGCCTTTTCTTTCCAGGCCCCTTTCCTGGATTTCCTATCCCACTGATACTTGCTATTTCTCCCTACTCTGGGCTCTGGAGGTGTGCGGGTGCTGGGAAATGTCTGACTCACTTCTGTCGATTGATTCCTTCTTTGTGTTTAGAGGAGGCTGAATACTGGAACAAAGAACACATCCAGTCATGTGTTTCAAACCCTGTTGAGTGAATTGCACAGCCACAGGCAAGGGGACAAAGGCCCAGAAAAACTCCGAGAGTAGAAAAGGCATTGTCCTGCCTCTGAGGAGGCACCACCAGCTCCAGGACCCTCTAGGATATGTGGAGCAGAAAGCTCAGGGCCTGGGCCGCTTACAGCCAGGAAGCAGTGAGGTAAGGACTGAAGCTGAGAACTCAAGCGCCCAGCCACTGAGGCCCAGGAGCATTAGTTACTACTCATCCGCCCACTCACTGGCTCATTTAGGTATGTGCAGTGTGTAGGATTTTTCTATTTCTTAGACTCCTCTTAAACTGTTTTGGTCTTAGCCAGGATTTTCTGCTCCCTAACATTATGAAAATACACATGAAAAAAATATACAACCCTCAAGCCATTATAAAACTAGTGTACTATGCCTTTAGTTTGTGAGAAGCATTCCTGCTATTATAGAACAAGAGCTATTTCTCAATTTAAAGAGGGTACTGTTATTAAAGAGGATGCTGGAATCTTTCTGGATCCAGATTTTTTTTCATTTTAATATAGGAAGAATAAAATTTAAAGATAAAGTATAATTAAGAAGGTGGTACCACCTTAGCCAAGCCTGATTGCCAGCTTGGGAAGGAAAAGATAGTTCTTTAAACGTTAAGCAAATGGGGCTGAAGAGATGGCTTAGATGTTATGAGCACTGTCTGCTCTTCCAGAGGGCCTGAGTTGGATTCTCAGCACTTCATGGCAGCTCAAAATCATGTATAACACTAGGTTCCAGAGGGTCGGATATCCACAGACATGTGGTACACTGATATATATGAAGGCAAAATACCCATATTCATAAAAATAAGTATACATAGGTCTGAAAAAACAAAGGAAACCCTTAAGCCAAGAAAAAAAAAAGGAACAAGGAATTAAAGGCAACCCTCAAGAAAATTGATACCAGACACAAGGCTAAAAAGAAATGAGGTACCCTTAGTTTAAAGGAAGTCAGAAGTCTGATGGCCATTAGGATGGAATTTGGAAAAAGCAAGGGACATGTCACCCATATGAAAACTCAGATAAATATATAAGTAATACTACTTAGATTGAGTTGATTTTTTTTTAAGATACCAACATAGTTAACACAGGTAAATAACCTCATTCAGAACAAACACGCCATAGGTTCATTTGGCAGGAAATTATTTGATACATTTGATATGATTATATATGCTTATTTGATACAATAACATTTCTATAGAAACAGTGTTCATAGCCAATTCTAGGAGACTCATGAGTTCTAATATGTTCCATCAGTGACGGCCACCACACTGATCATTGTCCATCAGGCAGCCCAGACCATCTGTTCCTACCTCATGTATCCTGTTCCATGCTCACTGAGACTGATGCTAAGAAGCAGCCCTTTCACCTCTGATGTCTAGTGGGATTAAATAATGAAGGTGATTGTAAGAGGATGAGAATGGCTTCTGTGCTCTTTCTCCTTCCACCCTGCATGTCTGGCTAGTGCATCCTCTGAATTCCTGGTTTTCAGTTGAGTTCTGGTCTTATTATCAGGGCAGGAAGAAGGAGAGAGAGAGAGAGAGAGAGAGAGAGAGAGAGAGAGAGAGAGAGAGAGAGAGAGAGATCCCTGATGGTGCCCATGCCCAAGTGCTAGGGAACTCATCACTTACACCCTCATTCCCAGGCTGCTCCTCCTCCCACATACTTACAAATATTCCATTTGTGAATTTCTCATTATTCAATAAATATGAGTTGAATTCATCTTCCTGCTAGAACTATGATGGGAATATAATATAGGCATCTGTTTATTGACATGGAACCGTGTATAATAGTAAGGAGCTAGATAGGATTTGTATCATGTATGTTCTGATAGTGAGGTGCAATTGTTTGCTTCGGCTTATACAGTAGAGCCATGAATCTTTGTGAGTGATGACATGGTTCTTTATTTGTTCTCAATTCTATTATCTATGAAAATTAGGTCTGGCCACCAAGTATCTACACTTAAATGTAAAAACTGCATACAAGAGTAAGCACTTGTATTTTACAGGTAAGGGGTTTACAGAGGGAGTTTAAAAGTGCTATAGTCTGTGGTGGTGATGATGATGGCTTAGTTAATATTACTAATGACTTGCTGTTTTCTGATATGAGAGATATTATCTGATCTAATACTGTATGGTTATATCTACTTCACAGACAAGGGAGTATACAACTGAGGACAAACCATATGATTTGCCCATGGCCAAAATGTTCTTCCCTATCAGGTCCTGAAGGCAGTCAGTGTTCAGAGTCTCTTCTACCCACCATATTTAACTATCTTTCAGATCCATAGATTACACACAGATTTTTAAAATTTTCCAAATTTGAGCTGAAAAGATGGCTTAGTAGTTAAGAGAATTGTCTGCTTTTGCAATTTTCTAGCACCCATGTGGTAGCTTACAACTATAACTCCAATCCCTGGGAATACAATGCCCTCCTTTGGCCTCCTCCAGTACTAAACACACATAATGCACAAGCATATACAAGGAGAGAAAATTGCAATTACTTTGGCAAAGTATAAGTCTAAACTATATTAGGAACTACCCATTTGAGCTGAAAAGATGGCTTAGTAGTTAAGAGCATTGTCTGCTCTTGCAAAGGACCTGATTTCAATTTCCAGCACCCATGTGGTAGCTTACAACTATAACTCCAATCCCTGGGAATACAATGCCCTCCTCTGGCCTCCTCCAGTACTAAATGCACATAATGCACAAGCATATACAAGGAGAGAAAATTGCAATTACTTTGGCAAAGTATAAGTCTAAACTATATTAGGAACTACCCAGCCTGTAAACAACACCCAACACAAACCACCACCGTTTGATCAATAAAAGCTATGCAGTAGATTCTGTGGAACACATTCCCGAGAGACCCCCCTCTAACACATAGTCAGTAATTACACCTCCCTTATTTGATATGCTCCCAGACCTTTCTGAAATGTATTATTCTGTCTTTAGACCTCTAATCAAACTTTAAAGGAAAAAGAAAACCCCCTCAGTGTTCCAAACCCACAAGCTCTATGGTACGGAATCAAAAAGTTCAGTTGAACTGCTTAGTCTTCGGTTTCCCTGACTCAAGTTTTGTTGGAGTTTTATAATTAATTATATTCCATTATTACTGATCATCAATTAGCTCAAAATGTTGCTGAGTTGGTGACTATGCTGAAGAAGGCAGAATTTAATGATAATTTGAGACTAGTAGGACACTAAATTTCTCTCTTGTTAATAATTAAAGTAGATAACTTATGTTTTTATTTATAGCTTCCAGAAATATCCGGCTCATTCCTGAGCGCTGCCCTGTCAGCTAATCATCAGCTGGTCAGGATCTGACTTAGGCCACTGTGTTTTATTTCCTACACTTCCACTGAAGCTATAAATGTAGCGAAATCCAAAAGGTAAAACAACTGAGGTCATTGCTGAGTGAGTTGTGAAACTTTCCTTCTGGACAAATGCTTGCACACCACAGACAAAGGAAAAAACAGGGCCAACTTTTCTGCTTACCTGTTTCAATTTCCCAAATGTAGACAGAGTCATCTGTACAACCAACAATGAGAAAGTTCTCGACTGGGTGCCATCTAATCGTCCTCACAGGGAAAAGGTGCTTCCGGGCACGCAGGAGGCATCGTCTCCCTTCCAGGTGAAGGAGAGCCACGGAATGGTCACCACACACACAGCAGAGGATCTGACCATCACTTCGCTGTAGAAACACAACAGGCTTATTTAAGTGAGAAGTCACACGCTACCTTGATGAGGAAGTTAATTCTCCCTGCACTATTCTGCCCAGGCTATTTATAAGAGTACATTTCTGCGTTGCACAGAACTTCTTCGGGGGGCACTCATGGATCAGCTGTAGATACAGAGCAGAGTTTAAACTCACCAACCTACCAGGAAGGTCAGGAGGCAGAAGTGAAGGGGAAAGGGAACAGCCAGATCCTCTAGAAAGATAGAGAAGGGTTCCATTACTCAGCAAATTCAGCAGGCAGTGCTGATGTCGGAAATGGCACAGAACACAATAAACCCCAGAACTCATTTGTCACCACAAAAAGAAGCTATTTGTGGACACAAACTTAGGCCCAAGGGTATTGAGAGCTGAGATTTTCCACTTAAAGCCTCAAAATGTGATTTGGTGCAGTTCCCAGAACTCCAGATTCTAATCCACACAGGAAACTTAGTGTAGACATAATCTAAAACAGGGCAGCATTGGATGGCCCCTGCTGAAGATGCTCCCTTAAATATGCAAGGACATAAGGAGGTTCAAGGACAGCACTCCTAAAGACATCAGTGGTCAGCTTCACCACCCAACATAGGCAACTAATAGATAAAATGAAAAAAAAATGAACAAGTTTAATAAGTGACCTGGGGGTGTGGTAATAAAGGACACTTTTCCAGCATGCACATAGGCCCAAACTCGATCTTTAGTACTACACGGGGCCTGCTGGGCCATCCAGAATGTCAACTCAAGGGTAACTGATGGCTGACCACTCTGTGGGGTGTTGGACACCAGGTTTTCTTTCCCAATTCTAAGGAGACAAAAGAAATCCTAAGGAGAAAAAAAATCACAAAATAGCAGGTTCGATATAGATGGAGCCTAGACATCAGAATGGGTCAGATGTCAAGGCTCTCCAGACTTCCTGTCTTGTAGAGCACAGGTATATTACACAGCTTCTAGAATATGCAGCTCTAGGTGATGGAGAAAAATACACACATGCACAAACATACATACCCAGACATGCAAACAGATGCACACACACACACACACTCACACCACCACACATACACAGTCACAAGAAAACAAATCATATGGCCATGAATGAGCATACATTATATGACCCACATCAGGACAATCCAACACTGCATCCTAAATGCTGAAGATGAAATAATTCATAGGAAAAGAGATGGAGTGGGGGTGTGTGTGCAGAAGATCCTGTAGGAGTAGGAGAGAGCCTCAGAATAAAATATATTCCACAGTATTCCAACTGTCCACATGGAAGTTTCTAGAGCAGCATTACACTGTTTAATTTGACCCTTTGTGACCAAGAAACACATGTCATGCTTTATCACCAAAATACAGCACCAATTTCTCCAAGTTTACCTATATAGACATAATTTTATAAGCCAATCTATCTTACCAAACACCTTGCCACATACTTTCCCCCCTAAAATCTAGGTCATATTTTAACATTTAACTCTTTGTGAACTGAATTTAAGTTGAAATCTCAGAAGAAGTTAGGAACTATCACGTCATTTCCCCTAACAAGGTAGATGGTGTTCATAAATTCAACATTTACAGAATGCTCACTCAGTATTTACTAAGGGAATATAGTCTTAGATTCTTTGACTTATTTTTACATAATCTTTGATTTTGCTTTAAAATTTCATACTAATAATTAAGACAGAACCAGGGAGGAAAAAGTGATGACTCTCTAGGTAGCTAAGAGGGTTTTATAAAGCTATAAGTGACCCAATGTTTACTTCAAAAAAATGGTTTGTGTAACACATTATAGTAAAATTAAAATTCATATTGAAAAGTTAAGGGCAAGCTTGGCAGAAGCATCCGGCTAACTGTGGGCCGACAGTGTGAGTATTTGCTCTTTGTTTTTTGTTTGATTACTCCTGAGAACGCAGTTGTTGCTGCTTGCCTTTTTACATCACGTACTATTCTTTACTCTTCACGTTCACTTACTTTCAAGCTCTCTGGTGACATCAATAGTCTTGTTACTGGACCAGCTTCCAAAGAGAATTTGTGCAGAATTTCCTCAGTAAAAATATCCCACAGGATCACATAGGAGCCTTGATCCCCAGACACCATCCAACTTTGGTCTAATTTTGAAGCGAGACTGTGAGGGTAAAGTAATGAAGTCACACTCTGGTGGTGGCCTCTGAGAAGGGTGTGGCACGGGGAATCTGGAAGGTGGTCAGACACCAAATAGCACAAAATTATTTTTCAGGTCATGCATTTTTAACACATGGACACAGCTAGCTGAGAAGATTGTCGAGCAGCCTTAGTAGACCATCTCAAAAAAGCAAAATTCCTCATCAGAAGCTAGACCAAGCTTTGAGTGAGGCAGAAAGCTCAGTTGTTCAAGTCTCCTGTTTACTGATGGCTGTTGACATTCTATAACATGAGGGAACTAGTCACACACTCCCTCTTCACATGAACAGCCAAGTTAAATTTAACAGAAAAGCAAAGCAAATGTCACAGGACGTTTTGCTACAGAAGATGTTTGAAATTATCAAGTTCTATCTCTTTTCATTGTTTACAGGTAAAGTATCCCAGGCTCAAATAGGTCATTCAACTCCTAGGGTCTAATGCTGCCCACAGTGTTTAATCTTAGCTGTTCAAGGAATCATCCCCTTTACCTGTAAATCAATCACTGTCTACGCGTCCTGCCACAACATGGACACGTTGGTCCTTTTGCTCCTTTCTCTGACTCACATTCTACCCACCTCTATAAGGTACAGGTAATAATAACAACCACTCTTGCTTGGGATGGACTGTTGAGTGAAATGAATATATTCTCAGCACATGCTGGACGCCTGGGAAACATGTTCATACACGGGCATGTAGATACCTGGGCACGTGGCCTTTCAAATACAATCTGAAGTAGAACTGAGCATACTGGTAACCTGCTTCTTGTGCCTCTGATCCCTGCTGCTCCCTCCATTGCGATCCACATTCTCCCAATTAGAGAAGACCATTTGCCAGTCTTTTTATGCAAATTGAAAAGGCGGTGGTGGCGCACGCCTTTAATCCCAGCACTTGGGAGGCAGAGGCAGGAGGATTTCTGAGTTCGAGGCCAGCCTGGTCTACAGAGTGAGTTCCAGGACAGCCAGGGCTACACAGAGAAACCCTGTCTCGAAAAACCAAAAAAAAAAAAAGAAAAGGAAACTCAAAGTTCTTTTCTTTTGTTTCCTATTCTGACCTCAGCAAACAGTAATGAATGTCAGTTGAGAAGCCGTCTGTCAAGTGTAAATTTCTGTTTATTTTCTTGATATTAGGATAAGTCGGTCCAAATTAAAATATCTACAGTCACCATTTTCTCTGATTTTCAGTGGCAGCTGTTTACCTACTTATTGTCTCTTCCAGCATCCTTGCCATTTGCTGCTCAGCTGTCAATCACAGAATCAGTGAGTAGTTAAAGTGTGCTGAAAATCAGAATGGGGACTGGAAGAGGATATTCTAATTGAAAATTAAATTGGAAAAAAAAGTATTAAAAAAAGGAAAACAAAACAAAACATTGAAATTTAGGATGTGTAAAGCCCTAGGTTTGATTCCCAGCACTGCAGGGAAAGAAAATAGAAGGTTATTTGTGAGATTTCATAGTAAAATGCTTATTTAGCATGTATGATGCCCTACGTAGAAACCCCCTCAAAAAGGAAAAAGAAAAAAAACAAACAAAATCCAAAAGCATACAATTTTCCTATATATTCTAAAATCGTCATACCCTTCTATCTTCCCTCCCCTTATAAAATGACTTATTGTGTAATGACACTTATTTAAATAAGTAGGTATTAATTGTCACAATACAGAGATGAATAAGAACATAGGCTTCATTAACAAGGAAATACAAATAAATACAGGAAGATGCCATTTTATTCCTCATTAGCAAAGATTTAAATGTTTAAAAATGTAAAAGACGGTCAATATTTAGGAGAACACTTGCGATTTCACAGATTATTATTGGATATTCATGTACATACTGAGATAAGTCCTTTATAAAAGCATTTAGATAGCTTAATTTCCAAAATCAAAATCACAAACTAATATTGATGTAGTCATTCAAGGATAATCAATTTCAAATCTTCCATAGTAGCTTAAGGCTAGAAAACCTAAGCACTGATTAACAGAAAGGTTTTTAACTTAAATTTTGATTATTATTTGTCATTTAAAAATGAGCTTAGGAAAAATGAACACCAAAACTATTTATTTAATATTTATTTAATAATAATTCAGCATGGCATCAATTTACTAATGTAATTAACACATTGCATACAATGTGCTGGTATGTTTGTATGCTCACACATCCACACATAAACATACATAGACACACACAGTTTCAAGAAATACAGTGAAACTATTATGCACAGTGGCCTTTGGTAAAAGCTAAAGTTGAAATTAAAGTGGGGAGCGAAACTTCTGGTGAAACAGTATAACTCTCTGCTTTGAGTCTTCACAAATCCCATGTACATGCTTAATTTGGTATTAAATTATGCACAAATTTATCTGCAAACGCCAGCAAAAGGTCTGAGGCCTCTGAATCGTGTTTGTATAACTCGAAGAAGATCAGATAAATTAGGTGAATAGGGAGAAGAAAAATTCAGTCACCTTTCAATAAAGAGGCTCCTTCTAGAAGTCCAGCTTTGGCAGCATTTAAAGCCTTAGTGATGAAAATGGACCCATCCTCACAGCCACAGATGAGTTTATCAAGATTTGGAATGTACTCTGATGAGGTGATGGTGGCTGTCATTCCCTCCTCATCTCTGGACTCAGAGAAATGGTCTGTGATGCTCTGTGACACCATGTGATGCTTATCAAAGTTATCCTGAAGAGTCCAGGTGGTAGTTATTGGTATTTCTGAAAGGAACACATATACAGGGGAAAGTTGGTTTATTTATTCACAATAGGTATGAAAAATATGTGAAGATGCTATTTCTTTAGAAGTATGAACCCAGTGGAAAAGTTCAGTCATGTTCAGAACATAGACAGACAGATAGACAGACAGACAGACAGACAGACAGACAGACAGACAGACAGACAGACAGAAATAGAGATATAGAGATATCTTGGGATGTTCAACTGAAGTTCATTTGAATTATGTTGGTTGTATTTGTGCATTAGATTCACCAACTTGAATTATATCTGTTTCAATACTGGTGTCTGTATTATATCCACAGTTGTTTGACAGAATGTCTGACAAAAGAACCTTAAAGAAGGAAGGGTTTATTCTGACTCCTAGCTCAAGAGATGAATGTTGCAGGTCAGCTTGCTCTCTCCTTTCAATTCAGCCCAGGGCTCCAGCTGACCGAATCATGCTGCCAACATCTAAGGTCCTTCTTCCCACCTTAGTTAACCTGGTCTAAGACTTCACAGATATACCCAGAGGCTTGTCTCCCAAGTGATTCTCAGCCCTGTCAGATTAGCAGTCCTCAACCATCATGGTATCAAAGGCATGATGGTTTGTGAAAACTTTTCATTGCTCTTGTTTGTAGTTCCATAAGACTCAGTGTAGAAGTCTCTGAATTAATCACAAGTTACTTTTCAGAAAATAAGATTAGAAACCCAAACTGTTGGGGTTAGACTGATGGCTCAGCAACTAAGAGCATGAATTGCTCTTCCAGAGGATCCAAGTTCAGTCCCCAGGACCCACATTAGGTAGCTCACAACTTCCTGTAACCCAAAGAACCTCCAAAGAGGCTCAGACACCATTGGTTTTGGTGGGAACCTGCCCTAATGTGTGCATGTTCACAACAAACATATACACATAATTCAAAATAAATTAAAAGCAATGGAAAGTGGAAAGCTGGGAATAGGGGGCCACACCTTTAATCTTAGAACTTAGAGGGAGAAGCAGGCAGATCTCTATGAGTCTGAGTTCAAAGCCAGTTTGTCTACCTAATGAGACACTGTATTAAAAAGAGAGGGAGGAGGGGAGACAAAAATGTCTTACCTCTAGGGGAACCATCAAACTTAGATATGGGGACATCTGGGATATGCCACAATGTAATTCTTCCTGAGCCTTCTCCAGAGAAAAGTACCTTGTAAAAAGGCTCTTTCCGTTCATTCATATAGCCCATGACAAAATGCAGGCTCTGAAAAACAAAGCATGAGCCTGGCACAGGTAATTATTAATGTCCTGACCACTGGGAAGAGAGAAGTAAGACTTCAAAACTGAAACAAACCTTTTTAAACAATTTGTCACCATTTCAAAAATTTCAAGTGAATTAAATGAAATAATCTGTGATTTAAAGGTAAAACAAAACAAAAGCCTCTATTAACAATGAGAAATGAGATCACTGGCTAATCTTCAGAGAGTTGACACAAGTATCTAACCTTGGGTGTGGTGTGTGTGTGTGTGCGTGTGTGTGTGTGTGTGTGTGTGTGTGTGTGTGTGTGTGAGACAAGGCTTCGCTTTTGCTCACGAAGGAAGGACTTTAGACGTGTTCCCCAACACATGCTGTAACTTTAAAGGTGTTGTTGTTGTTGTTATGATTTTTTTTGTTTTGTTTTTTTCTGCCTTAGCAGCACCCATGGTTCTCAGTTTTCACTGAGAGATTTTTAACCAAGGTTTTGCAGCAAAACATTAAAGGGGCATCAAGGCTGTGGGGCTTCCAAGAGTTCTGTTGCCTAATTAATCAAATCATTATTCTGCCCACAGCCACGTGCTTTCATGCTTGATGTGTCACTAACGTAAAGCTCTTCCTCTTCATGAACTACCTTTTTGGGTAATTAACTGATGTCTGAGTCTACAGGTTAAAAACCATTTTGAATAACAGCCCTGGAATAAAACAGTTACTTAGATCTCAGATGTGGTTAACTGTCAAAGGTATAGTTAAGCCAAGTCGGAAGCTCACAATTATATTTTCACCCATCTGCTGGAAACCTTAATTACAGTTGTTTGAAGAAAATTTTTTCTCATAAGAATAGTGAAATACATGTGAAAATGATCTGGGTGTATACTTAAGTTTTGGGTTTTTTTTAAAGTATAAAACCTGTTTCATAAAGTTTCAGAACTGGAGTAGGTATATCAAATATTAAGAATGTGCTGTAGAATAGATCAAAGGAAAAACATGGGATGTGTGTGTATGTGTATGAGAGAATCCATAAAATAAAATTGCAGTAATGGTGCATCTAGGTAAAGGGCATGTCCATGGTAATCATACTATTCCTACAAACTTTCCAACAATTGAAACATTCCCAGCTACAGCAGGCAGAAAGTCAATATTTATGGTGGTGAAATCAGAATTTTAATATCTTCTTTATTTTCTTCCACACTTGTAATCTTCCTATAATGAACAGGCATTGTTGTATCAATCAACAATTCTTATGGGTGACATTTTCTCTTTGGGAGCCATTAACACTCAAAGTTGATTTTCTCATTAACAACTCAACCTAATGCTTTGATTTCATTTTTGCAAGGCTGAGTCTATTCCAAAGCAAGAAGCCAGTTTGAGGCCACTCTTCTTGCCTTACCTTATTTTCCTCCACAGAAGTGGAGCAGAGTAAGTGAGGGTAGACGGTCCCCTTCAGGACTCCTCCATCAGCAGGGCACGTGGATTTGGAAAGCCCACTACATGGGGAAAATTATAAACAAAATTTGGGGTCATTCATGTGCCTCCTTCCCCCCTTCCACTTTCAAAAGCCGGATGGCCCCGTTCGAGTTTCTAAACTCCAGTTAGAAATTGTTTGGTTAATAATTATGAGTGACTTTTTGAAAGCCCCACACCAGCTGTACAAGTTCTACATGGCTAATCTCATGCCTTCATCCCCTGCTGTGCTGTACAAAGGCAGAGGCCTTGCAAGCCCAGAGTAAATCTTCCAGTGCCAAAGTTGTTTTGTTCTGGGTTTTGATCAGAGGCCGCATGCAGAGGGTTTTCCATAATAAACCTCCTCAAGTTCATTTTCTACCTGAATGTTCTGAGTGCCGCTCCCATCTGAGCCCACCTGTTTAGCAGCTGATAGATATAACTGTGACCATCTTCTGTCCAAACAAGGATCCTGTGGGCAGCAAGCACCTCTCCACCAGCAAAGAGTTGCCCGTCTCTACTAACTTCAGTCCACAGAAGGGAAAAGTCGCAATAGTCATAAATCTGCAAGCCAGTGCAATTGTACATTAATAAAGGCTGGACATAGAGTGAGCCTGTAAGATTAGCAGTGGATTATGCTTATAAAGACTATGGAGATGATGGAATTAATGCTACAGCCTATTGCATATTAAAAAACATACATACTGTACTCATGGATGAAGATAAGGTGTAATTTTCTAATATTTCACAAGACTTAATCTTTCATGTTTAGCCTAAGGTAGGTTGCAGTGGAAAAAGGTATCTGGCTGGCTTATTCTACCATGTGTCTGTTAAGCATGGAAAGTCAAATCCTGCATTTTAAAATAGTTTTATTCTTGCCAGATAAATAGTCTCAGTATAACACTTAAAAATTCCTTATATATAAGATGTTTGTGTAATAGAAAACCTTTGCCAGTTTGAGTATTTTAAATCTTTGGCAACAATATATTATTGTGGCACAAGTCAGATAGGCTTCTGATAGCAGTTATGTGAAACATTAGAGAAAATGCTTTATCAAGCTGCCATTGGATAATGGCTTTGATTTAGTCTCAGGGAAATGACAGAATACATTCACAAGAAAAGAAGACGTGTTCCATAAAAACATGGCAGTGACACAACAGAAAAAAACAGAAAAAAAAAGTTCAGAAATATGGTTCATATACATTTGTAGTAAGTACTAGCCTTCTAAAAGTAAAATGTAGACATTGTTTTTAAAAAAAATAATTTGAAGATTCATTTCTCTTTTTAATACTTTTTTATTTTATGGGCATGAGTGTTTACTTGCATGAATGCATTACATGCACAAATTCCTGAAGAGGCCAGAAGAGAATATAAGATCCCTTGGAAAGGGAGTCACAGGCGTCTGTAAGAGGCTACATGGGTGCCAGGAATAGAACCTGGACTCTTAAGCACCACGATATTTTCCCAGCCCTTAGAAATGATTTTCATCATTATTTGTGGCTGATAAAACTAGAATTTATTGGTTCACATACACTATCTCAGGCAGTAAAGTAATGGAGCACATAGCAATAAGACAGGTAAAGAAGACTAATTGTTCCATGTATTAACATTATTACATTAAGGGTTGTTTTTTTCCTAATATTTAAACTGTATTTTCACTGTTTGACTCAAGAGAAAAACATTGCAATTGTACATCACTGGTACTTCCAATACCTTCCAACACTTAGAAAACACCACCAACAGGAGTCTCTCTGTGTACGTACAAAACCGTATTGTCTGACAGTTGAAGGAGTCAAGAAACTTGGATTCTTTTTCATAGACATCTTGCTTTTCCTTTAAAAGGAAAAAAAACATTTTAATACGAAGTCCAGGAAATGTCCATGTAAACAAAAGGCACAGTTCTCATATACATGACAGAGGGCCTTCCTTTCATTATCCAGGGGAGAGTATCCAAGGTTCCTTTCTAGTGGTTTGACCTAAACATTACTACACAAAGAAGCTATGAACAGAAATGCCCCTAAGATTCAAGGACTTATTATTGATAGTCAACCAAACACCATTCTACAAGGAACCATGATAAGTGGTAAGAACATAAAGTCGCTGTCTTTCAGCCAGAGCAGAAAGAGGAGGCCATAAAAATGTTAAAATTCAAAACAACAACAAACCAAACCTGTACTGCCTCAATGACTAAAACCACAAGGAAACAACACAAGAGGGCTTTTGAAAAAAGACAGCCATAGACAACAATGGGCAGCAAAACCTTCTGTAAACTTCTGGTAGTGCTGGTAGTGTGGGGGTTTCTAAAGAGTGGCAAGCAACACAGTATCTCAAATCTTCAATGAAGAAATTGCTACAGACTGTGTAGGGAAGCCTAACACATACTGTGTTCCCCTTTTGTCTGTTATTTTGACTCTGGTCTGATGGTAGGAAGCAGGTGGCTATGCCAGCAACCCCAGGAAAGTGGTCCTCCTATGTATCTGTCTGTTACAGCTCCCATAACCTAGAAAAGTCCTAATGGAAAGAGCTAAAACAATGTCTACTCTCATTTTTTAAATTAAAAATATAATCTTTTCCTCTCCCTACTCCTCCTGTGTGTGTGTGTGTGTGTGTAAATAAATCTATTTATATTATGTATAGAGTCATGGTTGGAAGGATGCAATTCAAATGCCTCAGTGCCCACCCCTGGAAAGATATCATTTAAACCTTCAACTGTGAACATGCATCACTCTCATGGTTTGAAATTTTCAATGAATAGTGATTAAAATAATGAAAAAATGAGTGGCTTCCAACCCAACCTGAATGCTGTTAATAGACGAGGAGAGGTCCCATACTTTGAGCTCGCCGGTTACAGATACAACCAAAAGAGAATCTTCTGTGAAAAGAAGGAAGGTCACATATGAGTTATCAGTCAGTGGGCCAGGATATTGTCAGTATTATCTCATAGTCACTCAAAGACTGACTGCACAGGACTGGGTTGGCAGGATATATTTAGCTTTGAGTTTTGTTAAGGGAATGATTTCACTCCAGGTTCTAATGCCCTACGTGTGTGCAGAATACAGCTAAAAGAAGAGCCAGGGCACCTATCAGGCAATGGTTGTGTTGAACCTGTTACAGATGGGAATGTAGAACCAATTCCCATTTTACTTGGGCATTTCAAGTACAGAAACTGAGTTTCAGTGGTATATCCAGAAAAAGTATCCCACTGCTACACACACACACACACACACACACACACACACACAGTGAGAGAGAGAGAGAGAGAGAGAGAGAGAGAGAGAGAGAGAGAGAGAGAGAGAAACAGAGAGAAACAGAGAGAGAGACAGAGAGACAGAGACAGAGAGAGAAACAGAGAGAGAGAGACAGAGAGAGATACACACAGACAGACAGACAGACAGACAGACAGACAGACAGACAAAGGAAGGGGAAGGGAAGAGAATGGGAAGGACATAAGGATCAGGGGAGGAGGAAGGAAAGCCAGAGACAGAACACATGAACAACCCAACTGCCTGTCCCTCTCAGCAGGCAGAACTGAGAACTGGGTCATAGAAACAGATTCTCTTTTGCATGTCTCCATCTCATGCTGGCTTCCTAATAACTTGACCCACTGGTGGAGGAGATCTGGGTTTCCCCTACCATGGCTTTAAGACCTTCCCCCAGGACAAGGAGAGCACCAACAGAGATCTCAGCTCTAGCTTGACAGTTTCAGTAGTATCTCATCAGCCACTGCACCATCTGAGATGCTGAGACGCCCACCATTACCTTGAATTCTCACGGAGTGAACAATGCACATGCATTTCATCCAATCGGGGGACTGTAAAGAAGAAAAGGTGTGCAGGACAGCCAGAGTTCCAGCATCAAGGACGAGAACATCTTGATATTCCCCACAGCACAGCAGCCAGCCCTCGCCAGTCATCCGGAAGGAGCAGTGGT
Organism: Tokudaia tokunoshimensis; assembly: GCA_036184795.1. Taxonomy (NCBI): domain Eukaryota; kingdom Metazoa; phylum Chordata; class Mammalia; order Rodentia; family Muridae; genus Tokudaia; species Tokudaia tokunoshimensis. The sequence goes on along the minus strand of BTHU01000008.1, from coordinate 75,338,926 downwards.
AGTACTAAGGGATGGCATTCCAAGAACAGCACCTCAGAGATGGATAGCATTGACACCATTCTAACTGCGCAAAGACCTCTCAGTTGAATTCCAGTCAGCCTCTCCTCAACAAACCCTCTGATCTAGGTAGCATCTCAGTTTCCTTCATTAACCCCAGACTCTTGTCATGCTGACTTTTCAGTTTAGCTTCAACCCCACCCCATTCCCCAGGTAAAAGGAGAGTTCTTTTAAAAAGAAACACTATAAATCATGGGACACTGATAGATATATTATTTCTGCAATGTTATTCAGAGCTAAACAATAACAACCTGGGTTCTCTGCTCTAGTAGTACTTCTAAAAGTTGGTAAGAAATGAAAGTCTCAAAAAATTGGGGAAGTATTCTTGTACCAAATACGTTTTTGAAGTATTTTCTATTAAAGACCAGGTTATACATTCTATCTCACCTCTGAGTTCTGCATCTGGCTTCTGATCATGAGAGAAGAGGAGAGAGTGGGTGAGTGAGTGTTGCCGTATGAGGTAGCAGCAGCATGAACAATGGGAAAAATATAAAGACATATGGATGGTGAAATTACCAATCAGAAAGTATGGCTAAAATAGAGCTCAGGTGAGGTCCTGGGTTCCATGCCCGATACTGGGGGAAAGAGAAAGCCCCTGAATTGAAAAATGATTATAGAAATTATAACTAAGTTTCTTTTTTGTTTACAAATTAAAATAAAAGAAAAAAAACCAAACAAGTCCACCAGAACTAGTTAAGATTTTAAAATATGGCACGAACTTTACTGCTTTCTTAAGATTTTTACAATTTTAATTATGGGTATGTGTGCATCGGTGTGAGGTCAGGTATGTGCACATGAGTGCACTGCCTGCAGAGACTGGTAGAGAGCACAGCATCTCCTGGGGCTGCCGTTAGAGGCAGGATTTCTATGCTAGGAACCAAATTCGGGTCCTCTGGAAGAGTAGAGAATGCTCTTAACCCCAGAGCCATCTCTCCAGACCCAGAAAAAGTTTCATGTTTTATAAAAAGCACATCGTTAAAGCCAAATCTTCCCATGTACTTGCGGATGTTTTGTGTCACTTAGGAAATGTGAAACAATATAAAAAAAATTTTTTTAAAAGATTAGAATCAGAAATGAAACAACCAGGAACAAATGCTGTTGAACAATATCCTTAGATTGAGAGGAAGGCCAAGACAGCAAACACTTGCTGGTGATATTTTTCTACCATGGAGAAAAAAAAGAAAATGCAAGAAAAGAATAATTCTCCAAAGATATTAAGTGCTCAGATAGATAGAAAGCACTATATTTGAGTTAGTGTTTTGGCATCTCAAGTGTTCTAAAGGGAGCACACTTACACAGATAGCAGTGTGCCTGTAAGGAAGGGTGGTCTTCTCCACACACTGGCCACTGCTCACATTCCACACGTGCATTTCCCTGGAACAGAGAACTCCTTATTATTCTCTCCCATTTCCACACAATTGGCTGGAGTTTTTTGCCTCCAAGGTTTCCTTTAGCAATGCACTTGGGCGCAACCTGATCATTCCTGTAACGTTTTGTTACCGATTACTGGGCAGGAAAATGCTGTTGTCATTAGCAGGGCCGACACACCATCGCCGTATCATTTTGTGTGGGTAACAGCACCCTGCCTACAGCCTGTGACCTTTGTTTTAGGGCCACCCCGGCTAAAAACAAAGTGTGGGGATTCAGCCATTGTGGCCTTCAAGAGGGACAGGGCCATGGTCTCTCAAGGTCTTTCCATGGAAATAGCATCGTTCAAAAACGGTTTATTTCACCGAGCTTAAATTACACATTCTGGGGAGGATATTTATCATATCTGTTTGTAGGATCTCTCCTCTCTCTCTGTCTCCCTGTCTGTCTCTCTGTCTCTGTGTCTCTGTCTCTGTCTCTCTCTTTCTCTCTCTCTTCTCTCATGAAAACAAACAGCACCACCAAGAGGCCACATTTGGTCCACCACTGATCCAGTTTCTTTTTTTGATGTTTTTTCCCCTCATGATAAAAAAAGCCTGAAATAAACAAGACTTAACACTTGATATTTGAAAAAGACCTCATTATTTTTTAGGACTTCTTGGGGTTTTTTGGTTTTGTTTTGTTTTGTTTTTATTTTATTTTTTAATTTCAAATGTTTCCCCCTTTCCCCTTCAGAAAACCCCTATCCCACCCCCTTCCCCCTGCCTCTATGAGGGTGCTCCCTCCCTACCCACCCACTCCCAACTTCCCGCCCTGGCATTCCCCTACATTGGGGCATCAAACACCCTCAGGTCCAAGGGCCTTTCTTCCCACTGATGTCCAATAAGGCCATCCTCTGCCACATATGCAGTTGAAGCCATGGGTCCCTCCATGTGTATTCTTTGGTTGGTGGTCCAGTCCCCAGGAGTTCTGGGGTGGTCTGGTCTGTCTACACTGTTGCTCCCTCGATGGGGGATGGGGCTGCAAACACCCTCAGCTCCTTCAGTCCCTTCTCCAACTTCTTGTTTTAATTTATGTTATAAAGACATAGACACAATCTATATAAGGAAACTGAAATGCACCAGGTAATTTAAACCTAGAAGATTTCTGTTCAGTAAATCAAGGCAGCCGAATCATCGTTGCATAATAGCATGTCTTTGGTTTTAGAAATTTCAGTACAGAATACACACACACACACACACACACACACACACGTTTTATGAGTGTTGTGAGAAATGCTGCAGAGCCATCTCTCCAGACCCAGAAAAAGTTTCATGTTTTATAAAAAGCACATCGTTAAAGTCAAAGGTTCCCATGTACTTGTGGATGCTTTGTGTCACTTAGAAAATGTGAAACAATATAAAAATCATTTTTTAAGATAAGGTACAGAAATGAAATAACCAGGAACAAGTGTTGTTGAACAATATCTTTAGAGTGAGAGGAAGGCCAAGATAATAGATAATTACTGGTGATATTTGAGGTAAAAATAAAAAATGCAGATTAATACAGATTAATGTTATTAAGTACTGAATACATTTGATGATTTCTCAGGGGTTTGTTTTGCTAACATAGCACTAGGAGTCAATATTCTAAACCAGTCATTCTGAAACCAGAGTGGTTCTGGTTCCCCATCATCAACCACTTTCCAGGAACAACCTCATTGCCACTAGGAACACACTACTGACATCTAGTGGGCAGAGATCAGAAGTGCTACAGCCACTTCCTGGTGCACGAGTCTCCAAAACAAAGGATGCTCATTCCAAAATGCCATAAATGAGAGGTAGACAGGTGTGCCCTAGAATCAGAAGAAAATATTCATAGACCTTCCGTTTGTTTAACTAACAGCATCCCAACGAGTTTCCAAGGTAACCTGAAAAGGCATATAACTTTACAGAACAGGAGGAAAATTTTCATGTCCACAAACACATACGACTGTGCGTTTGTGTGCATGCAGAAAAAAATAAGAAAGGAAAGATAGAAGTTAAAAATATATATCCCAGAAATAAAACCACTAATAACATATCTAAAAGGGAAATGAAGGACATAGAAATCAAAGTTAAAGAAACTGAATTCTAGGCTGTCAATGGCATAAAATAAAAAATAAATAAAGTAATGTAGTTTAGCACTGTAGTTTCTGGTCCTTCCTTATATCAACAAACACCTGAAAGTATTTAAAAAGTGATCCCAGCAATCTTCATTCCATGGATGTTATTAGATTCTATCATCTGTGGTTTTTTAAAGCTGATATATTTTGAGGTAAATTTATTTATTTATTTTTAAACTGGTATCTCTAATAATCAGTTTTAAAAGACTTGTTTTATTTTTATTTATGTGTATGCATGGGGTGGGTAATAGTGTATATGCACACATGAGCCCTGAGGAGAGTACCAGCTCCTCTGGAGTCAGAGTTACAGGCAGTCATGAGCCTTCATGTGGGTGCTGGGATCTGAACTTGATCAGAAGAGCAGTAAGCACTCTTCACTGCCAAGCTCTCTCTTCAGCCCCATATCTGGACTCTTCTTTCCTTGTTTCCTATTCCCTATGAGAGGTATCTACCCCTAATTCTTTATTGCTGTCTCTGTGCTTGGAAAGCTAAGATTTCTCATCGGAGCTCAAGATTCCCATACCCACCTGCCTAGAGATGGTTTCATTCGTGTGGCAACCTTGGGGAACACCTTCTTCCCTTGTTGGTTCTCTGTCAATAACTGGTCTATCCGAATGTAAGGTTCCCAACCTATTCTTGTCTCATACTGCCCCAGCTATCTATAAGTGGGCACGGGAGGCTTTAAATACAGTCTCTAGGATGTAGGAATAGAAGGATAGCCTAAGACTGTGCTAGGAACACAATTTACCGGGCCCAAGGTCACCCCTATGAACTCCTATCTGCAGAATTAAGGCTCAGAACTCTACACAGAGCCTTGGCAGGTAACTCTGAGATGGTTTAGTCTTAAAGACCCTCGTCCTGGCAGAATCTCCATTCTGAGTTTGGACACTAACCTGCTGCTTATCCACTAGTGACCAGAACTTCTCATAACATGTGGAAATCCTCTCGACCAATACCAAGACTTTATGCTTTAAAATTTTAATTTTACCACATTGCACTATGTAAGTTTATTGATATAAATTTTAATATTACCATATCAACCTCATTTGGTTAGTATATGCCTGATAAGTCTTTCCCACCCATTTTCTTTTAAGATATCATCTACATAACCTATTATTTTTACAACCATCTTTCCCAATCTCATTTCTTTTATGTTTTCCTTGATCTTTTTTTTTCTTCTGATTATCTGGCAATCACTGCAATGTAAAGCTTGGTCCTATGTAAAATTGAGATTAACGTTTTACCAAAAGTGAGTCTGACTATCTTATTGTGTGCTTTCCTTTTGCATGTGTGGAGGAGAGAGGTCCACACTGGCTGTTTTCCTCAATCACGCTATGCTTTATCGTGAATATGTCTGTGTCTGTGTGTGCACACACATATGTGGTTAAACATGGAGAATGGGTGTACAACTATGTGTAGGTTTTGTGTGCATGCTACTTTGCAATCCTGTGGGAGAGTAGCATTGAATATTATTTCCTGGGTTGAGGATGACCTTCGACATGTGATCCTCCTGCCTTAGCCTATTGAGTGCTAGAGGTACAGGTGTTCAATACCACACAAGGCATGAAGTGCTTGGAGGCCAGAGGTCAACATTGGTGTTTGTCTAGGTTGCTCTCTCCTGGTCTCCTATGATATCTGAGGCTTATCAATTTGGCTAGACTTGCCAGACAGCAGCCTCCAGAACTCCTGCCATAATGTATACTCCTCAGCAGTGGGCTTATAACATGGGAATTCACATTTGTATACAAACGCGTTATCGACAGGTACATCTCCCCTCCACTCCACTTTAACTTCACAAAGGAAGGTAATGGCGACAGAAGTAAATGTAGACACCTGTCACTCACCCGTTCTCAGCAGCACTCACAACATAGGGCTGTTTGGAGAAGTCTCTTGCTCTTGCCAAACACGTCACTGAAGCCGAATGACCAAAAAGAAGTTCTTTAGCTGAAATCTGAAAACGTTGAAAGTAAGTTGTTTTTTTTTAACAACTCTAAACTTTCAGGAATAATAATAATAGATGATAACAACAAATATTTGCATATTCTAATTAGGAAAAATTTTAGGCTAAGATGTTTTATGTGTACAAATTTCAGGTAAGCTGATGCACAGCACATCAACATCCACAGACTAGGAAGCCCGGAGAGGAAGGGATGTGCTGTCCTTAGGTTTTCATTTTATTTGTTTGGGTTTCATCATGAAACTTAGATGACTAGCAGACTACTTCCTCAACATTTCAGATTTGAACACATATAAGTTAGCACGGGTGTTTCTCATGTCCAGAAATCCCCCCATGACCCCAGTCTGAGGATCTCATGTGGCATGCAAAACTAAATGCCTGTAACTCCAGCACTTGATAGGCTAAGGCAGGAGGATCACATGCTGGAGGTCATCCCGAACCCAGGAATGACATTCATTGGTTCTCCCAGAAAAATTGAAAAGTAGCATCCTCACAAAAACCTATGCCCATTTGTAACAGTTTTGCTCAGGATTATTAAAAATGGAATGCAACCAAGCTGCCCCTCAGTAGAATATAAACTACAGAACTGTAGGCAAACAAGAAGATATCAACTGACTCTGAAAAGAAATGAGAAGCTAAGCTGAACAAACAGAGATCTGTGTTTTTCGCTTAGGTGAAAGAAACCACCCTGGAAAGACCACTGCTGTATGATTCCAACTCTGTGAGCTTTGAGTCAAGATAGAACTATGGAAGTAAAAACACTAGTGCTCATCTAAGGGTTCAGGAAAGCAGGAGACTGTAGGGCACAAGGGACTTCTAGAACAATGAAATGATTCTGTATCACATGACAAACTGTAGACAAATGTCAGTTCACACAAGACCATAGAATGTCCATCCAGGGGCACTAAGAAAGAATTAACTATAGTGTGAGTCAGTAATCATAAGGTCTTAATTCATTGCTGTGCCCAGTATACCACTTCAGGGTGACATGGTGTCATGGTTAGTATTAGTCATTGACTTGACACAAACCTAGAGTCACCTGGGAAGAGGAAACCTCAGCTGAAGACTTGCATTCAATCAGGTTGACCTGTAGGACAAGTCTGAAGGGTATTTTTTGATAGGTGATTGATGTATTAGGGTCCAACCCACTGTGGGTGGTACTGTTCCTAGGTAGGTGGGCCTGGGCTATATGAGAAAGCAGGAAGCAAGCCATGGGAAGCAAACGAGTAGGCAGTGTTCCTCCATAGCCTCTGACTGAGTTCCTGCCCCAACTTTCCCCAGTATGAACTGTTACCTGGAAGTATAAGCCAAATAATCACTTTCCTTCCCTAAGTTGTCATGTTATTTGTCACAGCAATAGAATCCCACTAAGACATACAGATGGTAACAGACCTTGTGTGAGGGATGAGGAACCCTGTACCTTCTAGTCAGGTACCTTCAGGAGAATGTGACTTTGTCTTGATACTGAATTCTACTTTAGTAGCCAACTTTAAACTACTTTTAAAAATAAAGTACTGACTTTTTAAAAAGTAATGTTACTCCCTTCCTCAGAAATAATAAAATGAACTCTTCTACACAAGAAAACCAAATGCATGCTTATTTAAATGTCAACGTGTCAATTTCCTATGAGCATTTTGAAAGTGTAGCTCTAAGTGCTTACTCTTGTATCGTCTCATGTCTGAAATAAAAAGTATATTTCTATTTTGTGAAAAAAGATTCTGAAAATCAAAACTATAGAATTAAGAGTCTTTGAGAAGGATCTGAATTTGTCTCCCAGCACCTACATGAGCTCAGACCCACTTGTAACTCAAGCTTCAGGGGACCATGTATTCTCTAGTGGCTTCTACAGCCACCTGCACTAATATGTGCATATTCAAGAAATATATACATACATATACACAATATACACACGTGAAAATATTTCAAAATAAAAACAATCATTTTCTAAAGAAAATGCACAATGTTTTCTTAAACAATGAATAAACATAGTGGGCCTATAAATAATTTGAAAAATGTATTGTGGATAGTAAAATATCTATATTACACATGAATCAATGCTCACCTTTTTTTTTGGTCCAAACTATATAACATGCACATAAGCTGGTAGCCAAACATTCCTATCTAATATAATGGTTTCCTTAATATCTACCACAATCATAATTGTTTTAAAAGATCTCTTGTCATACAAAAATTGTTATGCTAAAAGTCTTCTAGTTTATTAATATCACTTGATAAGTGCTAGCTTTACATTGCTTCTGAAAAAATTCAAAAGGATACAACTCAGAAAATAATAGGGGGCTGGAGAGATGACTCAGCGGTTAAGAGCACTGACTGCTCTTCCAGAGGTCCTGAGTTCAATTCCCAGAAACCACATGGTGGCTCACAACCATCTGTAATGGGATCTGATGCCCTCTTCTAGTGTGTCTGAAGAGAGCAATGGTGGCATACTCATATGTATAAAATAGATGGATGCATTATTTAAAAAAAAAAAAGAAAATAATATACTCTTGTACCTAGACACTATACTAGGGGGTACGACCATGTGACTGTCAACACTTTCAAATGGATTAAAAGCCACATCAACTCCAGGTACGCCACAGACGCTTTTCTCTCCCCCAGAGAAAATCCACAGAAGAGCAAACATCAGAAGTGAACTCCATTGCCTTTCTGAGATGGTTAGAATGAGATGGCCTTCATCAGCTCATATGCTTGAATGTTTGATCCTCAGTTAGAAGATCCATTTAGAAAGGATTAGGAGGTGTGGCCTTGGTAGAGGTGTGTTGCTGAGGGGTGGGCTTTGAGCCTTGCTCTTTCTCTTTCTGCTTCCTGCCTGTGGATCAGACAGATGTAAGCTCTTAACTATTGCTCCAGTGGTATGCCTGCCTGCCTTCCTGCCTGCCTGCCTGCTGCCATGCTCCCTGCCATGATGACCATGGACTAAAAAATAAGCCTTGCACTGAAAAATAAGTTCTCAGTAGTGCCATCCATATGAGGTACACAGCAGTCAAAATCATAGAGTTATAAAGTATCATATTTGTTCTACTCAAAGTTTATTTTCATGGTGAACATCTAGAATAAAAGACTCATCTAACCCCAGTTCAGCTCATTCCTGAGGCTCCCCTTGCCCAGATGATTCATATAACCCCCCTTTCCTGGGCATCAAAACATCACCATGGCCGAACCTTATCTCCTCTCCTAGCTCATCTCTCTTTCACCATAGCTCATACCTGGATCCAGCAGCAGGGCTCTCTCCACCTTCCTGCAGGTGCAGGGTGTTGCCTTAAATAAAATGAGCTGCTTCTCCCACCTTGATGATGTGAGTTTCATTCCATATCTGTAATGCTGAGTTCTTCAATATTGGTATGATAGGCTTTTGCTTGGGAAATCCTTTGTTCTAGATAGTCATTTGCACTTTAGGACATCAATGGGAACTACTAAGTGCCAATGGTATCTCACTGATTCCAATTTTGACAATCAAGTGTCTGAAAATATCACCAAATGTCCTTTACGAGGCAAGCTAGCCTCCTGCTAAGAACACCAAGAAGATGACTTGTCCTAAAGAAACGCCACAGGGCTAACTATTGTCTACTTAGGCTCTGTCACAGGGTGGCCTGATTAGCCTAGTCCTGTCTCTCTTATACTGAGACTTCCAGGACCACCAGCACAGGTGTCTTCCTTCAAGTACGAACTCAACCAAGCTAACTGTTACTATACACTCAGAGTGCTCGGCGACCAAATACTAAATGGATATCAGAAACCTACAGAAAAAGTAGGGTAGTGGGAATCCAAATTTCTTAAGCTTATAGTGAGCTATGGATTGCTAGGCAGCTGCTTCAGCCAGAAAATAATATAATAAAGAAGATTTTAAAAGATTAGCAAGAGATTTTTTTAGGCCATTTAGGAGACGGAGTTTAAATGGTAACAGAGAACATACATTTTTGGATTTATGTGAGCACCGGTTTTGAAGCATCTACCTCAGTGCTACCTACTCTCTCCAAGTGTTCATAAACATTGAACTGAGCTGCTCTGCTTTTCAACTCTCGACACTCCTGCCGTAGAAGCGTTCAGTGACAGGAGGCGGTAATTAATGACACTATAAAATAGAATTACAATTAATTGTTAATTTAAGTTTAAAAGTGACAGACTTTAAAGGCTAAAACTAGTTTTGATCTTTAAAAGGCTTCTTAATGAGGGCAGTACACTTTCAGTACATCATCAGTTTAATTGTTCAGAGTGGGTCTAGAGACTGCTAGAGTTAAGCAAATATCTGTTCCGATATGTTAAATGTTTATGACTTGGGACAGAAACAATTAATTGCTAATCGATGGGTCCAATACTAGGTGAGGCCAGGTTCTGCAGTCAGAGAATGGCAACAGTAAATTGAATGTAGAGGTTTTGATGTGGTCTGTAAACAAGCATTGCACAGCAGAGACTCCAAAGAATAGCAAGAAGGCAGACCAGTCAGAAATGTCCAGATAATTAAGATATTACTCATTTAGTTAATAGTGGCTTTCAGGAGTGCCTTCTGTTTATTTTAAGGGGCCATTATTCTTTAGAACTATACTTAAACATCTATAGCGCACTTACTCACACATATAATTCAGAACAGAAAACAGTAAAACTGAGTGCAGCTTTATGGGTGATAATACTTAGCTGGTAGCTGAGATTATTAACACTATTCATAATTTTCACATAACATCTTGATTTGTTCCATAATGAACACCTTTCCCACCGTCACACAAGGCTTCTACCATTACTGTTGGTCTGAGAAGCAGAGTGGACACTTTTAATACTTGTGACTGTACACACCTTCAATTCAGGGGAGAGGCTCCAGAGGCAGAGTTGACCCTCCTGACTTCCAGTCACTATGGTTTGCTGGTCATCTGTGATCATGATAGCCGTGATGCTGTGGGGAGGAGCTTTTCTTCCCCAGAGGGCCACAGCCTGCAGAGTACTCCTCATGTTAGATGAATCCCAGATATGGAGAAACTGAGAAAAAAATGCACATGGTCATCTTCTTTAAAATTGGAGAAATTCACATCTGTAATTCCAGTAATGGAAAGCTGAGGAAGGAGTTTTGGCACAAGTCCAAGGTTGGCTTCCAATATAGAGTGAGTTCCAGATCAACTATATTTGAGTACCTGTGATGGAAGTCACTGTAGCCATTTCTTGAAAAGCCAGATGCATATTTGCTCCATGACCCAGCCATTCCACTCTACGTCTTATTCAACAGGAGAAAAAAACGTGTGTGTGTATGGGAAGATTGTTACGTGTACAACCTTACTCACAATAGCTAAAAGCTGTAAACAAGCCAGATGCCAATGAATAGGTACCCAGATAAATAAGCAGAGGCATATCCACACAATGGGATGCAATTCCTCAACCAAGTAAATGGCTCATTGACCCACACTACATGAATCCCAAACCAGTTATTTGAAAATATCAGGTACCTAAAAAGAACAATGCTGTATGATCCTCTGGGTAAAACACTAGAAAGTTTAAATTAATACATAGTAACTAAAAGCAGAGAGCAGGATAGTGAGGCCTTGCAGACAGGAAGAAGCAACAGGAGAGTGTGAGGACCCACAGGGAATCATGGAGAGATTTGTTTTCTAATTTAAGATTTATTTTATTTGTAATCATAGGTATGCATGCATATCTGTGCACATGAGTGCAGCATCTCTGGGGCCAGAAGAGGGTGCTGAATTCCTTGGAGCAAAAGTTGCAGGTAGTTCTGAACTGCCTGATGGGGGAGTTGGGAACTGAACTCTGAATCTCTCTCTGCAAGAGCAGTGTGGTATCTTAAACTGATGAATAATCTCTACAAGCCCTAAATGTTGACAGCTTTCAGGGTGGTGAACATGTTCATTGTCTGAACTCTGGTGGAGGGTTTATGAGTGTGTACTTACAACAAAACTTATACTTTAATGTATATATTTACTGCATATTTAATAAAGTATTTTGCATGACCATTAGAGTTCATTAATGTTGGAATTTAATTTCTTCAGAGGAGCATTCTGGAGGATACTGTAACAAACCAAGTTTGAGTAGAATTCTCAAGGAATCATAACTACAATCATAAAGTCATAATAAAAAGTTATAACACAGCCATAAAAATAATAAACCATGAGCAATAAGGGCACCTGGGGGCTAAAAGTAAGTGATTGATCTAAAATTCGCCATAGAAAGAACAAATAAATTGTTAGAAATTATTAAATTGACAAAGATACTAAAACCTAAAAAAAAAAAAAACAAAAACAAATAGATGTAGCCAGGCCTTGTGACCCAAATCTATAATCCAAAAGACTTGAGAACACTAGCTAAAGTCCAGCCTAGACTACTTAATTCATATTCATATTCTCTCTCTCTCTCTCTCTCTCTCTCTCTCTCTCTCTCTCTCTCTCTCTCTCTCTCTCTTCCTCCCTCCTTTGCCATCACTCTCCTCCTCCCGTCCCCTCTCCCTTCCTTCTTCCCCTTCCCTTTCCCACCCCTCTTCCCCTCCTCCATTCCCTCTCTACCTTACCACCCCTCAAGAATTTAAAGTTTGGGGATCCAGCTCACTAGTAAAGAGCTTGCATTGCATTCATAGATGCAATAAGTACAAACAACTGAAGGACTGACCAGATGAACTTGACATGAGGAATTGTCTTGATTGTTGATTGATGGGTGTGGGAGGGCTGGGAGGGCTCAGCCCACTATGGGCAGTACTACTTCTGGACTGGTGGTTCTGAGTTGTACATGAAATTAGGTTGAGCAAGCCTTGGGGATCAAGCCAGAGGGAGCAAGCCATGGGGAGCAGAATAGCCAACTGATTTTCATGACTCCTGTCTCTGCTCCTCTTGGAGTTCTTGCTCAGGCTTCCCTCAGTGATGAGTTCTGAGACAGATAAACCCTTTCTTCCTCAAATTGCTTTTGGTCATGGTCTCTATCACAGCAACAGAAAGCAAAGTAGGACTAGCATCGTAATAAAGATGAGTGTTGACTAACAAACTAGAGGGAAACAAAAGAGTGAGGTAATAGCATAAGGAACTAGATCCCTGTTAACTCACTCTGCAAGAAAGAGTACTGATGAAATCTTCTTAAGGCAGGAATTATGACAGTATATGGAAAGAAACAAACAAGCGTTATATCAAAAAGAAAGAAATGTATTGATCAAATAGAAAAAAAAGCTCAAGAGTAAAGTAACAGCATAAGAAAGAGAAAATGCTAAATTAAATTTAAATTCACATTCAAACATCCTAGAAACTACAGTAAAAGTACATGGAAGAAAAGAGCTGCAAAAAGTAGACAAAGATTCTTTTTTATAAATGTTTTCATTTTTTGTGTAATAATGCTTTGTCTGCATGTGTGTCTATGCATCATGTGTGTGTATGGTGCCTGGGGACACTAGAAGAAGGCATTGGATCCCCTGGAATCAGAGTTACAGATGGTAGTGAAACACTATGTGGGTGCTGGGGAATGGAACTGGGTCCTCTGCAGCAGTAGTCAGTGCTCCTAACCACTAAAACTAGGCTGTGTCAGAACACATCCTACTTCCAAAAACGTTAACATGCCAAGGCTGGAAATGAAAGACAGGTGAGGATGTACCAAATAAAACTGGTATAGTACTGAAAATATGGGTTTTGAATAAGGCTACTGTTAGATTAAAACACCCCACTACACAACTACTAAGTACACCATTTATTAGAAATGGGTAATACTATACAGGAAACAATATTTGTCCAAAACTTAATATTTTTAAGTTATATTTCTTCTAATACCCTCAACACACAGAACACAATGTATTTCATCTATAAATATTTGTAATAGAAACAATGTATCTTAAATGGTCCTTGACCAATCAAGAAAACATTAACAATTAGATATCATCAAGGCTCAATAACAATGGAGACATATAATGAGGACTGACAAATTTAAGCTTCCCTACTAGATGGAATATTATAATCTTAAATGCATATAGTTAAAAGGGAAAATAATGGAAAAAATTAAATATCATAAGTAAAATTTTATGTATAAGAAAAGCTAGATAGGCACAAATAATTCAGAAGAAATCAATATAGAGACAACTATACATTATTATAAAAATAGTAATAATCTATGAGTCAAACACAGCTATTTGAAAAATGTTTTACAAAACAATTTTGGGCAAAGAAGAAATTAAATCAGATAGCAGATACAACTAAAATTAATTGTTTAGGTTAATAATCAATTACCTTACATAAAAATCATAGAAAGTTCAGTAAAATAATTTTCAAAGAAGATATTAAATTTGGACTGGATGAGTTTAATGTGGGTATATTAATCACCTGCAATCATTGATAGAAGAATTAACCATCTGACCTATACATCAAATATAGTCTCAGGGTATGAGAAAAATCAGTGAAGTGAAGCTGTATGTAATATTACAAGACTAATGAATACATGTTGATATGTGAAAACATATAGGATCAGCATACATAATTTATATTTTAAAATGTGTTTTATTTTTAATCGTGTGTGTGTGTGTTTGTGTGTATCCTGTGTGGGTTATGTGCATATGAGTGCAGTGTCTGTAAAGTCCAGAAGAGAGCATCAATCTCCTGCAGCTGAGTTATAGGAGGTTGTGAGCTGTGTGACATGGGTGCTGGGAACCAACTGCTGAGTATCTCCAGCCCCAATACATTGTCTTAAATAAAATGGCAGCCCATTTTACAGCTCACAGGTTAAAAGAACTGAACTTGAAACAGAAGTAATGGAAAACTGGGGACCTGTTGGGACATCCAATTATTTTCAGCCAAATTTTTAAAAGAGACTCTATAAAGTTGAAATTTTTCTATCAATATGTAAGAGGATATATATATATATGTGTGTGTGTGTGTGTGTGTATACATATATATATATATATATATATGTATATGAATATCATTTGAGGCATCTTATTTCAGGAAGTCACTAATCAAGGAAAACCTTTAAGCACTGGGGTTCAGGGTCTTGTGTATATAAGTCAATGGCTTTATCCACTCAGTTTTAATAAACCAAACTTTAAAGTTTAGGTACCAAACTTGAGTGCATCCCATAGCAATTTCATTATAGACAGTCTATATAAACTCTAAAGAAGTCTGCCTATTCTGTTTCAAATAGTGAAGTCAAGACAAGTTTAAAACTTTTAGAATAGAGGTTTACAAACTACCATTTCATACCTCTTAGCTTATAATGATTATATCTCTAATTTGAATGCCTAATATTTGGGGATGTTTGAAACCGCTATGGACTCATATTTATCCTTTAATGAACTCTAAATCTGAGCTACTTAAGTATAGTTGGAAACACATATTTCTATTATAGAACAAAAACAAACAAAGAAACAAAAAGAACAAAATAAAACAACCCAGGAATTTTTAAAGTGGTGCAGTCTCAGACAGGATATTACAGACTTTCTTTTAAGTCAGCTACATGTAAAACAAGAGCAAAATGTCCTTTCTGATACAATGTTTAGGTGTCCCATTTTTCTGTGGGTAATAAAGCTAAGCCTGTTCACTTTTATATTTTCAGGATTTTTGTTCTTGAATAAGAGAAGATTGCGAGACTGTTACTTGCAAATGGTTTTGAACCATTCGAGCCCTGATGACTGTTTCAACTTTCTATGAAAAGTTCTGTAAGGAGAATACTGATGGTCATCCAGGAGAATGGACCTCATTCCCTGCCACTCACAGATTACAGAACCTCAGGGAAAGCCAGAAGGCCAAGCCACAGAAGGAGGGAAAATACATAGATAGATAGATAGATAGATAGATAGATAGATAGATAGATAGATAGATAGATAGATAGATAAAGATGAAACCAGCTCCATCCCATTAGGTTGAAAGGGGCACGAGGCTGGGAGTCCCTGGGTCCTCCCTTTACCCCTTTACCCATATTGGTCCTATTTGGAAATCCGCCCCACATCTTCCTATATTTTCTCCTGTCATCCGCTGGAATGAGAAATCATCCATTCGGGAAACGGGTTTTCACTCTCTTTGCCTACCATGTCTACCACTGCTCCAGCCCAGTGCACCGAGATCATCATGACTCTGTTTTGTTTTTGTTTTGTTTCGAGTGTTTCTTTTTTAACGCCCTTAAGCGGTAGGGGCAGCTTGGTGTCCAGGATTAGCATATCAGATGACTCCTGCAGATGGAGGCATGCCTATCTTTACAGCCAGATCACAGAACTGTTCTTTGGATTCCAGCAATAGATCTCTACTCTGATAAAATTGAAGAGCAGCTTCCCAGCAGTGTGCCTGCCACATATCCTTCAGGAAAGGTGGA
Organism: Tokudaia tokunoshimensis; assembly: GCA_036184795.1. Lineage (NCBI taxonomy): Eukaryota > Metazoa > Chordata > Mammalia > Rodentia > Muridae > Tokudaia > Tokudaia tokunoshimensis. Next base: position 75,323,117 of record BTHU01000008.1, on the reverse strand, counting down.
GACAAGGTTGGGGAAGAAATCAAAACTCTCTAACCTCTGTATTCAAAGGATGGAAAGCACTGCCTAGAGTGAAACACGACCAGTGCCGTAATAATTTAAAAACATAGAGGGCTCAAGCCATTGCAGAGTTTGGGAAGATGTATCTGCCCCTAAGAAGCCAGCCTTCTGGTCACGCAGTTATGCTGGCAGCTGGTGACAACTGCAGGAACTCTCAGAATGTGCTCAGATTGACTTTAAATAAAATTTATTGAAAGGTTTAAATACCAGTGCTCTGCTTATTCTAACAACAGTTGCCTCCCAGGCACTTGGCAGAGCTGATCTCTGCCATCAAGCAGGAAATGCCTGGGAAACTGAGTCTCTACCCTGTCCTCACCCTAGCACCTTGCCTGACATTCACTAAATATTTCTCATTCTTTTAGTTGTGAGTCTACTCTTTAATGGCTGAGTCATCTCTCCAGCCCAGCTAAATATTTCTTAAGTATTGATATTCAATTTAGACAGCGGGAAAGAGACTTTAAGATGTAGTAGTTGAGAGCTAGAAAGATGGCTTAGTGGTTAAGAGCACTTGCCCATTTTCAAAGGACCCATTTTTGGTTCCTTGAATCCAAATAGGTCAGTTCACAAGCACCTGTACTGTCAGTTCCAGGGGATCTGACTCTCTGCTCCAGCCTCTGTGTATCAGCACACATACGTGAACACACACACTCATATGCATGCACATGCACACACTCACATGCACACATACATACATATGCACATGTGCTCACATACACCCATATGCACACATGTACTCTCTCTCACTAACGTGCACACACACATACACATGAGCACGCACTAAAATAAGAAATAAAATTATGGAGGTAAACTCTCATCATGCTAATGAAGAAGTACAGCAGAAATGGTATAGCTTCTCTAGGAAAAATCTTTCTTGGTCTGGGAGAGTACATTCAGAGAAAAGTGATCACTCCAGGCCCTCTACCTGTCTATTCTTATTCACCAAAATGAATAGACATATCGGGTATGTATCTAGGACATCATTATCTCTATCATTTTCAATAAAAACATGTTTTCTTAAGAAAGAAAAAGAAGCTAGAAGATATAATAGAATGAGTCACATTCATCTCCATCTCTTCCTCTTCTATCTCAGGGGTGAGGAACTAAACTTGGAGCATTGTTTTTCTTATCCATAAAGTTGGAAAAATTTACCTTTGAAAACTGACAGTAGGTTAATCATTTCTATACAGAATATTCATTGTCTGCCTCACTTAGAGTTGGTTCTCAGTATGTCTACTGAATGAATAACAAAGGCAGGGGATCACTACACTTTTCTCTGTGGCTGGGGCATGTATCATAGCTGACTAACAATAGTTTTCCCAGTAGTAGAATCCCTGTGTTCACTTTTGGCACTACTATTTATTTCTAAGAGGCATTGTGGGTATATCCAGGACATTTGGCCATGACAACATCCAATTCATTATCATTAATTTTAAAATCTATGATGGAATGCTAATCAACTACTGGGGAGAAAATTATACCTGCCGTATTTAGTAAATATAATCACAAGCTAACTAGTTAAAAGTTTTTTTTTATGAAAATGTTGTTTTCTAGTTTTATTCTTTTTGCTGTGATAAAACATCCTAACCAAAAGCAACATGTAGAAGAAAACAATTGATTTGGCTTACAGTTCCAAGTTAGAGTTCATCATTGAGGAGAAGTCAAGGCGACAGTCAAGAACAAAGAGAAACAAATGCACCCATACTGTCTGCTGTCTGTTTGCTCTTGTCTAACTTTCTCCATCTCATATAACTCAGGATGCCTGCCTAGAGAATGATGCCTCCCAGGTGGATAGGGCCCTTCTTCATCAATTAATGCTTGAGATAATCCCTTTCATACATACCTATAGACCAGCCAGATCTAGAAAGATTCTTAGCTGAACTTTCTTCTCAGGCAACTCTAGATTGTGACAAGTTGACTCTTAAAATAAACCACTAACTTGATTTATTCAAAATCCTGAACATGCTAACAAACACTAAAAAATTATTACTGCTCTTTATGTGGAACAAGCTTATAAAGTATTTTATTGTTTGCTTAAAGAAAAAATATAACTCTGTTGCCTAAGTTTCTGAGAGCCTCTGATAGTCCTGAGCTAAAGACAGCAATGTTGGAGGTGACAAGCACCTCTGCCATTCTACAGATGAGAAAATCAAGCCTCTGGAAAGTTAGTCACTTAGTAAAGGTAACCCAGGTAAAGAGCAGCCGAGCCAGAACCCAAACCAAGTCTCTTAGCAAACTCAAGAGAAGGCACAGGACCCAGACTTTCTTACCAGAAAGCCTTACTGATCCACCCAGGAAAATTTCTTTGTTATTGAAAGGAAGGAGGGGAGAGGGGGAGGGGAGGGGAGGGGAGGGGGGAGGGGGGAGGGGAGGGGGAGGGGAGGGGAGGGGAGGGGAGGGGAGAGGGGAGGGGAGGGGAGGGGAGGGGAGAGGGGGAGGGGAGGGGAGGGGAGGGGGAGGGGAGAGGGGAGGGGAGGGGAGGGGAGGGGAGGGAGAGAGAGAGAGAGAAAGAAAGAAAGAAAGAAAGAAAGAAAGAAAGAAAGAAAGAAAGAAAGAAAGAAAGAAAGAAAGGTCAAGCCAAGCAACAGAACCCTTTATTTATTACAACTTTCATACAGCATCCACTGCTCTTAAAGTTGAACTCTCTCCTAATTCTTTCTCTATAAAGACAGTGCCAGACAGTTCCCAGGACAGACAGTCCCCAGGAATGGCTGTTATCATTTTTCCTCACAGTCTGTTCTCACCTTTCTGACCTATCTGAGACCAGACTAGTTATTAGCATGATGGACACCTGGTTCTGTTATTGGTATCTACTGGACCCTGGGGTTGCTAACCTAATCATAAATAGCTTTGTTTGGGGACACACCCAGATGCACAGACAGACCAGTCTAGACCCTTTGCCTGAGTACAGACAAGAAAAAAATATTACCAAAGAAAGTCCTGTGGCACAAGGACTTTTCATAATAGCCTCCTGAGCAAGGGAAAACATCTGAGGAAAGACTGCATCAGTGATGATGTGAGCTGGAGTCTGACCAGTGCGGCTTCTGGGAGTGCCTCTGCTAAGTGAGGGAGAACAACACTGAGTCCCTCTAAACCCACAGCCACAGAAAGGGACGCGCATGAATCACCTCAAGAGTCTTTTTTTTACGTTATCAAAAGGGATAGGTTAGTCAGCCTTAAATCAGAGAGAGTTTTGTTTATAGGTTTTGAGTTCATATGGAGATTAAGGGAATTGCAGTGTTAAAATTCATTGAATTGTACTCTTTAAATGGGTCTGGTTCACAAGTATCATGAAAGTGGATATAAAGCTATATTTTTTTCTAGTTTCAATTGTTACCCCCACTCCCTTGTGATTGTTAGCAAAAGTGTGAAATTCCATGAGACCAGTCAGGCCATTTCATCTGTACAGAATTTGGAACTGGGCAAGTGTTTGAGTGGCTCCCTTTATCTCTCAGTGTGATGTTTTAATTTGTGAGTTAACCATAATATGGTAATTTTATCCTAAAAACGTCATTCTGGTTATTGCTCACAAATTGCCTTTAAAAGCCTCAAAAGAACGGAGATGTGCAACAGGAAGAAGTAGGCTGGTACTGTCACACAACTGGCTGGTTGGTGGCAAAGTCCAGTTTCATACTGGAAAATGAAGCAAAGCAAAGTAAAGAAAGAAACTAAAGAAAGACAGAGCGTCTACACAGCCCTGTCATCTACACGGGCCCTGCCATGTCACAACAACCTTAACCACAGAGGGTTTGAAGCAACCTGGACCCATGGGAACCTGAGATCTCCTGTGTACTTGGCATGGTCCCCACAGAAGTGTGTCTTCCAAAACCTGCCTCCTTACAGAGGTTCCCAAGCAAAAGATTTCTTGAATATTAGATAAGGCAAAACTGAATTGAAGGATGTCCAAGGCAAATAAGAATAACACACACACACACACACACACACACACACACACACCTGTGTTCTACCCTTAGAAGCAAGATTCTGTCCTCTACTCTTAGAAGCACAACTACTTCCAAATTAACCCATAGCCAACATTAAAGCCAAGCTCCTAGCCAATACAAGTAAATGATTAGCTGCCACTTAGAAAACTTTAAGACATAATAAAAGCAATTTACAGCAAGCCTGTAGCCAACCTCAACTTAAATGGAGAGAAACTCAAAAGCCATTCCACTAAGATTAGAAACAAGACAAGGTTGCCCACTCTCTCCATACTTATTCAGGGTAATACTTGAAGTCTTAACTAGATCGATAAGACAACAGAAGGAGATCAAGGAAACACAAATAGGAAGTATACACACACAAAAAAAAGAAGTCAGAGTATCCTCATTTGCAGATGATATGATAGTGTAATAAGTGAGCCTAAAACTTTCACCAGGAAACTCCTACATCTGATAAATGTTTTCAGCAAAGTAGCTAGATCCAAAATTAACACACCAAAAGGGCAGTCTTCCTGTATACAAATGGCAAACAGATTGAGAAGCAACACCTTTCCCAATAGCCTCAAAAATATAAAATATCTTGGGGCAACTAAAACCAAGCCAATGAAAGACATATACAATCAAACTTGAAGGCATTAAAGAAAAAACTGAAGAAGCTGTCAGAAGATGGAACAGGCCCCCATGGTTAGGTTTTTATGAGATTCCCGGGTGTGTAATCATGTGTGTCTCTGCCTCTCTATGTGTTTCTTGTGTTTTTTCTTTGGTTCTTTTTCTTGGTTGGCTTATTTGTCCTATTCTAACCTTCTTTTATTTTATTATTATTCCTTAGAAGTCTTTTTTTAAGAGAAATAAAAATGGTGTGGATCTGGATGGGAGAATCTGAAAGGAGTAGAGAGACTTGAAACTGGAATCAAAATATATTGTCTGGAAAAAAAATCTGTTTTCAATAAAACACATCAAAAACAAAACCACATATGCCTTCTGTAAATTGAAAAATCTTTTAAAAAATAATAGCAATGTTTCAGGATACATTACTTTATTACCTTAGTAGATAACAGCAATGCTAAAAACCACTCAGAGGTCAAGGCAGGACTCAAGCAGATGATGCACATTAACCTCTGCAACTACAATACTCATGGTCCAGACCATATAATAAAGAAACCCAACCGAGGCATAGCCCCAACTGTCGGACAGCTGAAGACTCTAGCGTAGTCCGGCTCTACCTGAGTGTTTCCACATAGCACCTGCACACTCCACCTGCTTCTCGATAAGCTGTGCAGCCACAGTACTAAGAAACTAAACAGCCAAGTGTGTTTCAAGCAGTCATTGTTAGAGAGACGGGCGTTAGCGTGGGAAAAGAAACTTGAGAAGCTCAAGGGAGCCTTTTGTGAGTGGCTCACTATTTCACATCTATTCAGTCTGTGAACAATTCAGAGAACTATAGTCCCCAAGTTTAAGAGCTCAGGGTTAGGCCTTAAAGGGCATTTTGTTTTCTTCAGGGTTTGTTGTTTTTATTGTTGTTGTGGTTTTGTGTTGTTGTTGTTTTAGATTGTGCTACACTGAACTATCCAAATATTTATAGTGAAAGCCATTTTTTAAACTTAAAACCATCTAGCCTGCTTTAGTCCATTTTTAAAGGTCTATTTCATCATTTTTCAATTATGTATGTGTCAGGAGGGGGAGATGCACACATGAGTGCAGTGCCCACAGAAGTCAGAAGAGGGTGTCAAGTCTCCTGTAGTTGAAGTTACAGAGTAACTGTTAAGCCAATGGATGTGGGTGTGGGTGCTGGAACCAAACCTAGGTCCGCAGGAAGAGCAGCAAATACTCTCAACTCCGAGCCTTGTCTCCAGCCCTATGTCCATTCTTAATTAAATCAAACCAATACTTACTGAGAACTAAACATATGCAATTGTTGGATTGGGCTGCAGAGAATGGAAAATGGAAAAACAAACTCTCTGCTTTCCATGTCTTTACTACTGAGTCACCTTGTGGTTAACTTTAAATACACACTTGTATGGTTGGCAAAGCAGTTGTTTTTGTGCCTGTGAATTCTACAAACCTATTCCAGTGGTGAGTCAGATGTTTTTTCTTGTATCCAAGAACAATATGGAAAACAACTTGCTGAGTGTATTTGCTTAGGTTAACACATGGGAAATATTAAACTGATCTGTATAAGAATAAATCTCTGCTTCCTGTTTGGCAATGGGATCTCCTTCTCTGACATGTTCCTGCCCATCATCAAGGTAGGAGTCAACATAATTCCAATGCTGTTCCTCCCCTCGACGCCACAACTCAGTGTGAAATAAACTGTCATTTATGTTAAAAAATATAGTGTGTCACATAAGCATATCCTTGGAAATCATAAATGTCCCCAGAATCGTGGCATAGAATAGGCTGGTTTCATTTTTGAAAATGCCCAATAAACCAGCATCCACTAACACATATATATTTGTTGCATGCTACTGGACACATGGCTACAATGCACTGTAACAGTGAGATCCTTTTCTTCAGCATTCTTTTCAGCCTAGTTTCTTGACAATGTCTCTCATAACTCAGGTTGGCCTTCAACTACCTATACAGCTGAAGATGACCCTGAACTTCTGATCCTCCTGCCTCCACCTCCCAAGTGCTGGGATTACAAGAGTAAGTAATCTTTGGCCACTATGCTGAGCTCCCTCTGCCTCTTTAAAATCCCACTGTAGGGACTGAAGGGATGGCTCAGTGGTTGGAAAAGGTACTGCTCTTGCAAAGGATCCAAGTTCTATTCCTAGCACCTGGAGTTAGACTAATTTAGTTAATTATAATTACAGATGAGAATTTAGTTCCTGAGGATCCAATGCCCTCTTCTGGACTCTCTGGGAACCTGCATTTTCATGAATATACCCATAAGCACATACTTTAAAATGTAAAAGTAAATGTGTTGAAATTCTACCAACCCAAAGGATATCCCATGTGCCCTAACACCATTTGTTTAATGTCATTTATCAAGCAAAGCAAAGTCTTTTACCACATGAGCACCCTCCTACCACTTCAGTAGTCCCCAGTTTTGCCTTACTTTATTTTGTCTAAGTGTGTCGTGCTAATCTCCTATAATAACTTCCTTGTTTTTATCACAAGTTTCATTTTCTGCTACCTCAATGCCCACCTTATTAATCTGTACTCTTTCTCTCCAACTGGCCTCTCTTTCTCTCTGCCTCTTCCTTACCTAAATTTGTTTGCATTTGCTTCAAAATACTTACTGAGTATCCTCAGCATGCCAGAGACTTTGTTGCATTGTAGGGATTTCCACAAGAGAGACTAAGACACTCACAAATTGCCAACAGCATGCCTTTGTCTGAGGAGAAAGGCGCCCTGCATCCTTCTGGGATGTCAGACACCATGTTTAAGCAAATGTACGAGCCTGTGGGGAAACAAATATGGTGTGGGGACAGGGGTGGGGCTGGAAGTAGGGTGAGGGACACCCACAGGAGGATAATAGGTAGGTCCAAAGCCCCAATCACACGTACCTGCTGAGAATCTTTTCCACCTTGTCTGGCTGTAACAAAGCCTGTGCCTCCTCCATTGGGTCTATCCCAGTTGATAAGGCACAGGCATCTATCTGCCTTCTGGAAATCACAGCAGCACTGAGGGGCAGTGTGGTATCAGCAGGCACCAGCACTTGCAGGTGGGGCTCACACTGACATGGGCATCTTTCCTGAAGTTGGTAGGAGCTAGTCTCTCACTCCTGGCTCTCCCTAGACAAATATGTTTTCCCGAAACTCAGTTGTCTCTTTGCCTTGACTCTTGCACCACATTTTTTTTCTCCCAGTTGCACACAGACAGTCATGAATAGGAGTCCACTGCCATTGAATCTGTCCCTTCTTCTTCCAGAGAAGGCAGAGAGCAGCGGACTACCAATAGAGTAACAGGTCTGTTCAGAGATGCCTCCTACACCTGTGATTTTGGTACTTTTTGTCAGCGAGGTGGCCAGGACTAGGCTGTATGGAAGCCTTTACATCAGTGGTTCTCACATTTCCTAATGTTGCAATCTTTTAATACAGTTCATGTTGTGGTGAGACCCCAACCATAAAAGTATTTTAGTTACTACTTTGTAATTTTGTTACTGTTACGAATCATAATGTACATATCTGTGTTTTCCAATGGTCTTAGATGACCCCTCCTAAAGGGTTGTGACCCACGGGTTGAGAACCTCTGCTTTAAGCCCATCTCTTGTATTGCATGCTTACACCAATAGAAGCCCAGGATGCTTGCAGGAGGGTGAGCAGTATAAGGATACAGGACTCAAGGATTATAACACAAAGGAACCTTGTCCTACTTAAATACTTGATGTGTGTAAATTTGAGTGAGGGTCCATTTGTATTCCCTTGCCTGTGGAAGCCAGAGGACAATGTCAGCTGTCATTCCTCAGGTGCCATAGACCTTTTGCCTTTTGCTTTGAGACCAGGTCTCTTGCTGACACAGAACTCACTGACAGACTAATTTGGCTTAGGGTCTAACTCCAGGCTTCTATCTCTGACTCCCCAGAGTGTCTGTCTGTCTGTCTGTCTTTCTGTCTCTCTCTCTCTCTCTCTCTCTCTCTCTGTGTGTGTGTGTGTGTGTGTCTCTCTCTGTGTGTCTCTCTCTCTGTCTCTCTTTCTCTGTATCTCTCTCTGTCTCTCTCCTCGTGCGTGTGTGTGTGTGTGTGTGTGTGTGTGTGTGTGTGTATTTATGTACATACATGTGAAGTCTGAGGACAATTTGTGAAAGTTGTCTCTCTCCTTCCACCAAGCCAGTCCTGGGGATTGAACTCAGGCTCTCTGTCTTGGCAGCAAGCACCTTTACCCATTCCTTCTTACCTCTTTGGGATTTCTGACATAAATCAGACAGCTCATTTCCTTTTCTTATTCCTCATGTTATCACTTTATGACATGGAATCTCCTTGGCCTTGACTCTTCTCATGTCTCCTTTGAGAACACATCCAAACCTCACCTGGCTTTTTCTGCCCCTTCTCAGTCATAAGGAAACCCTACAGAGGTCCCACTTACACATGCTTACTAAATGCCAGCTACTGCCTCACACTGGTCTGGGCATTTACCACCTTTCTCTATTTCATCTGCAAACCTGCCATTTAGTAATTATCTGCGGGGAAAGAGGCTTGGCAAAGCTGAATTCCGTGGTGAGAAATAATTATATCCTATGTCTGTCTGACCTCAAAGCCCATCCCACTTCTCAAGGTGATTGAGAGTGAGGGTCAGAATAGCATCATCTCCTGTTTAAAGTCCACACGAGAAAACCTGTACCCCTAAGAAAAGGAAACAACACAAAACAAATACAACTTGAGCTCAGCACCAGGGTGATAGAAGTTCAAGCTACTCTTTAGTCTGAGGGTGAATCTGCCAAGAGACTTTTGTACTTAGTCTACAGATACACACAGAGTCAAAGGTGTGGACAGTGGGTCTTTCAAAGTACCAGGACTAAACAAAAACAGGAGAAAACTTTTTGAAGTTACTAGGCATCTAAGATCTCGAAACTCTGAGTTGAGGTCCACAAGGGGCATGCCTTCCAGTTAGGAGTCCCCATACTGACTGTACTCAGACCCAGTACGGTGGGTGTTGCTTTCTAAACTTTCCGCAGCCTCTTCCTATTGCAAAGCAGTCCCTGGCTAGGAGGTCCCCTTTGCTCTGCTCTGCTAGGTTCCTACTGACCAAAGGAGTCACTCTAGCAACAGCTACAAATCCTGTCCCTGGGGCATAAATAAATGCTCAACTCCTACAGTTCATGGGCCAATGAGGGCCTAAGAGGCCTCGAATCGATCCAACCCATTTTAACTAGCAAGAAACTACCTAGTAATACCTTGTTTGTATTTCTTGGAGGAGGGACACCAGAAACCCTTATTTCATTCTCCACAATAATCGGAGGGCATGAAGCTAGGGCAGCGCCATCTCCCAGCTGCTGATTACATCAAAGGCTTGAAGCCCAAATTCAATTTTATGATGTTAATCTTGGCCTGCCACTCAGAAATTTTCTCTGAGGGACGTATTTTTTTTCCTTTGGATTTCATTTTAAGAATGATTTTTTTTTCATCCTCAATCAATAAAGATATGTTTTCATCAAAAGACTCTATCTTGGCAGAATTCAATTGGCTACCTCAATCCCTTTTGGTGACACGGTATTAATTAAAATAGTTTATGTTGCACCTCAGCTGGGAAAAGAGGCCGTGAAAAACAGCAGCTACTCAGAACACATGTTCTATACACGGCAACACGGAGGCCAGAAAATCATTTGCTCCTTCTCCAGGTGACAGGCATTAGCAATTCAAGGGTCATTCTGACTCGATTTCTTTCACCAGGAAGAATAAAAAATAAAATAAAATTAAAAAAAGAAAAGGCTGAAGCTCTCCCTGTCAGAGGTTTGTGTCAATAGAAATCGGAAGTGTAGGTAAATGGAATTCTCCAAATCCTGCCCTTCTGGGACCACAGGACAAGCAATCAATTATCTCTGTATCCAAGACATGTCAAGGCTGCTTAGAATTACTCATTCTTTCTCTTAAGCTAAATAAGTAAATAGAAAGATGAAAAGAACATGGCAATTAAGGAAGTCCCTTCTTAACTCTGAAATAATGATTATAATTGGATATACCGTGTTTCTTTAAAAAGCTGGCATGGAGAATTATTTAAGGCTTCCCTCAGCTGGAAGAGGAGAAAACTACAAAGTGTATCACAAAAAGTAAAGATATTTGGATTCTATAGTCACGTATAAACTGGAAGTTGATTCTCCCCAGTGCACCCTTATGAATTACTTGATTCCATGGTCTACCAAACACTGAGAGGAAGCATCCCAGTCCCCAGAGATGCTTACAGATCATGGAACCTGTGTACCCTGAGGGATAAGGACTGCAGCCTGGTTTCCAAAAGAAACATGGGATATTGGACACAGGGTAAATTTGTCCTGCCTAAATGGTGAATAAGGAGGATTCTCAGGGGAAGGGGTCAAGTCAAATACTGAAATAATAAGATGGGGATTTATATCCAGAGTTGAGAGAAAATATGGAACAATCTAATAAAATAGTTGATAACTAAACTAGCCCCACCTTCCTAGTCCTGAACTCATTCACCTGTTGTAATTCTTGATACTCTTAAGGGCCTTCATCTGCAAATGCTCAGAAAAAAAAAAAAAACTGTTTTGGGTGACACTTACTTTGGTACTAAAAATAGAAAAAAGGACCAAATTAAGGAAAACCCTGTCCAGCCAGACTAGATAATTACTGAGGTCTGGTCTCAGTGGAAAACCCTGCCTCAAAATGTCAGACAGGGGAAGAATGATATAAAACACCTGATGTTGATTCCTGGTCTCCACATACATGTGCACACACATGTATGCACATCTGTATGATGCATGCATATATATATAACAAAGAGCCTCAGATATGTTAGAAAAGAGGAGGGGACAAAGAGGAGGAGGGAGAGGGAGAGGAGAAGCTGGAGACATGGCTCAGTTAATAAAACGTTCATTTACCATGCAAGCACAGAGATCTGAGTTTGGGTTCCAGAACACACTTCTGTATTTAAAAAAAAAAAATGATTTGGAAAGCTAACAATACCAAAAAGAAATCAAGATGGTAAGATTCTATAAGAGTTCCTTTTCAAAATGTTCAGTTAGTGTTTTGTGCTCCAAAATAATAAATCTTTCCCCATACCTCTTCCATAAGATTTTTTTTCTAACATTCACTTAAGTAGTTCAGAAGGAAGCAATGCACGGCGTTTGGACTAGAGATATCATCAGGCTTAGGTAGGAATGCAGGCTATTTTTCTGATAAGAGAACACATGCAGAGTGGGAGGACCTTCCTCCCATTTCAGACTAAGGTCACACACACCCTGGTTAAAGCACAGCCTACAGTGTTTGGAGAACAAGGACAGTAGCAATAGTAGGAAGTACAATTTTAGACTTTATTCCAAATTATACCAGCTAATATGTTCTTGGTCTGCTTTTAAAATATATTCTACATGCATGTATGTGTTTGCATATATGTCATGTGTGTATGAAGGCCCCTAAGGCCTGAAGAGAGTGTGGGATCCCCTTGGCACTGGTGTTATAGGCAGCAGTTATAAGCTGCCTGACTTGTATGCTGGGGGCTGAACTCTGATCCTTTGGAAGAGCCACAAATGCTCTCAATCATAAGAAAAGGAACACTGAAGAAATTATTCCCATTTGTTGAATGACTATTAATTGCAGGCCCTATACTGTTCGTGTTATGCATTTCTTCAATACTCTGCACAATATCCTAGAGTATTAATCTCTCTAGACAGGAGGAAATGAGACATGTAGGGCAAAGTCATTTGTCTAAGGTCCCACCAGTCCTAAACCTCACGCCCTTAGTCAGCTGCCAAGGTGTCCAGCATGCCAGAACACTTTCTGGAACCAAGAGGAAAGTCCACAGTCCAAATTCTGCAGAGCAGTGCTCCACAGCACTAGATATGAGTATCAGCATGCTAAGAAGAGCTCAGATATTCTTCCTGATAAGTCCGCATCCTGAAAATTAAGAGAACACACACACACACACACACACACACACACTAAGGACTTTTGGAAACTGCAGAATCAATATGGGAAAGGACTCAGTGGGACTTCAAGATTGAGCTGTGACTAGAATTCAGAACACAGTTCAATTCTTTCCACCAGGTTCCTACTGTAACCTGTGGCCTCTGATTCTGCCTAGTAGAGAGTGGAGTCTGGATATCTTAAAAACGGATTAAAAAAAAACTACATTTAAAAAGTGATTCAGAGAAATCCCACCTACAATGAGCCGGCAGAGCAGTTACAAAGGCTACTACTGTGAGTGATTGTAATTATTATTATTATTATTTAACAGAAATAAGCAAATTGTCAAGCTGTTGGGATATCTGAAAGCAGCAGCTTAAAAACTCTGGAATACAACAATACTTTCAAGGTACCTCAAAATATCCCAGAATTTAAACATACTCTTTCTCAGTGAGACTGAGAGAATATATACACGAGACCCACAGGTTTCTCAGGTCCCCTCTTGGTTAAAGACAGTGGAAGCTCTTTTACACATGGTAAAGTCTGGCAACTGACATGATCTTGAGAAAGAAGCTCCAATTTACAAATACCTATCCTCTCAAAGAAGTAGTGGTATTGGACTTAACACAGAAGATCGACTTCTGTGGTTTTGAAAATCATCCTCCTTTTAGAGTGTCACAGAGAGGACCACTTCCCTTCTCCTTTAGTGTATCCTTGAATACACTTTTGAGGGATGTTAGTACTGAAGGGACTAAAGGAAATGAAGGAACAGATGATGGAGAGAGAGAGAGAGAAAGAGAGAGAGAGAGAGAGAGACAGAGAGACAGAGAGAGACAGAGAGACAGAGAGAGAGAGAGAAGAAGAAGGAGGAGGAGGAGGAGGAGGAAGAAGAAGGAGAAAAAGGAAGAGGAAGAGGGAGAGGAGGGAGAGGAGGAGGAAAAGGACTCTAAGTATGCATAGCACTTGTTAGAAAAAGAGCTTACTTTCCTCTTGCAGAGTTCTTGAGATTCCTAGAAAGTAGGAGGAGGGGCTCACCAGCTCCCACCCCTTGCAGGGGAGCCACCAACAGCTGATGACTTCAGGGTCAGGAAGGGGCAATTTTGAGGGTGTGGCCCTGCTAGATGGACCATGCTTCAGTGGAGGGCTCTAACTCATGTTATATGGGCAGCACAAATCGGACTCTGTGTATTATTTAAAAACAAAACAAAAGAAAATTAATAAAAACTAACTTGATGTTGGAAAAGAGGAGTGCCATGGTATAGGTAGATTTGGGGGGAGTTAAGAGACAGAGGAAGTGAATATGAATGATCCAAATACATTGTATGCATATATAAAATTTCCAAAGAATTAATAAAAATATCATATAGGAAAAATACCACTTAAAGGTGTGGGGGGGGAGGGGAGAATTGGGAAGATAGAGAAAGTGAAAACCCTCTATGTGCACAGGGGCAGAGGCAGACAGAAAAGGGAGATGGAAGATCCTGAGTATGTGCATCAGCTGAAAAATACTCCCCCAAATTGGCCTAGTGTCCAATAGCTGACCTTGAACTCCTTGGACAGACGACCTCCAGGAGGAGGAAGAGCAGGTTCGGTGCAGAGCATTGTTAACTGTACACAAACGAGCTGGAAGGAATGATTCCTGCTGGACTGGAATCACTGCCCTGGAGGGAGTCTTGCTAGCAAGTCACCTTCCCCAATTTTCTTAGAACAGGCATCCCCCTGCCCCTATACTTCAGCCTCTCCCCGGTCCAAACTTACAAGAATCTGGTCTTGATTGAGCAGGTCTTCTTGGCTGTCTCGGCTACTGGTGGGAGCTGGGGGCTTTCCTCAGCCCTGTGTTGGCAGCCTTCAGCTGTCACAGCCAGCAAGAGCTCACCTCCACCGGGTCCTTCCTACTGCTGCGGAGCTAGTTGTAAAGTCCGAGAAACTCCACGGGAAAAGCAAGTCTCCCAAAGCATCCGGGAGAAGTTTCCCAGCAGAACCCAAAGTGGGTACACTACATGCAGCTGTCCGCAGCCCACCCCCACGGATGTTCAGATTCTCAGAGAGGGAGGAGCTGGACTCCTTCCCGGAGCTGAACCAAACCTACAGGTGACAGGGCCGGGCTCAGAGGCCTCATTCAGGTCGGATCCGCCTCCACCAGCCTCCGCCTGCCGCGCCTGCCCCGCCCAGGCCGGCGCTGACCCAGCTGGCTCCAGTCCTGCCCGCTTCCCACCGCCCTCCTGCAGTGGACTTGCCTGCAGCTGACCAGGGCCAATCCTTCCAGGGACTCTGAAACCAGAGCGAAGGGCTCAGGTACCAGAGCACCAAAAACTTTGATGAGAGGTAGGAGCTTCCCTGTGAGCCAGGAGCAGGGCTGCACTGTTGAGACTGCTAAGAAGGCTAAGAAAAAGCTCAGGCAGTAAAATGCTCACCCACCTCACAAGTATGCGGTCCTGAAGCCAGTAAAAATGTCTGGCTTGGAGGCCTGTGCACTTAAAATACCAGTTCTGGGGAGGGGCGACAGGGCAATCCCTGAGGCCAGCAGCCGTGCTAAATCCCTGTGCGCCACAGGATGAGAGACCTTGTCTCAAAATACAAGGTGGATGGCTCCTGAGAGGCATCTCCTGGAGGCTGCTGTCTAGCTTAAACACACACACACACACACACACACACACACGGTGGAGCGAAGAAGAGGAAGAGAAAGAGAGAGAGAGAGAGATAAAATTCAATCTCCTAACCAGTATCCCTCTGAGTTATGGCTATGAAGGTGGTCAAGTACTTTAATTGTCAGGGTGGATTGGAAAAATGAGAGGGGCCCTCTGTCATTCTTGGGTCACCCAGTTGTTTTACCCTTCAAATCATAAGGTCTCTGGATTAGGAGATCCCTCCAAATAGGTGGACAAAGGTTTTAGCCTCCCCCCTGCCCCCCGCCCCCCGCCCCAATAATGCCTGGCTTCTCAAGTGCTCAGGACATGGTATCCTGCCCAGGATGACTGATTCCTCGGTTATAGATCTCCTAGGAAAAAGCTTCCTGTTCGTGTCTCTGCTCTGCATTCTCTGTGCCTTAGCAGTTGCCTATTCTGGTCCATCTGGAGCCTTACCTCCTGTCCCAGACGATGCTGTCCCACTAGCCAACCACAGAATTCCTTCTTTTGTATCCTAACAGTTATCACAGCTCATTGCCACCTTCCTAACTTGGCCTCCTCAACTAGACTGTGGTCCTACATGGGACATGGAGCCCACAGTAGATACCTAAAACCTTGCTGAAGGAAGCCATACATGTAGCTGGTCACTGGCAAGGTCCCTAGTCTCTTCTCTCCAAAGTCACAAGTTCTGACCTCTAAGTATGCATCAAAGTTAGGAAGTCCACGTGTGCCTGGCCCCTGAGACTCCCTTCAACCTCCTAGGCAGAGGCTTTAGTTTTCACAGGGGCCTGGGTGTGGGAACAACTCAGGTCTTAGTCACTCAGTAAGAGATCAGCCACAGTGACCTAGGGTTTTATACACCAGCCTGCTCTTCTGGGTCTTACCCTATTGGGTCCAGTGCTTGGTCCATGATGCTTTCAAAACCAATAATGAATAGGGTCTAGGGAGAAGCTTTGGGGTTGAAAAAAAGTATTGTAAAAATGTTACATCATGAGGACTTGACCCCAGGATAAATTTTTAAAATGTTGGCAAACAGGGTCTCTCCCCATCATATAAACACTTTGGGGGCTGTGCTGCAAGAATAACTCCTTTGTCCTTGGTCTATTGGAGAGACCCTGTAGATCACACCTGGAAAGGTTCAGTCCCTGTGCTAATCACGGGACTAGAGTTTGTGTTTTTCCAGAAAGATCAGATAAGCTTATTTGCTTTCCTGACAGATCCCTCATCAAGCCCAGCACTACAGAAGGTCCAGATAGAGCCACTGAGGACAGTCTTGAAGAACTTCTCACTGAGTGAGTCACACAAGGAAGAGGAGAGGTAACTACTAGTCACAAAGCAGCACCCTCCTGACAGCCCACTGATGGACAGGAAGAGGCCCACAGTGACAACGCCTTTGGCAAGGTCATCCCCAGCCAACCACCATGGTGACTGGGGAAACCTCAAGGCTCTTGTTTTCAGCCTCTCTGGGAATAGACTTCTCTTTGCCTCTTGTTCTACTCATTCTCCACATCATATTCTCTACAATTGCTTAAGCCTCCCTAAAAGACACCTCTCCTCTCTTACATCTGAGAGGTTGGAAGATTAGAGTCAAAATTTCCTCAGTAGTTAGCAACCAACAGAACAAACTGCTTCATATAATACACATGTAATTTATCTCTGACTGCCTCTATAGTAGTAGGCTCAGAGCAGTTCCCAGGTCTTATTGGTGAGTGAAAAGCCCCCACCCCTACAGGACTCCTTTGTAAAAGCCCTTCCTATGAATAACACTGTTTGCTCATGTCCTGGGCTGAATGTAAGTCTCTGCTCATGACACAGTTAGTACTGAGTGGCTCTAGTCATAGCATGCCCTCCTCTTCTCTCCTGATTTCTGGCTCCATGTTAAAGATACTATAACTATGGTAGAACTCAGTAAATTCTGAACCACAAACCACATGATAAACAATATTATTTCTCTTTCATATGAACTTTTCAAGATTTCCCTAAGTTCTCTTGAAAACATTCACTTGGGTATACTTTTAGTATTAAGTACACTATGCTACATTTATTTATTTTTTAATATTTATTTGTGTGTGTGCATGCACACAAATTTGCATGTAGCAGTCAGAGAATGACTTTCAGGAGTCTGTTCTCTCCATACACCATATGGGTCCTGGAGTCTGAAGTCAGGTTGTCAGGATTGGAACCAAGCACCTTTCCCTGTTGAGTCATCTCACTGACCCTGGCTATCAATTGATTTGCTAAAAGTCAATGCATTAAAAGAAATATACAGACTAGGAAGGAGGGAAAATATGTTCCAAAATATGCCAACCAGAAGGGTTGCTTTGCATCCGGGTTGTCATTGTTGCCCTCTTCCTTCATGACTGCGTAAGACTACTAAGTCGATAGACTGTGATAGGACCGCTTTCTACTTGTTGGGCACTGGCTTCTAGTTTTTAGATAAAATATGCTGTTGGATACTTTCTTAGAGAAGATTTCAGCAACAGAACCGCTACATCAAGATGATCACCATTTGATGTGGCTTTGTCTCTATTGTTTCTTGGTGGGTTTGTGGAATAATTCTCTCCTTCTCAGCCCTGGGATTAAAATGTTTCATAATAAGATATCATAAATGACTATGAACTTTACCCAAAGGGAGTTTTCTCAGTCCCCTAATTCCGTACTCAATTATATTTTTTTATTATTATTTGAAAATGTATTATTGCATGGGTATGGTTGTTTTGACTGTATGTATGTCTAAGCACCACATGTGTGTGATGCCTCTGAGGACCAGAAGAAGGCTTCGGATCTCCTGGGACTGGAGTTACAGACATATGTGAGCTGCTATGTGGGTACTGGAAACTTAACCAAGATCCTCCAAAAAAGCATCCAGTGCAGTGAACTGGACCACACAGATAGGATTCCTTCCAGATTTTAAATAACAGGCAGTTATGAATTACTGTGTGTGTGCTGAGAATCAAACCTGGTTCGTCTGGAAACAGACAGTGCTTTTAACCACTGAGTCATCTCTTCCACCCTCCTGTAGTTGTTTAATTCATTACCAGAAACAACTCTAGCAGGCAAATAAGCCAACTCTAGTGTGTCTGCAGGCTGGAGTGCTGCCCAGTAATAAATAGGAACAAGTTACTGATACACATGGAAACTAGCCTGGACCTCATATGCCCTTTGTAAATGAAACCAACCAGACCTAAGAGGCTACATATTGTCTGATTTCATTTCTATGTTATTCTGAGAAAATACATCTATAGTAACACAGAATAAGCTAGTGGTTGGCACACATGTGGACTAACTGGGGTAGTAGGGCTCTTCTGTACTTTTAATGTGTTTCTAGCTTCATGGCTATTTATGTCACTCTTCTCCAGAGAACTACATTTCAAAAGAGACAGACTTCACTGCATGTGCATTTTGAAGAGTACCCAGAAACTGAAGAAACTTTCATGCAATTGTGTAGAACTAAACAGAGAGAATAGAATATGTTTATTCCCGTGAAATATCAATTTACCAAGATCTCAGACTCTTGGAGCAATCTATTGAGGGAATATGTCATACTTCAATAACTTGTAGCTCCTATTGGGAAGTCCAGATATCAACCCCACAGGTCCCTGATTCTTGTTGCATTCTACCATGGTCTTAGTAGACAGATGATGTCACCAATTCCTTGTTCAATACTCAGCAACACTTAGTATTTGCTGTTGTTGTTTGTGCTGTGCTAAAGATAGTACAGGACTTAATGCATGCTTGGTAGGCATTCTTCTGTTTTTGCTATATCCCATCCCCTTTTTACTTTTTAATCTAGAGTACTCTTGACAAATTACCCAGCCAGCCTTGAATTCATGATTCTCCTACCTCAGTCTTTTGAGTAGCTAGAATATTTGATGTTTTGATAAACACAGATTTTTAAAAAACATTTTTGGGGGGTACAAAACAATTTAACTCTTGGAGGGCTGCACATGTGAGCACATGTGAAGATTTTTTAATTGATAGTGAAACTGAAGAACCTTGAACTGCCATCTAAAGAAGTTATAAGCCTGTATAAGTCAGATTTTTAAAAATGATGGTAGGTTCTTGACTATAGCAGAGTCATTGAACAGCAGCCTTATGATATAATATTTTAAGTGAAAGAAATAATTTAGACTCACAATATTTCTAGTGTTTGATTTCAAGATCAAATGAATTTCTTCTTCATGTTATAGAAGCTCCCACATTGAAAGAAAAGTGATAAAATAAATGTCAATAAATTTTTAAGTGAGAGAATTCTGGGTCTTAATAAAGGCAAACACTGGATAATTTGACTTCTTGCAAAACTAATCAAAAATAATTTACTTCCCCTGCTCTGAATTTTTGTCATGGAACTTAATAATTATTGGGGATAATACAAGAGGATAGACACTCCAGATATAGTTATGACTACAGTGACCATAACATCTCTGTTGACTGTATCATCTCTGCTGACTGTATGAACAATTGTAGCCTTGCTTCCTTCAATAGAAGCAACTGGAAATTTTCAGAAGGAAAACTACCCCATAGATTCTAGCACACTTTGACATGAAAGGAAGTTAATTTCCAGAAGTTAATTATATTAATATCTCAGAATGGGTCAAGGGGCAGCGCACTGAATGGCTGAGACCTAGTTCTTGATCAGTGAGCCTGAGAAAAATCAATTTGAGTGCTCCCACGGAACTTGAATTTATGACTACAACAAACCTAACATTTGGATGGTTTCAGCAACAGACTCTGACATATTTTCTCCGCTGGTCTAAGGGGAGGGACAGGCACACAGATAAAATCAGATGAGAACTGAAAGCCCTTTGCTTTTGACTCAGCATGGCTTTCTAGCAATTGTACAAGACGTAGTCATTTTGAGAATAGCACTGGTTGTCATCTGTGATGGTTATTTGTCCATTTGATACAACCTGGAATCACCTGAGAAACAAATCTCAGTGGGGGACTGTCTTCATTAGGCTGGTTTGTGGCATGCCTCTGACAAATTGGCTGAATTGCTTTGATTCGTGTGAAAAGACTGCCTGAAAGGGAGTGGCACTATTCTTGGATTGGGGTCTTGGTCTATGTGGAGTAGAGAAAGCTAGAGGAACAGGGAGCATGGATGTATTACTTCTCTGCTTTTGACTGTGAGCATGATGAGATCATCTGTTTTAACTCCCTGCCTTGACTTACCTGCTGTGATAGACTCTTCCCAGGAATTGTGAGCACAAATAAACCCTTTCTCCCCTAAATTGGTTTTGGTCAGGTATTTTATCACAACAGTAGAGCTGAGACTACAACATGATCCCAGGGACTTGCTTTTCTGGGTTGTCTCTCCCTGGTCCTCTCTGTGAATTCAGTCTGTGCCACCACAAATCTGTAACCAAGGGCTTTTTCACCCACGCCATGGAATAATGACTCAGAGGTTTGCTAATTGTTAATAAATGCTTAGGCCTTAAGCTAGGTTGGTTTCCTGACTCTCAACCCATCATCGCATTTATTTTAACCTGAGTTCAGTCACATGGCTGGTTTCCTCTTCTCAGATTCATTAGTCTGAGTTCAGATGTCTAATCTCTCCCACATGACTAACTCCCAGAGTTCCTATCTCTCTCTACTGGAACCCCCACCTTCTTTTTCCTGACTTTCGCTAATAGGCCATCGGCTTTTTATTGAAAGGTGATGCTTACACACAGTACACAAGAGAATCATTCTACATAGATCGGATCAACTCCATCTTCTATCAACTCCTCAGGGTACAAATACCTCATTGCCTCTGGTTGGTGTCTGCCCAGCTCCTCACCCAATTTCTCTTCTGACTCTTTAGTCTGCTCAACTCCTATCCCACTCCTCTGAGTGTAGTTAAATCCACACTTACAATCTCTGTGAGTTCCTTCCATTTCTAGCTCTGGGCCCATGCTCCCATTGATGCCCTATGACTCAGGTGTTCCATGCATGGTTTCTAACCTGCATTTAGTTGTTCATTATTGTAAATGCCACCTAGTACTCAGTAGTAAATACCTCTCTTTCCCACATGATTTTCCCGTGTGCCTCTTCTAGACCCTAATAGTCAGGTTTCTTACACAACAAGGCTGGACTTCCTACAATGTACAAGTGAAACATCAAACATCCTCTGCCCAGGCCCCCCAGATACTGGCACTCACAGCTTAGCAGTCACAATGAAGTTCCAGATTCTAGAGGGGAGAAGAAAATCAACTTCTGCTTCAAGCTTCCATTGAGCCTGGGCAGCCACCTGATGGTCCTGGACAGAATCCAAGCAAAGCCACAACGTAGGAGACCTACCTTATTGACCCCAGTCTACTCCTGAACCCAAGGACATAAAAGAGCCGGTCTTTAAAATAATAAACAACTAAAATGCAGTTTGGTAGCTACCTGCTGCTACCATGGAAAACCTGAGTCACAGGCCATCAATGGGGAGCATGGACTCAGAGCTAAAACTGAAAGTAGCTCAAGAAATTGTAAACATAAATTTAGTCACACTCAGTTGTATTTTCAACAAATAGCACAGTGTCTATTGTTGCAAAATATCTGATAATAAACAAAGGAAGTCATTGTAAGTTAAACATCAAATGTTAACTATTAAACATTGGTATTACTGACATTGGTACTATCAATTTGAACACCAAATTATATATGTTATATATTAATTATCAACATTAAATTAAACTTTAATATTTAATATTAAAATCAACATCCCAAATTTAAAGTGAAAAAAGAAAATAAACAGCTATTTAACTCAGGATAATACATCCAAAATCTCACTTGATACCTGGAAGAGTGAAAGAAATTCTAAATTAAAATAGACCTTAGCTGAGGTTTATTTCAAGGATCCAACCAAATTATAGCAGAATGATATCACTTTCATGCACTCCCAGGAAACATCTTTTATATTTTCACTTTCTCCTTTTATTGAAGATAGAAGCCTTTTTCATACAGCAGTTCCTCTGGTGATCAGAATTATTTTATCTATCCTGCCTGGGTTTTTGTGTTGAAATTGGTAATTGTCATTTCAAGGTCTATGAAGAGCTGTGTTAGAATTTTGATGGGGATTGCATTGAATATGTAGATTGCATTTGGTAAGATGGCCATTTTCACTATGCTAATTGATTCATGAGCATGAGAGGTCTTTCCATCTGATACCCTTTTCAATTTCTTTCTTCACTTGAAGTTTTTATCATAGAAATCTTGAATTTGCTTGGTTGGACTTACCCCCAAGATATTTTGTATTGCTGGAGGCTATTATGAAAAGTCTTGATCCCCTGATTTATTTCTCAGTCCATTTGTACATAGGGCTACTGATTTTTTTTAATGAGTTAATCTTGTATCCAGCTACTTTGCTGAAAATGTTTATCAGCTATAGGAGATCCTTGGAGGAATTTTTAGGGTCACTTCTATATATTATTATATCATTTGCAAATAACAATACTTTGTCTTCTTCCTTTCAAATTTGTATTCCTCTGATTTCCTTCAGTAGTTTTACTGCTACAATTTAATTTACTGTACTGATTAGATATGAAGAAAGTGGACGACCTTATCTTGTTCCTGACTTTAGCTTCTTTGTTTTGCTTTGAGCCTCTCTCCATTTAAGTTGATGTTGACTACAGGCTTGTTATAAAGTGCCTGTATTATGTTTAGGTATATTCCTTGTATCCCTGATCTTTCAATGACTTTTATCATGAAGGGGTGTTGATTTTGTCACAGGCTTTTTCTGCATCCAATGAGATGATCATATGCTATTTTTCCTTCGGTTTGTTTATATGGTGGATTACATTTCCTAATCTCCATATATCGAACCATCTCTGTATCTCTGAGATAAAGAGATACTTGGTCATGATGGTTTATGTTTTTGTCATATTCTTGGATTCAGCTTGCAAGTATTTTAGTGAGCATTTTTTAGTCTATGTTTACAAAGAAAATTGGTCTTTAACTTTCTTTGTTGAGTCTTTATGTGGCTTGAGTATCAAGGTTATTGTGGTCTCATAAAATGAATTGGTCTCATACAATGTTCCTCCTGTTTCTATTTTGTGAAATATTTTGAGGAATATTGGCACTAACTTTTCTTTGAAAGTCTGGTAGAATTCTGTATCAAAACCATCTGGTTCTGGACTTTTTTGGTTGGGAGACTTTTAGCAACTGCTTCTATTTCACTAGAGATTATAAGTCTATGCAAATTGTTTATCTAATTTTTATTTAAAGTATCACTTTGGTAAGTGATACTTATAAGGAAAATTGTGCATTTCTTTTAGATTTTTTGAATTTGGCACAGGTTTTTAAAGCATGTCTTTGTGTCTCTCTGGATTTCCCCAGTGTCTGCTATTATGTCCTCCATTTTGTTTCTGATTTTGTTAACTTGAATATTCTTTCTCTGCCTTTTAGTTAATTTGGGTAAGAATTTGTCTGTCTTGATGATTTTCTTAAAGAACCAACTCTGTTTCATTGATTCTTTGTATTTTTCTCTTTGTTTCTATTTTATTGATTTCAGCCCCCAGTTTATTTCTTGCTATCTACTCCTCCTGGGTGTGCCTACTTCTTTTTGTTCTAGAGCTTTCAGGTATGCTGTTAAATTACTAGTATGAGACGTCTCCCCCCGCCTTTTTTTTTATAATCTAGGCACTTAGTGCTATGAACTTACCTCTTAGAACCCCTATCATTGTATCCCCTACATTTGGGTATGTTATGTATTCATTTTCATTAACTTTCTTTCTGTCTTGACACATTTTTTTTGATTCAGTAGAAAGTTGTTCAGTTTCCATGCATTTGTAAGCTTTCTGTTGTTAATATCTAACTTTAATCTGTGGGTATCTTATAAGATACAAGACATTGTTTCAATTTTCTTGTAACTATTAAGACTTGCTTTGTGTACAAGTATGTAGTCTAATTTGGAGGAAGTTCTATGAGGTGCAGAGAGGAAGGCATATTCTTTTGTGTTGGGATGAAATGGTCTGTAAATATCTGTTAGGTCCATTTGGTTTATAACATCTGTTAGGTCCAGTATTTCTCTGTTTAGTTTTTGTCTAGATGACCTGTCCATTGGTGAGAGTGGGTTATTGAAGTCTCCTACCATCAATGTGTGAGAGTCAATATGTGATTTAACTGTAGTAGTGTTTCTTTTATGAACTTGGGAGCTCTTGTGTTTGAGGGCACATATCTTAAGAAATGAAATGCCATTTTGGTGGATTTTTTCTTTGACAAGTATCTACTATCCTTCCTATTTCCTTTGATTGGTTTTAGTTTGATGTCTATTTTGTAAGACATTAAAATGGCTATACCAGCTAGCTTCTTAGGTCCATTTGCCTGGAATATCTTTTTCTAGCTCTTTACCTTGAGATAATGTCTATCCTTGATGTTGAGGTTGTTTCTTAGATGCAGCAGAAAAATGGATCATAGTTTCACATTCAGTCTGTTAGTCTGTGTCTTTTTATTGGGGAACTGAGATCACTATTATTGAGAGATATTAATGACCAATGATTATTGATTCCTATTATTTTGTTGTTGTTGATAGTGATGTGAATGTGTATATGAGTGTGTGCTTCTTTTTTAACTTTAATGGTGTGAGATTATTTCCTGTGTTTTCATGGGTATAGTTAACTTCTTTAGGTTGGAGTTTTTCTAGAACTTTCTGTAGGACTGGATTTATAGATGGATATTGTTCAAATTTTGCTGTATTGTATAATATATTATTTTTCTCCATCTATGGTGATTGAAAGTTTTGCTAAGTATAGTAGTCTGGGCTCACATCTGTGATCTCTTAGAGTCTACAAGACATCTACTCATGCCTTTCTGACTTTTAGAGTCTCTATTGAGATGTTGGGTATAATTCTAATAGTTCTGCCTTTTTATGTTTCTTGGTCTTTTTCCATTGCAGCTTTTAATATTCTTTATTTGTTCTGAATGCATAGTGTTTTGATTATTATGTGATGAGGGGATTTTCTTTTCTGGTCGTCTAATGTATTTAGTGTTCTGTGCGCTTCTTGTACCTTTATAGGCCCCTTTTTCTTTAGGTTATAAAAGTTTTTCTTCTATGATTTTTATTGAAAATATTTTTTGGGTCTTTGAGCTGGGATTCTTTTCCTTCCTCTATTCCTATTAGTCTTAGGTTTGGTCTTTTCATAATGTCCTAAATTTCCTGGTTGTTTTGTGTCAGGGACATTTTAAACATTCATTGTTTTAACCAATATATTCATTTCTTTATTATATCTTCATTGTGTGAGATTCTCTTTCCCATTTCTTGTATTCTGTTTGTAAAGCTTGCTCCTGTAGTTTTGAGTTTCTAAATTTTCATTTCTAGAATTTTCTCAGTTTGTGCTTTCATTTTTGCTTCTATTTCCATTTTCAGGTTTTGAATGGTTTTGTTTCTATCAGCTGTTTGTTTCTATTTTCTTGGTTTTCTTTAAGGCATTTCTTAATTTTGTCCAATTGTTTGTTTTCCTGAATTTCCTTAAAATTTTTTCATTTTCTCTTTAAGGACCTCTATCTTCATATAGTTGGTTTTAATGTCTACTCATTGTGCCTTAGCTATGTTGGAATATTCAGGGACTGCTATGTTAAGATAGTTATGCAGACATATTGTCCTGTCTTTTATGTTTTTACACTTGTGTTTAGGCATCTGGGCTTGGGATAATTATAGGTTTAGGTGCTGATTTCTGGGTTTGTCTCTGTTGGGTGTGTTTTCTTTCTTGGTTTTTGTTTCTTCTCTGGATTTGTGGAGAATGTGATGGCTGTGTGTTGCCTATTTTACTGGCCTGCTCAGCTGGTGTGTTCACAGGGAATATCTGCTGGTATTGGAGGCTGGGATACTGGGATGAGTTGGGGTAAGTAAAGTTGGGAGAGAAGATTTTTGTGATCTGTTGGGATTAGGGTCAAAGAGGAAAGGGAGAGCGAGCACAGTGTTGCCTGCTACAAGCTGGTGATGAGACTTGGGAGGGATGGATTTCTGGAGTTGTAGGAGAGGTGTGGGATCAGCCTTCAGCCTATTTGTTACCTTGAGAGGAGCTACTGCTTAGTTAGCCTGGGGTGCTTGCTGGAGTTGTGGTTGGGATAAAGAAAGCAAGTCAGGTTAGGAGAGGATGGACTGTGTGATCCACAGGAAATGTAGGCAGGGAGAAAGGAAGGCTGTAGCTGGTATTCTGTTGCAGAGATGGAACTGCATCTAGGGAAACAGAAAGCACATCCATTCTTGTAGCTCTTCATTTAAGCAAACATCAACACTTTGCTTTTAGATTATGTAAATATGTCCTGTGTTCTCTGAATCCTAAAGGTGGTGTGTGTTAGATTGCCTGGAACTGGAGTTAATTGGAGTTTTGAGAGATTGTCAACCACCTGATCTGGTGTTGGGAACTGTACTTGGATCTTCTTCAAGAGCAATGAGGGCTGTGTTTCTAATGAGAACCTAATCATTCCCATTCACCTAAAGCATCTGCAGATTGGTTCTGTGTGGAAATGAAGGAGCCAGATAACATGCTGCTGCACACAGGTGCCGGCTTCCTTGTCTCAGCTCACCAGCACAGGCACACCGTATACAGTGAGACTCTGACTTCTCATAACAACTCTAAGGATTGCTCCTTATCATCTTATTTTAAAGGTGAGAAAATGGGAGAGTTTGCAAAAAATAATTCAGCACAAATAACCATGACACAATGATGCCCTTGGCTACTTGAATCCAAAGCTTTAGTCATCTTTCTCGATGCCCTGGCTGGATCAGGAATCCTCCTACTCCAGTTAAAAGTCCTTCAGTTTGGGGCAAGGCTCTTAAACAGTCTGGGATGCTGGTATCTTCTTTTATGAAATTCCCAGAATAAGGTACATGGCTCTCGGAAAGGTTTCAAGAATTAGCCAATGCAGGGTAGAATGTTTGGAGGAAAGCCTGACATGCACCAAACTCTGTAAATCCCTGGAACTCCTACTTTAAGGAAAGGTGTTTAAAGTGAGGAGATTGGACCTAAGCCATAGAATTATACATCTAGATAAAGATGGCGTATCACACCTCTAAATGATATCCTTAAGGGAGAAAAATAAGATAGAAAACATGCTAACTCTGGACAGCACTTGAAAAATAAATTGTGTGTGTGTGTGTGCGCGCGCGTGTGTCATATCTAAAGTCTTAGTTTTCTAAAGCCATTGTAAATATTACTTTACAATTTTCATCACAATAAAAGCCAAGCACAGAAACAACGAGATGCTTCACCCTGAAGAGCTTTACTGACTTCCTCTAATTAGTAGTGCTAGCTCTGTCCATGCAGTAGGAGGAAGAGAAAAGATGTCAAGAAGGTGGGGGAAGGGACACGAAGATATATACTCTTCTTATTAGATCCCAGCAGCATCTGCCCAGCTTGAAGGTTATACTTGGCATATTGATCTGCAAGATTCCCCATCCGATGAGGTACATCAGTGTACCAGGGAGGATGAGGCAGTAGTGACAGCAATCCAGATCTCCATGGTCACCAGAAGGTGGCAGAACTCCTTCCAAACTTGTTAAATGGCTGATGCAGGTGAGGCGGTGCCACAGAGATGCTTCAGCTGCTCTTCTGTGCTGGTTTCTTCTGCAACTCCTTATTTCCCTAAAAGCATGCCTCCTCCTCTGTCCTTCCTGAGTCCCATTTCATTAGAGGCAACTTTTTGGCCTAATTTGGCTAGATAGCCTCTGTGGAGAAGCCAGTAGTTTCTGACGGGTTACCCCTTGGGCTGTGCACAGCTAATACAATAACCAAGACATGTTTAGGCTTTCGTTATTTGCTCATCAAATAGTTAATGGACACCTGTTATGTTTTCAGGTACTGACAAAATTGCAGTGTGCACTTGTTAAGAACTCCCCAGTGCCCTGAACTCTAAGACATCTGCTTCCTTCCACACAAAGAGCATGCACATCAGAGTCAACTTGGTCAACCTTGTCTTATGAACTCCCAATCCTGCCCCCCTCTTGTCTTTTTTTTCAAATTATTTATTCTTCATTATCCAGCACAGGACAGATAGTTGTATTGAAGTTTTCTTGATCTCTTAGAAGAATATTGGAGCATTTTTAACTGTAGCACAATCTGATCACTGCATATCATTTTCTCTTTCTTCGGGGGAGGAGGAATACTTTAATTATCAATCTCTAGTTTTATGTTTTTGGCTTTTTTTAAAAAAAAATTTCTTTTCTACCCATACCAACTTGTGGCAGTAATTTGAGGCTATTGGAGATTTGTGACAGGAACACCAAAATGTCAGTGTCTAAGCTGATAGTAAGAATCCAGATGAGGGTCTATGGGGATTGTGTAGGAGTAACATGGCATATACTAGAACTTGTGTTCAATCCCCACCCTTCCACTCAAAAGAGAAGAGCAGTGAAACCTCGCCTGTAGTAACAGAACTGGCATCATGAGATGGATCCTCATCTGGAAGGGGAGTTTGACTGCCTCACCCTCCTAGGCATATGTGTGTATATGTGTGTGTGTGTGTGTGTGTGTGTGTGTGTGCGTTATCTGCCCTTAGTCCTTTCCTCTCCTTCTAAACCCTTACTCTGTCCCAGCTCATCCCCCTCCTCCTTTTATGACTTTTTTGTTTTTTACTAATTGACTTTAGTTAAGGCTGCTTACATGAGTGGCGTATCACTGGTGGCTACAGCATTAAAGAAAATGTGACCCCTCTTCTGACAACCATTAACTGTCAAGTGCCACTTAGAAAGGTGTTGGACCTCATAGGCACCATCCAGGGGCATTCTGGATTGTCATGGAGCCTGAAGTGGCTGCTGGCATTTAGTGCCAGGGTCCAGGACCCCACAGGGCTTCCCTCATACTTTTCTTTTCTTTTTTTTTTTTTTTTTTTTTTTGGTTTTTCGAGACAGGGTTTCTCTGTGTAGCCCTGGCTGTCCTGGAACTCACTTTGTAGACCAGGCTGGCCTCGAACTCAGAAATCCTCTTGCCTCTGCCTCCCAAGTGCTGGGATTAAAGGTGTGCGCCACCACCGCCCGGCGCCCTCATACTTTTCTTAAGGGAAAGAAACCACTAGAGGGTCTCAGCCATTTCCAGAGCTGGGGCTGGATCCTGAAGCTCTGATTCAGGGTTTGCTTCTCCTCTTTTCCGATTAGAAATTCTCATACTCTTCAGATGTCATTTCTCACATTTTGAATCCTTCCATGGGAGTGGCTTTCCATGATACCTGTAAAATTGCATACGAATCAGAATCAGTGGATCATCAT
Organism: Tokudaia tokunoshimensis; assembly: GCA_036184795.1. NCBI lineage: Eukaryota > Metazoa > Chordata > Mammalia > Rodentia > Muridae > Tokudaia > Tokudaia tokunoshimensis. The sequence continues at coordinate 75,293,801 of BTHU01000008.1, read as the reverse complement.
CTGAAGGGAGGAGAGAGTGATGCTGTTGTCTTTCCCCTCACCAAAGAAAAAAAGGGAGGGGTGAGACAAAGATTTGATCACATATATTATTTAATCTAGTTAGCTCTAGGTTGTCTTAGAAATTCAAGCCTAGATTCAAATATCTGAATCATGGCGTTTTCAGACACACACACACACACACACACACACACACACACACACACACAAAGAAGAATGTACAGGAGTTCTTAGTTAAAGTATAACACTATAACTGCACTGTGTGCTAGGTGTTGTGTTAGATTTAAGACATTACAAAAGATACAATGTTAAGAAAGGAGTCTTGGACTTTCCCCACAAAGCCCTTCTCAAATGCATGATAGAAAACAGAAGTTCAACAGCAATGGTGGGGTCAGGATGGAACGCAGATAGAAGTTGATGTATTTATAAAAAGATAAGCATAAGATATGTTCTCTGTGGGTGTGGTGAGGCATGGGGGAAGGGGGTACCTCAGTGGGCCCATGCCAAGGCATCCCTTCCCCCTGAGGGACCAGCCACAGGACGGTATAGTATAGTATAGTATAGTATAGAGTATATTCAGGGCATGGGGAGGGGAGTTAAGAGGGTAGTAGAGGCAGAGAGAGGGAGAGAGTAGAGAAGTAGAGGTCAGTCATGGCCATGAGCATGTGGAGAGAGGGGGAAGGGAAGGGGAGAAAGAGGAAGCAAGAGAGCAGGAGGCAAGAGAGAGAGAGAGGAGGAGGCAAGCAGCCCCTTTTATAGTGGACAAGGTCTACCTGGCTGTTGTCAGGTAATTGTGGGGAGGGGCATACCTGGCTGTTGCCAGGTAATTGTGGGGTGGAGTTTAGACAGAATGCTATCAGAGGTCCCTGAACTGTATCATGACTATCAGAAGCCCTTGAGTGGAACATTTCAGGTGAGAATTGAAGGAATAAGTGGTCCAGGGGCTATAAGAAGGAGATGATGTCACACAAATGAAACATTCACTTTTCTCAGGGAAAGAAGAGAATCCGCAAAGTTTGGGTGTAAAAAAGAATGTGTTGCATTTATGAAGAAGCCTGTGATATAGTTTGACAAAAACATTCAATCACATGCAATGAACTTTACAAAATGAGAACTCAGGAGACAAGAGAAGCAAGGGGAAGCCTGGGCAAAATGACCTCATAGGACAGAACAGGAGTTTAAGTTTTATTTTGAGAGAAATAACTAAGTATCAACTGGTCTTAAGAAAAAGACAGGTGATTGGGATACTGGAATAAATTACTGGCTTCTGGGGATGAGGGCTTTAACACATTTACATTCACTGACTGCAAACCACGTGCTTGACTAGGTTTTTAAACAGTTATCACACGTATCTCAAATAATCTGTAAATTTCACTCTTAGTCTGAATTGGATTTGACTGAGATTCTCTCTTCCCTTCCGCACCTGATAACAAGCCCTTATTCCTACCCATCTCAGCAATTAGCACCCACCTACTCCGAAAAGCCTATCATTCCCATAAAATGGAAAACTGGTAGAATAATCTACTACTTAGATTTTTTTTAAGGACGTTGTTGTTACTGTTGCTATTGCTGTTGTTGTTTGAGACAGGGTCCCACATGAGAAATACTAAATAGTAATTTCTGCTTTAAAGGATGTGGGTGATGCTTTGACAGAGTAATAGTTGATAAGCAGGGTTCAAAGTGTAGGCAGATAAATCGCTGCTGTGTATATGCTTTGAATAGCACCATATGTTCATTATGGGACAGTGATAGATTACAATGGGAATACAGACATTACCAAATGTTACATTATCTAGCATTGAGAATTTCACCCATCCAGGGTAAATATTGGATAGTTACATGGCTTTGAAATGGGATGAAGATGTAAATCAGGAGGAATATAACATTTGAAAAGGTAGATTTGAAATGGGAAGTTGGAAGAATGAATAATGTTACACATACAAATGGCCCCGAGAATCATCATATTCCAAATGAGTTTTCAGAGACAAAGACTATTTTGGTACTGTGAAGTCACAGTGCATGAAAAGCTTTTATAACAAGTAGATCATTGTATTCACTTGCTTTCTCAATGCAAAAACCAAATACCTGACCAAAAGCAATTTCAACACATAAAGGTTTGTTCTTGCTTACAAATGATCCATTGGATTATTCCAAGACAAGGAAGTCAGGGCAGGAGATGGGGAAGGAATTACAGCAGGCATGTGAGGCAGTAGGTCACATGATATCCATAGTCAGAAAGCAGACAGTGAATGGGAAGTGGGAGCTATGCTAAAATTCATCAAGGCCCACCCCTAGTTACCACTTCCTTCAGCAAGGCTCTACCTCTTAAAGGTTCTATAACTTTCCTAAGCAGAGTCACCAGGTGGGAACCAACTGTTCAAACACACTAGCCTGTGGGGGACATTTTTCTTAAAACAATGACATTTGTTGACTGAGACATGAACTGTTCTTCAAAGAAGCACCTATAGTTATGATCCTTGTTGTCATGGTAAACATTCTAAGTATGATTCAAAGCACACAGCAACCAGGATGGAATCAAATATTAGCTGATGTCTATTGTGAATATCTCAACTGTTTTGCTTTCATTGTTGAGGTTAAGGAGGTAAATCTCCAGATATCCCTGGAGAAATTGCTTATTCTAAATCTAAACCAGGAAATATATTCAATGTGCAGGAATATTCTGCCATATTGAAAGGTGAGCAGGCCATTAGATGAGAGTCCCTCCCTACATATGTCACACAGGGAAGCGAACCAAGTGAAGAGGTAAGAATAAAAACGTGGTGCAAATTGACTTTGTCAACCTGGATCAGACTTCGGGGAATCTATAACAGTTTATTCTCAATATATTCAATCCCAGAATCCCAAACCTTGGCCAAAAGGTTTCCTAGTGTGATACTTGTAGAAGGAAATGAGACTCAACTCAGCGTACATGTCATTTCTTTCAAGAAGATGTTCTAGAGATATGCTACCTATACTAGTCTAAGAGCCTAAGGGTCTGGCCTGGTCTCAGTCATACAGACAGCATAGGGTCATTTGGGTTATTAGCCACTTCTGGTTCTGGTTGTGTGAGCTTGGGGAAGCCTCTCATTTTGATTATTCATTACTTCCAGTCTTGCTTATAGGAGCTTGATGTGGCCTGGATCAACAGATAACACAGATCACCCAACCATTAATCACTTCCAACTCCAATTCTCAGCTTTCTAGGTGGAAGAACAGGTTCTTTACCTTTCCCATTGGAAAGACAACCTGTGTGACTAACATTCCTGGTTTCTCTGGAAATCTGTGGGTAAGGACCTTCATGCTATCTATGTTCCCAACAATTAGAGACAACTGGGTAAATGTCCTTTATTTTTTTTTTATATATTTTTATTTACATTCAAAATCATTTCCCCTTTCCCCTTTCCTCCCTCCCCGAAAGTCCCATAAGCCCCTTCCCCTCCCTCTTTTCCCCATTCAACCCCCTCTCGCTTCTCTGTCTCGGCATTCCCCTACATCCAGTCTTTCCAGGACCAGAGGTCTCTCCTTCCATCTTCTTGGAAATCTATTGATATGCGTATTGTGTCTAGGGTATTCCGTGATTCTGGGTTAATATCCCCTTATCAGTGACTGCATACTATGTGTGTTCTTTTGTGATTGGGTTACCTCACTAAGGATGATATTTTCCAGTTCTGACCATTTGCCTAGGAATTTCATGAATTCATTGTTTTTAATTGCAGAGTAGTATTCCATTGTGTAAATATACCACATCTTCTGAATCCATTCCTCTGTTGAGGGACATCTGGGTTCTTTCCAGCTTCTGGCTATTATAAATAAGGCTGCTATGAACATAGTGGAGCCTGGATCAACAGATAACACAGATCACCCAACCATTAATCACTTCCAACTCCAATTCTCAGCTTTCTAGGTGGAAGAACAGGTTCTTTACCTTTCCCATTGGAAAGACAACCTGTGTGTCTAACATTCCTGGTTTCTCTGGAAATCTGTGGGTAAGGACCTTCATACTATGTTCCCAACAATTAGAGACAACTGGGTAAATTTCCTTTTAACAAGGACATAATCACCCATTTGAAGGAAAGTCAACTGTCCAAAGATGAGATAGGGTTAGCCAGGAAAAAGAAAAGCAATGATAATGGACTGAGACACTGTAGATATATGCTAAAGCACAATTCCTAATGACACTTACCTACGCAATCTCTCATTGGTCACCTTTGGGAGGTGCTATAGAGTCATCATTGATTCTGAAAGTAGTAAATTAAGTGATACAATCTTGTATAAATAGCATTACAAGTTACCAGGTTGTGAATTCAGAAGAGATATTAATTTTTTTTCAGTAAATGTATATAGCAGCTACTGCAAAACTAGCACTCCACCACCTAACTTCTGAAGAATTAATGCACTGGGGCCACAGTCATCCATAACTATTAAAACCATTAAGTGAGCTGCTGATAGATTTAAAACACCAGGACAGGCTGATCACAGCAAACCAGCCTCCTAGTCTTTAAAACACATACAGAATGTAAAACCTTAGAACTACATATTATGTGTCTATTAACAGAAATACATTACATCCCTGCAGAATAACAATCTCGAAAGTCTTAGCTGAATCTGATCAATTATCTAGTTTTACAGATAATATAAGACCAGAAGAAAGCAGAAAACTTATAAGAGGAATCAACCAGCACATTTCAGAATGAGAATCCATAGTGTTATCCCAACATCCTCCTGTGTTCCACTGAAGAAGTGAAAACAACAAGAGGAGATTTATTTATAGATTAAAATGAGAGTATGACTTTCAGGTACAGCTCCAATGTGCACACTAATGTTAGTCAGAAGAGAGCTAAAGAACCTCTGTAAACATCACCAAAGCAGAGTTCAAGGCAAAGAGAATTAGTATAGATAGTAGGATATTGGTATGTATGTATATGCATCCTTAATACATACACAACCAACAACAGCGTATCAAAATATATAAGGCAAAACCTGACAAAAGTGACTAGGATAAATGGATAAAGCTTTCACCATTCTTGGAGATTTGAAGAAATCCTCTTTCAGGTATATATCGATCCATCTGGGGAAATAAAAACTGTGTGTGTGTATGTGTGTGTGTGTGTGTGTGTGTGTGTAATGAACTGACAAATACTACCAATCAACTGTGCCTAATTGTCTTTTAGAGAATGTTTCATTAAACTATAGCAGAATAAATATTCTGAAGCTCACATTGGGCGGTCACAAAGATTGACCATGTTGGATGCAATAAGCTACACATTAAAAACTTTAAACTATATAAAAATAAAAATTATAATCTCAAAGCCACATAGAATTAAACTAGACAATATCTCACTGAAATAGCTATAGATTACATGCTCAGTAAGTTTCAAAATGAAAATATTTCAAAGTAAATGAAAATAGAACTCATCGATTTTGTATAATACAGTGAAAACCTGGCTTAGAGAGAAATATATAGTGTTTAATACATGTATGAGATAAATTTATGCTTCCATTTGGAAGTACATGGTAAGAGATACTTAAGCATGATGAAGAAAATATTAAATATTAGAGCACAAATCAAAGGAACCAAATACGGGAACAAAGTCAACAATACCAAAAGCTAGTTCTTTGAATAGACTAAAGAAAAAAGATAAAAACTCTTGTCAGATTAACAAATAAGAGGGAGTGAAGACAAATTAATATAATAAATGAAAGAGGGAATTAGTATTACTGGTATCATGGATATTAAATGTATAACAAATGATTTATAAACAGTTATGTGTCCATAGTTTTGATACATTAGGCAAACTCAGTTACTTACTTGAAAGTTATAAGTTCTAAAAACTCAAAAGAACTAGAAATTGACACCCTAAATATGGTGTTTCTTAAATAAATAAGTGAAGAATTAATAACCTTCAAAATAACACATCAGCTCAGTTGGTTTCATAAGTGAATTCAACAAAATAAGAAAAAATGATGGCAGGGACACTGACCAGCCTCAGAAAGATAAAACAGAGGGCACAGTTCCTAGCCACTTCTCACAGTCTTTTATTATCTCAACACTGAAGCAAGAGAAAGACACAGAGAACCAATAGCTAATTTCATAACTGTAGCTGCAGAAAAAAAAGATCCCCAACAAATAGCAGTTCAACACAAGAATATATAAAAAAGGTTCACTCTGACCACACCGAAGGTACCTCAGGGGTGTGAGTCTGGGACTGTCACTGAATGTCAATCAGTGAACCAACTGCTTCAGCAGCCTAGGAAAATAAGCGATTCTGTTAAAGATCTTAGAGCATAAGCTATTGGAGTTCTGTTCAGGAAATTCTCCCCTGTGCCCATGTGTTCAAGGTTCTTCCCTAGTTTCCCTTCTATTAGTTTCAGTGTGTCTGGTTTTATGTGGAGGTCCTTGATCCACTTGGAACTGAGCTTAGTGCAAGGAGATAAGAATGGATCAAGTTGCATTCTTCTGCATGTTGACCTCCAGTTGAGCCAGCACCATTTGTTGAAAAGGCTTTTTTCCACTGGATGGTTTTGGCTCCTTTGGCAAAGATTAGTGACCATAGGAGTGTGGGACCTCATAAAATTACAAAGTTTCTGTAAGGCAAAGGACACTGTCAAAAGGACAAAGTGGCAACCAACAAACTGGGAAAAGATCTTTACCAACCCTATATCTGACAGAGGGATAATATCCAATATTTACAAAGAACTCAAGAAGTTAAACTCCAGAGAGCCAAATAACCCTATTCAAAAATGGGGTACAGAGCTACACAAAGAGTTCTCACCTGAAGAATATCTAATGGCTGAGAAGCACCTAAAGAAATGTTCAACATCCTTAGTCATTAGGGAAATGCAAATCAAAACAACCCTGAGATTCCACCTCACACCAGTCAGAATGACTAAGATCAAAAACACAGGAGACAGCAGTTGTTGATGAGGATGTGGAGAAAGAGGAACACTCCTCCACTGCTGGTGGAATTGCAAGCTGGTACAACCACTCTGGAAAGCAGTCTGGCGGTTCCTTAGAAAACTGGGCATGACACTCCCAGAGGATCCTGCTAAACCACTCCTGGGCATATACCCAGAGGCTTCCCCTGCATGCAATAAGGACACATGCTCCACTATGTTCATAACAGCCTTATTTATAATAGCCAGAAGCTGGAAAGAACACAGATGTACCTCAATGGAGGAATGGATTCAGAAGATGTGGTATATTTACACAATGGAATACTACTCTGCAATTAAAAACAATGAATTCACGAAATTCTCAGGCAAATGGTCAGAACTGGAAAATATCATCCTCAGTGAGGTAACCCAATCACAAAAGAACATACATGGTATGCAGTCACTGATAAGGGGATATTAACCCAGAATCTCAGAATACCCAAGACGCAATTCACATATCAATAGATTTCCAAGAAGATGGAAGGAGAGACCCCTGGTCCTGGAAAGACTGTATGTAGGGGAATACCAGGACAGAGAAGCAAGAGGGGGTTGAATGGGGAACAGAGGGAGGGAAGGGGGCTTATGGGACTTTCAGGGAGGGAGGAAACAGGAAAGGGGAAATCATTTGGAATGTAAATAAAAACATATAGGAAATAATAAAAAAAGAAAAGAAAAAAATAAAGATCCTAAAGCATTTGGCTAAGTTCAGTTTTTATTCATAACAAACTATCCATAGGTGGTTTAGACATGGAGTAAAACATTTTATAAACCTATGGCTTGTCTCATATTTATGGGAGAGAAATTGAGTGTTTTCCACCTAAAAGAAGGATGAAAGCTCTTATATCATCTCTTAGGCATTCTTATTTGATACTGTACTAAAGGTCACAGAGAATGAAATAACATAAGAAAATTCAACAAAACATTATATACACTAGATAAAGATAAATACAATTATTTTAGTATTTGTGTAAAATGAATACTCTGTCTTCCAAAATCTTAATGAATTGATTAACCAAAACAAAACTAAACAACTGATAACATCAAGGTCATGGGATATAAGAGTAATATAAGAAAGTCCATTGCTTTTCTATATATGAACAACAAAACACAAAACTTTAAAATAGCATGGAATAATGCCATTTCTTTTTTTTTTAAAGATTTATTTATTCATTTTGTGTATATGAGTACACTGCTGCTCTCTTCAGACGCACCAGAAGAGGGCACAGGATCCCATTACAGATGGTTGTGAGCCACCATGTGGTTGCTGGGAATTGAACTCAGGACCTCTGGAAAAGCAGTCAGTGCTCTTAACCACTGAGTCACCTCTCCAGCCCAAATAATGCCATTTCTATTAATGTCAAAAATATTAAAGTACTTAGATTTTTCCTAACAAAATAAATAGAAAACACACATAAAGAAAACAAAAACTTTCATTGAACAAATGAAAATAGATGTAAATAAATAGATATTGCATATTTATGAGCAGGGAGAGTCAATATTGTCCCTTCTTTGAAATATGTTATACAGATTCAGCACCCTTCCAAGTAAAATACTAGCAACTTGTTTTGCAACTACCAATAAACTGGTCTTAAAGATTCCAAAGAGTTAGCTCAGTACTGAGTCAGAGCATACAGTGTTTACAGTGGTGTAGGCTGCTAGTGAACAGGTAAACAGAAGGAGAACCTAGAAACAGAGCCCCACTAATATTGTCAACTTGTCTTTGCAGCGTATCAAAGATGGCCCCAACAAGCATGGAGAGAATCTTCAACAAATACATCTAGTATAGACGGACGGGGGGGGGGGGCAATTAAAAGTCCAGACTCGAGCTTATATCTTCTGCAAGAGTAACAAAAAAAGATTCATGGTGCTAAAGATAAAACACAAAATTAAAAAGTAGCTAAAAGGTGAGAAAATTCACCTTCGACTTTGATGAATTTCAATATGACATTGTCCATGAAAATCCTGAATAAACTGCACTTCATTAAAACTGAAACTTCTGGGACTGATGAGAGATGGTGCAGCAGTTAGGAGAACCTGTGCATCTATCACAGGACCAGATCACAACACAGCACTGTGTAGATGGCTTAAAAACTGTAACTCTTCGCTCGTTTAAACTGGGTTAAAAAAAAAAAAGAATAGGTACTTTAACCGTTATCACCCCAACTGACCACAGCCAAGATATTGCTCTGTAGGTGAGTGATTGCTACATACAGCGATCGATAAGGACAAAGGAATATTATTCATTGGTAAGAGGAAGTAACAATCAGGTTATGAGAAAAAAAAATGACAGACAGAACATGAATACTTATTCCTAAGTACAAGAAGCCTAGCTGAGAGTCCAGGCAGGCGCATAGTGGGCCAGACACTTGCCCTGAGAAGGAGGCAGAAGCAGATCTGAGTCTGACAGAGAGAGGGTGATAATAATGGTGGGCAGGCACCCGGAAGCTAGGAGAGGCAAGGTGGACTGTGTCTCCAGATGCAGGCAAGCTTGCTCCACCCCAGTCCCCCAGCCAAACTGATTTCAAATTTCTTTCTTATAAGGAGAGAATACATTTGTGTGGCATCTACTGTTGAGCTTGTGCTAAGTATGAGTGACGGTCTCAGAAGTCCTTGAGTGGAGTCCCACTTGATCCACATGTACTCAGATTATTCAATATGTTCTTTCTTTCTCGAGGCAGGCCACACAGTGGGTTCTTGTATATCTACTGAGCTGTGATTGCATCCCTGACATTCAGAATGATACAAATTAAACACGTCAAGAGTGATTTTTATTACAGTCAACAATTAACCTGGCTGGGCACAAACTGTGTAGTCTGTGACCCTGTCATCAACAACTGACAGCTTTCTTCAGATGTTTGGTTTACTACCAATGCTTTAGTGGTTCCTCACTGGACCTTTTCCATGGGTTGGAGTTGATCATCAGCCAACATTTTACCCAGATAGTGGTCACATACTTGGGGAGTCACCACCTATGTGACTCCTTCCCTTCCAAGTTGTCCTGCTACTCTCTGAGTGTTGAAACCTGACATTTTCCTGCTTCAAAGCCCAAGGAACTCACTGTCCTTGTCTGCTATGTAAATGAATGACTGCTCCCAGGCAAGGAGATAACATGCCCTCAATAAGACTGAGAGCAATTCCCGATTTTTCCAGAGTAGATGTCCATCTAGTTTCTACTTTTTGCTGATTTCCAGGAAGTTTTCTTAAACATTTTCAAATTGTAATCTGAGGGTAGCTCCATTTACTCAGCTGGGATCTGTTCATGAGTCCTTATTTTCTATTCTATGTACACTTAGTATCAAACTGTTTTTTTTAAAAAATATCTTTACAGCACTAATTTGTTTATTCTTTACAACTTTATGGGACTGACTCTTATTCCTGTTTGTCAGTCCCAAAATGGCTAAAATTGAAATATTGGGTCTAGTTAATAAACCCAGATCACAACTTTTGTTCTTTAAAAACAAAGCAAAATAGGGGTTGATGTGATAATCCTGAAGATCTAGTGATGCCTTATGTCTTGGTTTACAGTCTATGTGAGAGGACAGAACGGCACGGAGTCTGAAGGAGACACCTGCTCCTGGGCTCCCTCTGTCTCTCAGTGCATGCGTGACCTTGGCTGAGCCTACCTCTAGCTAGTTTCAGGTTTTTCTTCCAAACAGCAGTGTGTTTTACCACAGCAGAGAAGAAAACCTTCCTCCATCCGTGCAGTTCCTCTCTGTCTCCACTTGAGGGGGAAACAATACTAGACATCCTTTTTCTTAGCTCAGAAAAAGAAACTCCAGTTGTTTCCTGATGATTTCAAACTCTTTTTGGAGGAAGTGAAGGTTATTTGTAAAGGAATCAAGAAATAAACAAATCCTGTAAGGTGTTCCCATTGAAAACACTGTTCTACTCGCTTGACTGCCTGACATTTAAGCTTTTGGCTTTTTTTAAAGTTTTTTTTTTTTCTTTTGTATGATTTTCTGTCTTTTCCTTTGAGATGAGCTTTTCCTTGTGTCTCAGCTCCTCCTTTTCCCCTTCCTCTCTCTATTATCTTCTCCCCCTCCCCTCCCTTCCCCTCCTCCTTCTTCTTTTTCTCTCCTCCCCTCCCCTCCCCTCCTCTTCTTTCCCTTCTCCCTCTCCTCCCCCTTCCCTCTTCCTCTCTGTCCTCTCTTCTCCCTACCTCCTCCTCCTCCACCTCCTCCTCCTCCTCCTCCTCCTCCAAGAGTCTCTTATATGGGTACTATATTTGGATCCTTTCTCCCTCTAACTCCTCCCTCCTCTTTAGGCTGCTTGATTTTTTTCATGGCACAGGTGGGTTGTGAGGGTTTCTGCTTAAGGTCCTATGAAGGCTTCATCCTCTTTCCAAAAGAGTTTCTAAGCTCTGATGTCAGTCTAGAAGGTTCTTTTCATCACCAGACCTCAGCTGCCTCGCATAGACTTCTCTTTCCACATCGTTGGCCTGTACCTTCAGCTCCACTCACAAGCACCCGTTGGCAGTTTTATGAACTGAGAAAATAAATTGTATTTTTGCTCATTTCCCTGTCTTTATGTTTAGGTAATAAGTGAAATAAAAATATTCCATGAACATTTATTTACTATTAGAACTGTGACCGCAGCCTCTGTCAAGCACTGCCCTTAGGTATGGCAGAGCATGCTTCTTCTTCAGTCACACCTTTTCTTTTCATATATATATATATATATATATATATATATATTTACATTCAAAATCATTTCCCCTTTCCCGTTTTCTCCCTCCCCAAAAGTCCCATAAGCCCCCTTCCCTCCCTCTTTTCCCCATTCAACCCCCTCTCGCTTCTCTGTCTCGGCATTCCCCTACATCCAGTCTTTCCAGGACCAGGGGTCTCTCCTTCCATCTTCTTGGAAATCTATTGATATGTGTATTGTGTTTAGGGTATTCCGAGATTCAGAAGATGTGGTATATTTACACAATGGAATACTACTCTGCAATTAAAAACAATGAATTCACGAAATTCCTAGGCAAATGGTCAGAACTTGAAAACACCTTTTCTTTAGAACAGTAGTTTTCAACCTGTGAGTTGTGACCTTTTGGGGGTTGAATGACCTTTACACAAGGGTCACCTAAGACCATCCTGCATATCAGATATTTACATAACAGGAGCAAACTTACAATTATGAAGTAGCAGTGAAAATAATTTTATGGTTATAGATCACCACATCATGAGGAACTGCATTAAAGGGTTGACACATTATTAATGTTGAGAACTGCCTTAGAATTTATTCTTATATTGTTTAAGATCTGGTTCCTCACTTATAAGGATCCACCTTCATAGCTGATATTGGAGGTTAAACACCATCTATAACCCAGTTAAGACACAAACTCCTTCATGAATTTTCAATTAGTTCATGATTGGCAGAAGTGTATACTGTCTTACATGAGAATGTGTCTGTGACCACCAGATGTCACCCTGGCATTTAGGATTCATCTAAACAAAAGAGCCAACTGCTCCTTCATTGGCATGCTATTTAAGATAGTCCATACCTAAACTAGCAATATTTTAAGACTTAAAACAGGGCTTGGGAAGGCAGGAGTGGAGGTCAGACTAGGCCTTTCTATTTCTTTTCATGCCTGCTCATGAACAGCAGTGGACTTTTCTCCTAAGTGGTTGTGACACAGTTATTAACATCACCTCTTCTTCTAACCATAATTTAACAGTGAAACATATTTTAAAACCCTAAAATGCCTGGACTTTTTTTTAAGTGTGTAAGAATCCTATTAGTTCTAAGCAGAACCCATTTCTACGTGGTGGCAATGGGTTTGTGGTAAAGGTCAACTTCACTATCAAGTCAGAACACAACACCACCGCCAAATGGAGCAGCCTGTGTTTCAGTGTTTTAGCCTCTGTAACTCCCAATAATACATCCAACTGCCAGCAATCACCATCCTCCCCTATGATGCTTAACTGTCCCTTCTTCAAAATCTTATCTAGAAGGAGTTTCCATTCTGTGTGCATGACAAGTTTAAACTGCCATCTGCAACAAAGCTCTTCTGCTATCTTCCAAAGTTTGCCCTTTAATAGTTTAACTCTTAAGGATGAATTGTCTGAATTTCCATAGAAGATAAGGATTAGTTTATTTCAAGATCTTCATTATGAAAGAGGAAGTACAATATGCAATTAATATTTATATAGAATTATCATATGCCATGTGCTTTGTGTGTACAAGAAGTATATGGCTGAAATTCTTTTAGTTTTCTTGGATTTGTATAAGACTCATAGAAAAGTCTCATAAAGTAATAATACCTGTCTAAATACTTGTGATGGGAGTGGTGATCTCTCCTTTCCTTTCTCCTCCCTTTATTTATCTTAGTAAGGGTTTCATTACTGTGAAGAGACACCATGACCAAGGCAATGCTTATAAAAAGGCAAACACTTTAATTGGGGCTGAGTTACAGTTTCAGAGGTTCAGTCCATTATCATCATGGTGGGAAGGATGGCAGCATGCAGGCAGACATGGAACCAATAGTTCTACATCTTGATTCAAAGGCAGCCAAGGGAAGGCTCTGATTCCATTGGCCAGACCTGAGTATATATATGAGACTTCAAAGCCCCAACCCCACAGTGACATACTTCCTCTAACAAGGCCACACCTACTCCATCAAGAGTGCCACTTCCTGTGACATGAAGCTATGGGGACCAAACCTATTCAAACTACACTTTTTACCCCTCTTCCTTTTTTCCTTTCTTCCTTCCTTTTTCCTTCCTCCTACTTTCCTTCTTTCCTTCCTTCTACCTTCCTAATTGACCTTCCTTCATCAAACCTTTTTGAGTTTTAACTGATTAATAAAGCTAGCACATAATGTCTACAATTTGGTGAGCTTGGACGGACATCCTACTACATGTGAAAGCAGCAGCAGAACTAAATAACAGATTGAGCAATGACAGCTGGCTCAGCAATATCCGAGCATAGTATCACAATGTCAGTTTTTGTTAATCAATTGTTCAGCAATTTCACATATGGCTGTGATATATTCTTGTCACACAAAGATTATTCTTCCCTATAGAGAACCTAGGACTCCTTAGAGAAAGGTGTGGATTTCAGGGCTTTGAGAGAGAAATTACCAAAAAAAAAAAAATGTCTGCACCCTGTTATAACACCATGGAAGTGCTCAAGAAGTAATTCATAGGTGTCAAGAAGACTCGAGCTCAAAGGGTTAGGGGGAAGATGGAGAACTCCAGGATGATGAAAACCAATAATGACACACTGAAGATCAGAAAGAATTCACAAGTCCATAACAGTATCACTACAATAAAAACAAAGCAAAGAGGGGAAGGGAAGGTTTGAATGCTCTTTTCCATAAAAGGTGCCAGCCCCCACCCCCACCCCAGTGAAGATGTTCTAACAGAAGTTGAAAACCTCAACCAGCCTAATAACATCAATTTCAGGACTCTAACTCTCCACAGAGGCTGGGTATAGCTCAGTGGGGGAGCATTTCTCTAAAATTCCGTACCCAACACTGTGAACAAGAAGAAGTCATTAAACCATTGGAGAACAAAACATTAACCCACTGGCTGATTATTAATTATAAGCAAGTTAAGTGAGGAAACTTCAGTATCCCTGACATAGATGCAGATTGACACATACCCACAGAGACACCATAGAGCCTGTGTGAAAGCTCTGCTGGAAATGCCCAGTGTGATATTACACAGGGGCAGACAGATACGTCTGTGATGAAAGAAAGGAACATTTGTGAAGACCACCAATCCAGGTCCTGAAAGACTTAGTATTATGCAGGACAAGAAAGAAAAGGACTAGACAATGCTCCTAGTTTAAAGGAGGTTAAGGAATTAAAAAAAAAAACAGTTTATATACAGAGTAACTCCAGTTTTGATGCATATTCTTCAATTAAGTTTTTAAAAGGGTAAACATGAGTTCTTTATGATGCCCATGGGAACACCCCAAAGCTCTAATGGCATGCCTGTGTCCTACCTTATCTTACTGGAGCCATTAACTGGTTATCAACTCCATATTAAGGTTAGAGGCCATGAAAAACAATAAAGGAAGCATAGTGGGAAAAATGTCTTTAATAAGAAAATGAACCATGTGTTGTTGCTTGGGGGATGGGGTGTGGGCTGCCATCATTTCTGGTCTGACTCTGGATGCTTAAAATGAAATAAACTAACATTCTATTTGAAGGTCCTTGAGTTTATATGGACTGAAAAACCATACTGGAATTATTTGCATTAAGAAAAGAAAAGATACCTGGATTATTAGAAATAGCACAATGATTTAACAAAAGTCCTTATAAATATTTGGCGTGTTTTTCAAATGTCAGTATATGATTATACAAAGTTTGGAATTAAAAGATAGTCAAAGGAAAACATGAGACTATATTGAGACATATTGGCAAACTACAGATGAAATAATATATTTTCATGCTTTGCACTCTTAATAACAGTAGGAGAAAGCTTGCTTAGATGGTCTTTGTGAACCTTCTACCTGAGGAAAAACATCAAAAATAAAAATATTAAGTTGAAAACAGTTATATGATTAGTCTTCATTTTTAGTAGTTTAGCCTATCAAATTAAACATGATATATGGGTCTTAATTAATTATCTTAGGCCCAAGGTAGGAGAACTATAAAGATTATTCATTCTGTTGAAGAAGTTAGGTGATGTGTGGACTTGGCAATTCTGAAATATTAGGCATGGACTTATATAAGAGGGAGGATAGACTTGATCCACAGTGATGTGTATTAACAAATGCTCAATCTTTTAATTAATTTGAAACTATTGCTTGTGCCATGACAGTCATGTTGAAGTCGGAGAACATCTTCATAGAGTCTTTTCTAGTCTTCCTGGATCTACAGATTGAACTTGGCCCATTATGGTTCTGTGGCAGTCACCTTTCCTGGCTGAGCTATCCTTCCAGCACCAATGTTTAATTTTCTATCCGCTGACTTTCACATCACTGACTCCAGATTATTGTTTTAGAGATTTTTTTGCTTTTATTTTATATGTATGAGTGTTTGCCTACATATATACATATGCAGTGCCTGTGGAAGCCAGAAGGAAGCATCAATTCCCTGTAAATGAAGCTACCATGTGTGTCATGGGAACCAAACCCAGGTCCTCTGGAAGTGTAGTCAGTGTTTTTAACCACAAAGTCATATCTTCAGCCTCAGCTTCTCTCTGAAATATTTTTAAAAAATCATAGACATCCTATTTTAACATTTACTTTCATAGTTTATATTTAAAGCTTTAGAGACTTTATAAATATCAGCAAAATAATCAGAAACTATTTCTACAGTTATTTACCATTCTCTCCTGGTACCTAGTTGCATGTTCCCCAGGATTTTAAACAATCAATCTCTTAGTACTTAAAATTGTTTCAAATATGGTACTCAGAGATAATGCCAATGATAATTCTGAAAACATTGTCTAAAGAAATAAGATTATTTTGGAAGGCTTCTATAACCCCTACTGTACTGGACAGCTTTATGTCAACTTGATACAAGCTAAAGTCATCTGATAGAAGGGAACCTGTGATGGTTTAAATATATTCAGTCCATGGGAAATAGCACTATTAGGAGGTATGGCTTATTAGAGGAGGTGTGTCACTGTGGAGGTGTGGCTTTGAGAGCTCATATATATGCTCAAGTATGATCAATGTGACCCAGAAACTCCTTCTGACTGCCTGCAGAAGACAATCTTCTACTGACTGCCTTCAAATCAAGATGTAAAACTCTTGGTTCTTCCAGTACCATGTCTACCTGGACTGCCTTACTTCCCATTATGATGATAATGGACTGAACCTCTGAAACTGTAAGTCAGCCTCAATTAAATGTGTTCCTTTGTAAGAGTTACCTTGGTCACAGTGTCCCTTTATAGCAATAAAAACCTAACAAAAAAAGAACCTCAATTGAGAAAATGCCTATGTAAGATCAGGCTGTAGTCAGACCTGAATAGTATTTTCTTAATTAGTTACTGATGTGGCAGTGATGAGCTCATCCTGGGCTGTCCCTTGACTAATGGCCCTTGGATCTATAGGAAAGTAAGATGAACAAGTCAGTAAGCAGCATCCCTCCATAGAACTGGTGTCAGTTCTGCCTCCAGGGTCCTGCCTTGTTTGAGTTCCTGTCCTGACTTTCTTTAATGATGAACAGTAATATGGAAATGGAAGCCAAATGAAATGTTGGCTTTTTGCTTATGGTGTTTCATTGTAACAGTAGAAACCCTGATTAAAATACTTCAGTACCAACATTTTACAAAAACAAAACAAAACAAAAAAACAGAAAATCTATGGTGCTATTAAAAATTCATGATTAGAAGTATATATTCTACATTTAACTGCTTTTTGGACCATGAAGTCAAAGGGCATGATGAGGAAGACAAAAAAAAAAAAAAAACCCTACACATTCTCACACATTCTCAATACAAATATATCCTTCTCCTCTCAAATACTTTCCATCTGCAATTGGTTGATGCAGTGGTTTAATGAGATTGCTCCCTTATAGATATATATATTTAAATACTTGGTCCCAAGTGAGGATGCTTAAACTCCACTTAGAAGAGGGAATAAAATAATCATGGAAGGCAGAGAAAAGGTGAGGGATGGGGGGGAAGGGAGGTAGGCGAAGGTATGGGGGAGAAAGGAGAGAAAGCCAGGAGAATGAATGGAAATATGCACCTGCCAGGGGTGTGGAGTGTGGAGATGTGGGAAACCTCTAGAAAAATCCCAGAGACCTGTGATTAGGGGAGGTTTCCAGGACTCAATGTGGGTGACCTTAGTCAAAATGCCCAACAGTGGGGAGATAGAACCTGAAGAGTCCACCTCCAGTAGTCAGACAAAACCCACAGTGGAGGAATGGGGACATCAACCCACCTACAAAACTTTCAACCCAAAATTGCTCCTCTCTAAAAGAAATTCAGGGACAAAAATGGAGCAGAGACTAAAAGAATAGCTGATCAATGACAGGTCCAACTTGGGATCCATCCCATGGGCCAATCCTTGACACTATTACTGAAGCTATGTTGTACTTGTAGAGAAGAGCCTAGCATGCCTGTCTTCTGAGAGTTTTTACCAGCAGTTGACTGAGACAGATGCAAGCACAAGAACACAAGCAACAGAAACCAAGGCTATTTTGGCATCATCAGAACCCAGTTCTCCCACCTCAGTGACCCCTGGTTACCCTGACACAGCAGAAAGGCAAGACTCTGATTTAAAATCACATCTCCCAACAATGATAGAGGACTTTAAGAAGGACATAAATAACTCAAAGAAATACAAGAGAAGACAGGTAAACAGGTCGAAGACCTTAAAGAGGAAACAAAAATCCCTTAAAGAATTACAGAAAAGCACAAACAAACAGGTAAAGGAACTGAACAAAAACATCCAGGATCTAAAAATGGAAATAGAAATAATAAATAAACCACAAAGGGGGACAACACTGAAGATAGAAAACCTAGGAAAGAGATCAGGAGTCATAGATGCAAGCATCAACAACAGAATACAAGAGATAGAAGAAAGAATCTCAGGTGCTGAAGATACCATAGAAAACATTGACACAACAGTCAAAGAAAATGCAAAATGCAAAAAGCTCCTAACCCAAAACATTCAGGAAATCCAGGACACAATGAGAAGACCAAACCTAAGGATAAATGGTATAGAAGAAAGTGAAGATTCTCAACTTAAAGGACCAGTAAATATCTTCAACAAAATTATAGAAGAAAACTTCCCAAACCTAAAGAAAGAGATGCCCATGAACATATAAGAGGCCTACAGAACTCCAAATAGATTGGACCAGAAAAGAAATTCCTTCCATCACATAATAATTAAAACACCAAATGTACTAAACAAAGAAGGAATATTAAAAGCAGTAAGGGGAAAAGGTCAAGTAACATATAAAGGCAGAAACAAGAAGATCTTGGGCAGATCTCATACAGGCCCTAAGAGAATACAAATGCCAGGCCAGACTATACCTAGCAAAACTCTCAATTACTATAGATGGAGAAACCAAGATATTCCATGATAAAACCAAATTTACACAATATCTTTCCACAAATCCAGCCCTAGAAAGGATAATAGATGGAAAACACCAACACAAGGAGGGAAACTACACCCTAGAAAACAGCAAGAAAGTAACCACACAAGCATAAAAATAACATCACAAATAACAGGAAGCAATAATCACTATTCCTTAATATCTCTTAACATCAATGGCCTCAATTCCCCAAGGAAAAACACATAGACTAACAGACTGGATACACAAACAGGACCCTGCATTTTGCTGCATATAGGAAACACACCTCAGTATAAAAGACAAACATTACCTCAGAGTAAAGAGCTGGAAAAAATTTTCCAAGCAAATGGTCCCAGGAAGCAAGCTGGAGTAGCCATTCTAATATCAGATAAAATCGACTTTCAACCAAAAGTCATCAAAAAAGATAAGGAAGGACACTTCATACTTATCAAAGGAAAAACCTACCAAGAAGAACTCTCAGTTCTGAACATCTATGGTTCAAATGCAAGGGCACCCATATTCATAAAAGAAACTTTTCTAAAGCTCAAAGTACACATCGTACCTCACACAATTGTGGGGGACTTCAGCACTCCATTCTCACCAATGGACAGATCAGGGAAACATAAAATAAACAGAGACAGTGAAACTAACAGAAGTTATGGACCAAATGGATTTAACATATCTATAGAACATTTCATACTAAATCAAAAGAATATACCTTCTCAACACCTCGTGGCACCTTATCCAAAATTGACTGTATAATTGATCACAAAACAGTCCTCAATAGATATAAGAAGATTGAAATATTCCCATGGCTCCTGTCAGATCATTAAGGATTAAGGCTTGTTTTCAATAGCAACAAAAGCAACAGAAAGCCCACATAAACATGGAAGCTGAACAACACTCTAATCAATGATAATTTTGTGAAGGAAGAAATAAAGAAAGAAATTAAAGGCTCTTTTGAATTTAATGAAAATGAAGTCACAGTATACCCAAACCTATAGGACACAATAAAAGCAGTTCTAAGAGGAAAACTCATAGTTCTGCATGCCTCCAAAAAGAAACTAGAGAGAGCATACACTAGCAGAATGATAGCACATCTGAAAACTCTAGAACAAAAAGAAATTCACCCTAGAGGAGTAGATGGCAGGAAATAATCAAATTCAGGGCTGAAATCTACCAAGTAGAAACAAGAAACTCTATACGAAGAATCAACCAATCTAGGAGCTGGTTCTTTGAGAAAATCAACAGGATAAATAGACCCTTAGCCAGACTAGCCAGGGGGCACAGAGACAGTATCCAAATTAACAAAATCAGAAATGAAAAGGGCGACATAACAAGAGAAACTGAGGAAATCCAAAAAAATCATCAGATCCTACTACAAAAACCTTTATTCAACAAAACTGGAAAATCTGGATGAAATGGACCATTTCCTAGACAGATACCAGGTACCAAAGTTAAATCAGGATCAGATAAACAATATAACATTCCCATAACCCCTAATGAAATAGAAGTAGTCATCAACAGTCTCCCAACCAAGAAAAGCCCAGGACCAGATGGATTTAGTGTAGAGTTCTATCAGACCTTCAAAGAAGACCTAATACCAATACTCTCCAAACTATTCCACAAAATAGAAACAGAAGGAACCCTACCAAATTTGTTCTATGAAGCCACAATTACTCTAATACCTAAACCACACAAAGACCCTACAAAGAAGGAGAACTTTAGACCAATTTCTCTTATGAATATCGATTCAATAAAATACTCAATAAAATTCTCACAAACCGAATCTAAGAACATATCAAAATGATCATCTGTCATGATCAAGTAGACTTCATTCCAGGGATGCAGGGATGGTTCAATTATAAGGAAATCCACCAATGTAATCCACTATATAAACAAACTCAAAGGGAAAAAAAAAACACATGATCATTTCATTAGATGCCGAGAAAGCTTGACAAAATCCAACACCCAACACACATTCATGATAAAAGCCTTAGAAAGATCAGGAATTCAAGGCCCATACCTAAACATAGTAATGGCTTATGCTCTAAGATCAAGAATCTACAAATGGGACCTCGTAAAATTGCAAAGGTTCTATAAGGCAAAGGACAAAACAGCAACCAACAAATTGGGAAAAGATCTTCACCAACACTACGTCTGACAGAGGGTTAATATTCCAATATATACAAGGAATTCAAGAAGTTAGACTCCAGAGAACCAAATAACCCTATTAAAAATGGGGTACAGAGCTAAACAAAGAGTTCTCAACTGAGGAATACCGCATCACCTAAAGAAATGTTCAACATCCTTAGTCATCAGAGAAATGCACATCAAAACAACCCTGAGATTCCACCTCACACCAGTCAGAATGACTAAAATCAAAAACTCAGGTGACAGCAGGTGCTGACAAGGATGTGGACAAAGAAGAACACTTCTCCACTGCTGGTGGGATTGCAAACTGGTACAACCACTCTGGAAATCAGTTTGGCACTTCCTCAGAAAACTGGGCATAGTACTACCTGAGGATCCTGCTATACCACTCCTGGGCATATACTCAGAAGATTCTAAAACATGTAGTAAGGACACATGCTCCATTATGTTCATTGCAGCCTTATTTATAATAACCAAAAGCTGGAAAGAACCCAGATATCCCTCAACAGAGGAATGGATACAGAAAATGTGGTATATTTACACAATGGAATACCACACAGCCATTAAAAACAATGAATTCATGGAATTCTTAGACAAATGTATGGAACTGGAAAATATCATCCTGAGTGAGGTAACCCAATCACAAAAGAACACGCATGGTGTGCACTCACTGATAAGTGGATAAGTGGATATTAGCCCAGAAGCTTGGAATACTCAAGACACATTTCACATATCAAATGACGCCCAAGAAGGAGGAAGAACAAAGTACGGATACTTGGGTCCTTTTAAGAAAGGGGAAAAATACCTACAGAAGGAGATACAGAAATAAAAAGTGGAGCACAGTCTGAGGGAAAGACCATCCAGAAACTACCCCACCCAGGGATCCATCCTATATAGATTTACAAAACCCAGACACTATTGTGGATGCCCACAAGTGCTAGCTGACTGGAGTCGGATATAGCTATCCCCTGGGAGGCTTTCACAGTACATGACAAATACAGAGGGGGACACGCTCATCCAGCCACTGAAATGAGCACAGGATCCCCACTTGGGGAGCTGGAGAAAGGACCCAAGGAGCTGAAGGGGTTTGCAGCACCATAGGAGGAACAACAATATGAGTCACCCAGTACTCCTAGAGCTCCCAGGGACAAAACCATCAACCAAAGAATATATATGGAGTTACTCATTGCTCCAGACACATAGGCAGCAGATGATGGTCCTCTTAGACACCAAAGGGAGGAGAGACCCTTGGTCCTGAAAAGACTTGATGCTGTAGTGTAGAGGAATACTAGGACAGGGAAGCAGGGAAGGGTTGACTGGGGAAGGGGAGATGGCTTATGGGATTTTCAGGGTAGACGGGAACCAGGTAAGGGGACAACATTTGAAATGTAAATAAAGAATATATCTTAAGAAAAAAACAATGAATTCATGAAATTCTTAGGCAAATGGATGGAACTAGAAAATATCATCCTGAGTTGAGGTAACCCAATCACAAAAGAACACACATGGTATGCACTCACTTATAAGTGGATATTAGCCCAGAAACTAGGAATACCCAAGATACAATTCATAGACCAAACAAAGCTCAAGAAGAAGGAAGACCAAAGTATGGATACTCTGGTCCTTCTTAAAAGAGGGAACAAAATAACCACAGGAGGAGATATAGAGACAAAGTGTGGATCAGAGACTGAAGGAAAGACCATCCAGAGACTGCCCTACTGGGGGAATCCATCCTGTATACAGTTACCAAACCCAGATACTATTGTGGATGCCAAAACATGCTTGCTGACAGGAGCCTGATATAGCTGTCTCCTGAGAGTCTCTGCCAGTGCCTGAAAAATTTAGAGGACGACTCTGTCAGCCAATCATTGAACTGAGCACAGGGCCCCCAATGGAGGAGCTGGAGAAAGGACCCAAGGAGCTTGAAGGAGCTTGCAGCTCCCTAGGACGAACAACAATATGAACCAACCAGTACCCCCAGAGCTCCCAGGGACTAAACCACTACCAAAGAGTATACGTGGAGGGACCCATGGCTCCAGCTGCCTATGTAGCAGAGAATGACCTTTTTGGACATCAAAGGGAGGAGAGGTCCTTTGTCCTGAGAAGGTTCGATGCCCCAGTATAGGGGAATGCCAGGACAGGGAAGTGGGAGTGGGTGGGTTGGTGAGCAGGGGGAGGGGGATGGGTTAGCGGGTTTTCGGAGGCAAAACCAAGAAAGCAGATATTTGAAAAGTAAATAAAGAAAATATTTAATAAAAAAGAAAAAACTTAAATAGATAAACAAACAAACCAATAAGTAATCACTTGCTCCCCAGTTGGTGAATCTATTTGGGCAGGATTAGATGTGGCCTTGTTGAAAGAGGTATCTCATTGGAGGCAGCTTTGAGGTTTCAAAAACCCAAATCATTTCCAATTATCTGCCTCATGTTTGTGGATCAAGATGCAATCTCTCAGCTATGCTCTAGCACTGTGCCTTCAGGCAAGCTCCCCAGCATGAAGGTCATGGACCCTAACCTTCTAGAACTTTGAGCCCCAAATTATAGACTGTCTTTTAAAAGTTATACTGGTCATAGTATTTTATCATAGTGATATAGAGGAAATATGACAGTTGAGTTCTGAATTCAGAGCTTGTACATCTGGAGGGTTGGGGTCCATTATTATTCCTTACTAGTTGGCTTTTATTTCTTACTTTCATCCCTTAAAATAATTATTTGCTCTTGCTTGTGTCTTAAAACTATTTGTCTTTCCTATAGGCAGCATATATCTGGTATAGGCTGACAAGTCTTCTGTCAGCCCCAAGGATCGTGTGCTTGATACTAGACTGGGCTTCATAACAGAATCTTACTCCAAACAGAGAAAAACACAAACCAACCAAGCCAAAAAAAAAAAAAAAAAAAAAAAAAACCTGAGTCCAGTTAAGAAGGTGACTTCCATGAATATTCTGGAAGTCTTTCTTCTCTCCCTTCCTGCTATGCTGTGCTTTCCTGGGTCTCCGCCCCTTCTCTGGATGCTGCCTCTTGGTCTCTATCAGACTCTCCTTCTCTGCTTGACCCTGGGGGATAGCAGCAGCTGGATGGAGCAGGTGTTGTCCTTCCCATCAGTCACTGTCTCCATCTCTCCCAGCTCCACAGAATTAAATGCAGCTGACCGCTGACCAATTAATATGAATGTATGCCTTAGTTCTGCTCACTCCTGTAACTGGTATTTGACACCCTGCAGACCACTTGAGAGCAAGTGGAACTTCTGATAACCACTGCCCAGAAACAGGGAGCTGGAAATGCTAATGTCCTTCTTCTTGCCAACCTGCGTAAGTGAGTCAATGTGGTTATTATCCATTCAGTTCTATCCAAAACACATGATGAAACAAAACAAAGTGACAGAAAACAGAAAACCTAAGAGTCGCCCACCTGCAGGATCCATTGCACATCCATAGCAAGGGTGATTGGTTATTACTGTAAATTCAACATCTTCCTCTCCATCCTTATAGTCAGCTCCTTACTCCAAATCTCTACCCCTCTCAAGAAGACTACAGGTGCCTTATAATAAAGCTCTTCTTTTCCTATCTCATCTCTTCTGTGCACCATACAGCCGCCATTCTTACTTTTTTAAAAAATGAATCTTTTAAACTTTGAAATTGTAAGATAAAGCATCAAGGCTTTTCCAATGACTTAGAATAAAACAAAAAGCATTTACTGGAATCTTCTTCACACTTTTGGTTCTAATGCCCCAGACATTTAAAAATGGTCGACTGAAAATGGATGTCTTAGGAAAGTTCCTTGCCTTTAGAATTATTGTTTTAAAAGAAAAAGTTTGCATATTTCTTCTATACTTGTTAGATCAATTATTAAGTATAATAGGAGAAATTATTTTGTAAAATCATCTAATGAGTTAAAAAGCACTTGAAAAAAATTAAACTATATTAACAATTTTATAGCTAGAATAAGTCAGGGTTCCAGGGTCAGAATACTTTCAATGGATACAGCACACCTGGGGTTGTTTTGTTGACCTTTTTGTTTGCATTATATATGCCAAACGTCAATTGTGCTGGTTCTCCAGATCTATCTCAATAATATTGCTATGAAGGTAAACTTCTGGGGATTACTTTATACGATTGTTTTTAACATGCTTTATTGGTAAATGCTATTTTTTTTTTTTTTTTTTTTTTTGGTTTTTCGAGACAGGGTTTCTCTGTGTAGCCCTGGCTGTCCTGGAACTCACTTTGTAGACCAGGCTGGCCTCGAACTCAGAAATCCTCCTGCCTCTGCCTCCCAAGTGCTGGGATTAAAGGCGTGCGCCACCACCGCCCGGCCGGTAAATGCTATTAAATGTACAATTGGGAGGAACAACACAGTCTCTATGAGGGGGAGGAGCTTGCCCTTACCAGTCAGAACTGGCCACCTCTGCTTTAGGCATCACATCCTAGGTGGTGATTTGAAGACCAAATCCACACCCACATCTGTCATTGTGATGAAATAGTCCTACAAATGCAACGTGGGTGTGAAAGGGCTCTACCTCAGCTCACAGTTCCAAGTTAAGCGCTATCACAGCAGGGGAAATCACTATGACTTGCCATCTCTCCAGCCCTGCATTTTCTTGCTTTCAAATTCTATTTTAACAATGTTGATTTTTATAACTAACTTTTTAAAAATACTTTTTAAAACGTTGTAGACAACATATACACCCAAACATTTTGTTTACTCATGTCTTAAAACTCCCACCTAAACCCCATGGAGAAGCCACCCTTGTCTGTGAGAAGACATCCTGGGGACAGCTGTTCTAGTTTGTTTTAGTTGTCAATTTGATACAGCCTAGAGTCACGGAAGATTAAGTCTTAATTGAAGGATTGCCCAGATCAGATGAACTTATGGGCATGCGCGAGTGAGGGGTAGGTGTATTTGATTGATAATTGAAGTTGAAGTACTCACCCCATTGTTGATAATACCATCTCCTGGGAAGGTGGACCTGGCTATCTAAGAAAGCTGGCTGAGTAGGAGACCGTGTGGTGAGCCAGTAGGCAACGTTCCGCTATGGTTTCTTCTTCAAGTTCCTGCCCCATGTTCTCTTAACGATGCACATGACCTGGAAGTAAAAGCCAAATGAATCCTTTTCTGCCTTAGATTGCTTTTAACCAGAATGTTTTGTCAGTCCAACAAAAAGGAGACACACTCTTACCCACAATGCATCTCCCGTGGACATTGTAAAGGTATTTGCATACTAGCTGCTTCACTGATAGATATGTAAGGTAAAATCCACATGCAACAGCCCCAATTCCTCAGTCGTCAGTTACTATCACACTTCAGATTAAACTTCCTAGAAGCCCCCTGCTCAGGCAGGGAGCTCTAGAACTCTGCCAAACACCAGGAGGCACCCACATTTAGGTTGAGTTTCTGATCAAGTGACTACATTATCCTATTCCACTCATGGAAAAAGAAGGTGATCTCTTCATTTTCCTTAACACTTAGTATCCTGCCATTAGGAAGCATATGAAGAATACCTACTGTCTTAGTCAGGGTTTCTATTCCTACACAAACATCATGACCAAGAAGCAAGTTGGGGAGGAAAGGGTTTATTCAGCTTACAGTTCCAAATTGCTGTTTATCACCAAAGGAGGTCAGGTCTGGAACTCAAGCAGGTCAGGAAGCAGGAGCTGATGCAGAGATCATGGGGGGATGTTTCTTACTGGCTTGCTTCCCCTGGCTTGCTCAGCCTGCTCTCTTATAGAACCCAAGACTACCAGCCCAGAGACGGTACCACCCACAAGGGGCCCTCCCCCTTGATCACTAATTGAGAAAATGCTTTACAGCTGGATCTCCTGGAGGTACTTCCCCAACTGAAGCTCCTTTCTCTGTGATAACTCCAGCCTGTGTCAACTTGACACACAAAACCAGCCAGTATACCTACTATGTGCCACAAATTATACCGGGGTCTGGCATTTGAACCCTGCTCTTCAGAAACTTCAATGCCTTTATCTGGCTTTGGCCATGGAACCATAATACTAACAATACTTGACACATAGGCAGGAGGGTCATAATCAGTATTTGCCTGGGCTACAGATCCTGTCTTAAAAAACCAAGCAAACCAAAAGTAAACCAAGGTGGCTAGGTATGTTGGTGTGCACTTTTAATCCCAACACTTTGAAGGCTGGGACAGACTTATTTCTATGAATTCAAGGCCAGCCTAGTCTACATAATTAGATTTTGTCTCATACATACAAACAAACAACAATAAACAGAGAAACACAGATGGTGGAAAGCTTAGTGGGCAAAGATACTTTCTGCCAAGTCCAGTGAACTGATTTGACTCCAGGACCTACATGCTGCAAAGAGGAGAACCAACTCCAATATATTGTCCTCTAACCTCAATAGATATGCTAAGGCACACAGATGACACTAGCTCAAGTGTACACACACAAAAGAGAAAGAGAGAGAGAGAGAGAGAGAGAGATACATACATGTGAGAAAAAACCCTGACAGCTGAGTGGTGATGTTGCATATCTTTAATCCCAGCACTCAGGAGGCAAAAGATGGCATATCTCTGTGAGTTCAAAGCCAATCTTGTCTACAGAGCTGGTTCCAGGGCAGCCTAGGCTACACAAAGAAACCCTGTCTCAAAAAACAAACAAACAAAAATAAAAATCCAAAACAACCTAACAAACAACAGATAAACTCTCTGTGTACAGATATTGAATAGTTTAATGTTTCAAGAGTCTGCCAATCAAATCATTTTGAAAATTTCCTATTTTTCTCAACAGATCAATAGAATTTTTAATAATAAGGAACTGATTTAAAAAAAACCTATGAATTGAGTACTGATGAACATGGGTCCTAGCCATTCACACTTAACTGGATATGTCATGATCATTTGAATTTAATCCTAAAAGGATATGCCTGCCCTAGTCTATGTCCTGAAGTCACATCTTTCCCCTTATAGCTTCATTTCCACATATAACAGGAGAGACAGGCATCTGTAATGAACTGTGTCAGGAAATTCTTGCTTCTTTCTAGGGACTCTGGCTTTCTGTGTGGTACAGAAACCAGAGCTCAGGGCTCTATGCATGTGAGGCAAGCATTCTGTCTCATCTGTATCCGCAACCTCGGAGAATCCTGATCATTGTCTCATCGGTGTAAAGAGTTTATCCCTTCTTAATTGTTAGAATGGACCACTCAACATGGGGTGAGATGCAGGGTGAGCTTCTCCCCACTCAGTCTGAACTTGTCAGCCAAGAGACTGTACTGTAGAGCCAAAGAAACAGACTGCTATGCTCTTGGAGGCAAGAACACGGCACTCCCTTTCTGCTAAAAACACAAGGTTCTGGTCCACTGTAGTTGGCAAGTCAGTATTTTTAACTTTTTTTCTCTTTTCCCAATTATGTGTGTGTGTGTGTGTGTGTGAGCGCGTGCGCTTCTGTGTATGTTATATGCAAATTCTCTTATGTGTGTGTGGGCACATATTTGTGTGGGTTCCTATGCATGTAGAAGTCCAAGGTTCATGTCATGTATCATCCTCCATCCTTTCTACCTTATCCATCAAGGCAGGCTTTCTCCTCCAACCCTTGAGCTCACCTATATGGCTGGTCTCCCTAGAGAGCTTGCTCTGAGGACCCCTATCTCTGCCTTCTAAGGCTGGAATTACAGGTAGGTTGCCATGTCCACCTAATGTTTACTGGGTTCTGGAGATCATTGTGGCCCACAAGCTTTTGTGACAAGAGCTTTAATCACCAAACCATCTCCTAAGTTCAAAATTAGCGTTTTTAACTTAATCATTTAGTTACTTTCATCCAGTTCCTCGTATCTCACCATTCATTTACCTGTGTTTGACCCTTTCCAATCTCCCTCCTAAGGATGAGTTGGTATGTTCCATACATCATTCTATGACATCTATTTATTCTTTAAAAATTTGAGAGAATTTATAAAAAGAATCAACAAATCGGCAAACTATATAGAAGTGTCTCGAGTTGTCTGCTACAGCATTATTCTGTGTAACATTTTCTGCACAATGAAGTTATTATAAATTTGGCAGATTTTATGTACTGAAGTATGCATCTGAATTAATGAAGAATAATGAGCTTGTCTTGGAAATACTAAGAGGCATCGAATGTAGGTACCTAATGAACACCAGTTGAATTATATGTATATTCAATAATATTCTATCTCATTAAAAGAATGATACAATTTTTGAGAAGGCCACTTGTGTATCTGGTTCATAATGTGTACAGCTGTGAGCAGATAGAAAAGTCCTCATGGACTCCCTAATGACAGCAAAATGGGAATTGCACTCAGGTTTCCAACAGGGAAGAGCAGCAGTGCATTTATCATGGCTTCATAAATTTCAACAGGTCTGGATAAAAACCTGCCATTATCAGTTGCATAAAGTAAATTTAATTTTAACAGGAGCAACTATCATGTATAAAATGTTCATAGAAATTGACACTTCCTTTAAACTTTGACTAAGGTCTATCCTGGGCCCTAGACCAAATCCTTTCTGTCCGTGCCCTTGTACATGAATCGGAGGTAGTGGGGCTGAGAACTTCTTGGATGCCTTCTTTGGGTTTTGAAATCAGGACTGCAGTCTCTGAAATAAAAATTCTGGATCCTAGATACTCCATTCTGGTATGTAAGCAAGTGCTTTATAACTTCTGGGTGTTATATCTCTTTGACCCTGATAAATCTTTGATTCTCCAGGGAGAAGTTTTCCTCACAGTGGCTATTAGCAAGGGAGCTTGTGGGAGTAGACTTAAGTGAAGGGGATTGTGGGAGTGGGTTTCAGTGAAGGGGACTGTGGGAGTGGGTTTCAGTGAAGGGGATTGTGGGAGTGGACTTCAGTGAAGGGGATTGTGGGAGTGGACTTCAGTGAAGGGGACTGTGGGAGTGGGCTTCAGTGAAGGGGATTGTGGGAGTGGGCTTCAGTGAAGGAGATTGTGGGAGGGCTATGCTGAAGATCCCTGACTCTCATTTCTGGAGCAGGTTGATTCTCTACCTCTGAATTTCTCAATGAGCCACATTTACATATTTTCTGCTCAATTCTTTTGTTCTTACTGTTTCCTGTTCCATGTTTATAAATACAGGAAAACTGACTCTCAGGTAACCCACGTGTCTTAGTAAAGCTCCTTGGTAGCCTGAATTACCATGGAGTTCACTCCATGGAAGGCATGCAGCTAATTCCAGGAATCTCCAGAAGCATCCAGTCTGAGACTCTAGTACAGGGATGGATTTCCTGGGTCAAGGAGGCTAGTGGATGTTCTCATTGGATAGTTGAACATGGCAAAGAAAATGTTAGAAGCTGTTCATAATGGGCAGTATTCAACAAAGGATGTGAAGTCGTAGGAATTCCATGGGCATTCAATGGTGACGCATCCATGGGGTATGGAGTGAAAAGACTAGCAGTGGAGACAGAGTAAGGATGCAGATCTAGACCAGTCTTACATCTGAATCTCCTGTAACTTCCCTCGGGTGCCAGTGTTTCATTCTGGGATCCATGGCAGGGGCTACTACTCTGCTGCCTTCCCCCGCACACAGCTGGTCAGCTGGCGACAACACTGGCTCATTATGTAAGTGATTTTTTTCCAATCTTCTGGTTTCCAGGTCTCTGTGTTTTCAGCAGTTGATTGACTCCTAGCATGAGCCCAGATCTAAGTGGGGAATGAAGCCAGCACCCAGGGTAGCCAAATGCAGAGAAACCATGAAAATAAATCTGACATGGCTCTAAAGACTGAATGCCTAGCAACACCATCAGGCAGACTGTTCACTGACTTGAGGTTCATAATTTTGGTACATACGTTTGCCATATGTTTGTAAGCTGTTATTAGATAAATGACTAAAACTCCCAAATTTAATGCAATGATTCCACACATGTGAGTATTTGATGAGAGCATCATTTTAGGAGCATAATTATGCAAAATGAAAGAAAGCCAAAGTCACGAAGCCATGTTTAAGAACAGCAAATTCGTTCTATTATAGCTTTATAAGCCTTTTGACAGTGCTGTTTTATAGAAAAGATTTATTCATTTCTATTTTTGATATGTTTTTGTGTACATGTTGCCTGTTTGTATGTGTACTGAGTGCATGCAGCTCTCATGTTGGCCAGTGGGGGGAGTTAAATCCACTACCACTGGTCTGGGACAGATCCTTGTGAGCCTCCCTGTGGGTGCTAGAGACTGAACCTGGGACCTCTACTATAAGCACTCACTGTCCTTATCCACCAAGCCAGGGGTTCTCAACCTTCCTAATGCTGCAACCCTTTTGTTGTGGTGATCCCTAACCATGAAATTATTTTCATTGCCACTTCATAACTGTAATTTTGCTTGTTATGAACCATAGTGCAAATATCTGATATACAAGATATCTAATATGTGACCCCTATGAAAATGTCATTCTACCCCCAAAAGGGGTAGTTTCCACAGTTTGAGAACCACTGCAATGGGCTATCTTTCCAGCCCTAATTGCCTGATGTTTTAAAATAATTATTATTATTAAATAAATTAAGTCAGTATTTTAATATACAGAGACATTCTCAACTGATATTTTGGGCAAACTTTTATATTTTATCTATATACTTATGACAAATTTCATTTATGAGAAATTGAAAGTAATATCTAATAATTATAGAATATGTGAAGAATTAAAACTAGAGAGAAAGTTAAAACCATCTGTCATTTTCTTGCTTATAACATCATCAACATTTTTTGGTGGATTCTTCTGCACTGTATATGTGTGTGTACCCTCCATCAAAAAATATGTGATGCATGTTCTTTCTCTCAAGGTTAAGATTGGAGTCATTACATAACCTGCTTTTTCTAACTAATATGCATCCTGAGCTCTCCTGTATCTTAATAAAACAAAATACTAAGTAATTAATGTCCCCTCACCTAAGTGTATAGTGATTGTGTACACCATTTCCTTCTTGGGGTATTTAAGTGAGTTCTTACCCCTCTGAAATAGGAATTGGCAGGGATCCGAGACTTCTGCTCTCAGTGTCAGATGGTACAGCTAAAAATGTCTCTCCAGCCTGTCTGCAGCTTCCCACACCTGCTGGTCCTGGACGTCATTGCATCAGTGTTCCTACTCTCTTCTGAAAACCATAGATTTCAGAATGAGGTGAACAGCCTGCGAGTCATGAGTGCGTCTGCAACAAGGCCAGGCCGACCTGGGTTCAAATCTCTTCAAATCTCGGACTTTGTATCTTCCTGCTCTCAATCTTTTCACGGGTTTAAAGTAGTAGTGTTCCATGAGAGAACTGAGCTGAAACTATCCACTAGTTTGTCTTGTCAATGATTTGGTTCTGTTTTCCAGATGCAGTTGGTGAGCATTTTAGTATCTGAGACCCTGTGCAAGGTACACAGAGCATGGGGCAAACAGCCCAGGCTGACCTGTGGCGTTTACAGGCTAGTGGTGTACATGACATCGGGTTTGAAAAGAGTCTCTAGAGCCAGTGCTAGGAAGGAGAGGGGTCTATTGCCTGGAGGCACGCTGTAGGTAACTGCGTGTTATAGAGAATGCTCTGGCATTCTCACAGACAATAAGCATCTTTGCTTATTCAAGGCAAGCAAGCAGAGATATAGGAAGATTGCTATCCACCCAAAAACACCCTACACACTCAAATCTATCTTCTCTCCCAAATGGATAGAAATTGTATGAATGAGACTTGGCAATAACGGCTTAGGACAGGCAGAAAGTGTCTTTAACTCCTTCCTGCCCACCATATATGTCCTTTGCTAGACTTTTTTTATTTATAACACCTGTGCTCCCCTGAACTTTTGTGGAGTCCTCATGGTGATCTCTTTGCCCAAGTGTCCTTAGCCTTCCATGTTTATTTCTGTTAGCTTGCTATTGTTAGGGATTAGCATGGCATAGAGCATTTGGGGCATCTCATCGTGTGCAGATCTGGATAACTTGAAAATTAACACTTCAGGACAGAGAGAGCAACACTGACTAGACAGAGGTAGCCAGGAAGGAAGAAAGCTCAGGAAGAGGTAGGGAGGAAGGAAATGAGTCTTGGAAGATGTGGAGAGGAAGGAAGGGATCTGTCATCTGTGAGCATGCTGAAGACAAACACGTTCACTTATTTTTAAATGTCTTTGGAAAGGGAAAGTGGCACCGAGTAAATGAGATGGTGATACAAAGAGAAGACAGGATGGAGAACATAGAAAGTGTCAGGATGTGAACCAGGCAGTGACTGGAGAAAGGCAGTAGGAGGGAAAGTGGAAGTTCCCAGGCAGGCCGAGAGAGTTGAATCTGGAAATTCCTTCCTACAATAGTAGTAGAATGCTAATGGTAGAGATAAATATAAAGCATGCAATAGGAAGAAGGATTGCGCCCTCAAAGGGATAGGAACTCCACAGGAAGACCAACAGTCAACTAATCTGGACCCTTGGTGCTCTCAGATACTGAACCACTAACCAAAGGACATACATGGGCTGGACCTACCCCCCCCCGTCCCCCCCACACACAGTTGTAAAATATGTGCAGCTATGTGGGCTATCCCAAAAGCTGTTGCCTATCTGTGGGATAAGTTCTTCCAGCTGGGCTTCCTTGTCTAGGGAAAGGCTATGCCTAGCTTCACAGAGACTTGATGTGCCAGGGTAGAGGGGATTCCAGGAAGCCACACCCACTCAAAGGGGAAGGGGGTGTGGTTAGGGGGAAGGATTGTAGGAGGGAGTGACCTGCAGGATGTAAAGTGAATAAGTAAAAAATACCAAAAAAAACCAACAACAAAACAAAACAAAACCATGCAAGCCAAGAAAGAGGATACAGCTTTATACAACAGAGATTAGGATTCTGGAAATACGCGGTAGCTCAGGAAAACCAGAGAGCAAATCAAGACCTCCTCCCTGACATAAGAACAGTTTGGAATCTTGGTTTTCACAAGTCTCTGAAGAATGGAGACTTGTGACCTGGGGCCCTTGCCTCTGACCTTAGAGCACAGAGCTACCTCCTTCTATCTGAAGCTAGCTAGGCCTTTGCACACAAAAGTATGGCATCTTTTAAAAAAAATATTTATTTTTAACATATGTATATGTGTATACAACTGTGTGTGTGTGTGTGTGTGTTTGTGTGTGTGTGTGTGTGTGTGTGTGTGTGTGTGTGTACCCATGGAAGCTAGAAGTGAGTCTGGATCTCCTGGAGCTGGAGTTACAACAGTGTGAGCTATCTGGTGTAGATGCTGGGGACCAAACTTAGGTCCTCTGTAAGAACAGTGAGTGCTCTTAACTGCAGGGCCATGTTTCCAGGCCCAAGCACAGCATCTTATGATGATGAGGAAGAAGAAGAAGAAGAAAAAGAAGAAGAAGAAGAAGAAGAAGAAGAAGAAGAAGAAGAAGAAGAAGAAGAAGAAGAAGAAGAAGAAAAAGAAGAAGAAGAAGAGGAGGAGGAGGAGGAGGAGGAGGAGGAGGAAGAAATTTATGTAGTTTTTCATTTCATTTTAGATTGCTCATTAATAATAAAATTTTAATAACTTTCTTCCATGAATACATTGTTTCATTAACAAAGCTCTTTATATATAAACAAATTAAAATTTTTATTGGCAGAGATTATCAAGTTTATGCAAGGGAGTAAGAAGCCTGTTATTGTAACAAATAGGAGTTGTGATGATTAATATCAGTTGTCAGACTGTCAGGATCAACAGGAGACAAACTTGCTGGCATAGATGTGAAGGAGTTTGTAGATGGCATCAATTGAGGTGAGTGGACCCACCCTAAAATTGGATGGCACTATTCCATGTGCTAGGGTCCTGGACTGGATCAAAAGGAGACAGTGCACTGAACACCAGCGTCCATCTCTGCTTCTGACTGAGGAGGCTCTGTGACCCCTTTCTGGTGCCATGCCTCCCCACCCTGACAGCCTGCGTCTTTAGACTGGGAGCCAAAGTAAGGCATTTCTTCCTTAGGCTGCTCGTATCGGGTGTTTCAGCAATGAGAACCTATATGAGCAATGAGATGCCTGGATACCTATCTTCATTTTGTAATCTGTGGACTATAAGTCTTATGTGAAGTCTCCCGCGTGTATAGAGATTGCAGAATCTCACTTCAGCACTTCTACCCCAGTGCTAGATAGATAGATACAGACTGCTGCAATGGCTCGGCAGTGAAGCTGCCAGCTAACCGGTTCTGCTCTGTTCTCTGAAGAAGCAGAATGCGGTAGCTCACCAGAGCAGGATCTTACCAAACTGTGGACTCTCATAAAGATTTTGACATCAAGAATTCCAATATGATACAAAGTTTGGGAAAAATAGGATGTGAATCATGGTGTCCGGTAATTTAACCACATTTTGAAATGGGCAATTTTTCTAAAACACAGGTGCCAGTCGTGTGGAGCCTCAGTAGGGACAACCAGAAGGGCTCTGTCCCCCACCTTATCTCTGCAAAGACCAGGCTGCTGTTTGTTCTGCTTGTTTTCTTCCGTCCTTTGATTCCTATAGACTCAATTCTTCCCTCTTCACGGGAACACCCACTCTAGGGGCTGCCCTATTCTAGAATCTCAAATACGCATGAAATACGTCTCCAAACCAGATGAGTCTTTTCTACTTTCATGAGGTCATCATAGGCCTTTTGGTGGTGATTGTGCTGAATGTTTGGATTTAGGAACAGTGAGGCCACTTTACAATATTAAGTCTGCCAAGCCAGAAGCATGGAATGGACCATCTCTCCGTTGACTGGTGTCTTCTTTGCATAGAGCGTTAAATGTTTATTGAAGAAGGTTTTCACTTCCTTGGTGAGGCTAATTCCTAGATTTTGAAAGGGCACAATTGTGATTGGATTTTTTAAAAAATATGTAATAATATATTTATATATAATAATAATTATATATGTATAATATATTATATATTATATGTGTAATAATTATGTATATAATTATATGTATAATATATTAAATATTATATGTGTAATAATTATGTATATAATATTATATGTATAATATATAATTGAATTTTTATATATAATTTTTCTTTATAAATTTGTTTTTGATATATACAAGAGTTTCTGGATTTGTATCTTGATTGTAACTTCAGTGAAAGTCTTTGTTAAAAGTGCGTTATTCACAATAGCGTAGAAATGGAACTATCCTGGATGTCCCTCAGCAGACTGGATGAATGATGAAAATATGGAACATATAA
This sequence comes from Tokudaia tokunoshimensis, assembly GCA_036184795.1. Classification (NCBI taxonomy): domain Eukaryota; kingdom Metazoa; phylum Chordata; class Mammalia; order Rodentia; family Muridae; genus Tokudaia; species Tokudaia tokunoshimensis. Next base: position 75,257,629 of record BTHU01000008.1, on the reverse strand, counting down.
ACAAAGCGCCATTTTATTCGGCTATAAAAAATAAAATAGAATTTGCAGAATGTGGACGAATCTGAAAACTATTATGTCAGGTGAAGTGACTCAGATTTGAGAAGACAAAACTCATATTTTCTTCCATACGTGGATATTAATATTTACTGTTTGTGTGTGAATAAGGGATGTGGGAGTGGGTATGGACTAGAATGTTTACTAGACCATGAGGAGAGAGAGGTGTCGAGATGGGTCAGGGTTAAGAGACAGACTGAAGATGGGAAAGCAGAAGGAGACTTATGGACTAGGGGTGAGATGGGGGAGGGAAGGGAAATGGGGAAAGGGGGGGAAAGAGAAATGAGCAAAACAAATTTTGTTTGAGAAAAATGGCAAAATGGAGCCCAAAGCTTAGTACCCTAATACATTTCAAAAACCAGAATTTGTCATTTTTCCCTTTCATATCATTATGTCATTATCTATTTAGAAAATAAAATGTTATATATATACATATATATATGTATATATATATATCTCAGTTAATTTATATATAATTAAGATGATTGAGGGGAAGGAATTAAGAATTAACGAAAAATTCTTACTATAGAAAAGCTGGAGAGTACCAAACCCGAGCTTCTATGGTTGGGACCTTGAGACTGGACCTAGAGTCCTGGGCTTGCGGGCATGGACTCTGCCAGTCCTCTTCAGGTGCATTTTATCCCCCGTTCCGCCCCTTCATGTCCTCCTGAGCCTACTCTCCACAGTGATTCAGTACACTGGGATTTCATTGGCCAAGCTGAGTATTAAAGTGAGTTCAGCAGCTGTGTTAGGTGAATGGCGCCTGGCAGCTCTCTCTCACCTGAGAACCCTAAGCTTGATTTCGTTGATACTCTTCATAGGCTGGAGCTTGTTCCAGTCTGCAGTGTGAGGGAGAGATAGGAGTTTCCTTTTTAAAACGTTGGTGTTTCTCCCCTACCATTTAGGAGACCCATCATCCTTTTCCCCACTGGCTTACATTACCTCCAGCTTTTAACCATGTTAACCAATGTGTGTGGGCGAGAATCTGAACCCCAGACTGTTGGTCTGTTAAAAATCAAGGCATTGTTTGAGATCATTTTTTCACAGTCTACTTTGTGAACTATTTTGATTTCATAAATCTGTTTTATTGGATCATATTATCTTGCCTACTCACCAATTTTAGTTTTTGAAACCGTATAATAAAAATTAACTTATAATTCTCCATAAAAAAACTTTTTTCTTGACATTGGATAAATTTATAGGTCAATTTTTAAAGTACTGATTTTTATTATCTTTTTGCATAAAAATTAAACATATTTGTCCATTACTTACACCTTTTTAATGCTTTTAAAATTCTCATCATTCTAGCTTATAAAATGACTACATATATTTTATATCATGCATTGATTTGTTATTTTATTCAGGATGCTTTATAAAATTAGTAACTTTGCATAAATAGATATCTCTATTATTAAGGAAACAATTTTCTATCATTAACTATTACACTAAAATTTTCATAAATATATTTTTTATCATTTTGATTTTGGCATGACAGGGTTTCTCTGTGTAGCCCTGGCTGTCCTGGAACTCACTCTGTAGACCAGGCTGGACTTGAACTCAGAAATCCACCTGCCTCTGCCTCCCAAGTGCTGGGATTAAAGGCATGTGCCACCACTGCACTTTTCTTTCTTTCTTTCTTACTTTCTTTCTTTCTTTCTTTCTTTCTTTCTTTCTTTCTTTCTTTCTTTCTTTCTTTTCTTTCTTTTATAGATTTATTTTATGTATATGAGGACTTTATCTTCATGTATACCGACATGCCAGAAGAGGGCACCAGATCCCAGGAGAGTTGGTTGTGAGCCACCATGTGGTTGCTGGGACTTGAACTCAGGACCTCAGGCAGAGCAGTCCATGTTGTTAACCACTGAGCCATCTCTCCAGTCACTAACTTCTTTTCAGGTGTATCTCTTACTGTGAATAGATGTTCCACTTCCTGAATCTTCATTCATCTGTTGGAGGGTACACAATGCAGAATTTACACCAATTTCTGTTCTGATATTAAATATAGCTCCAATTCAACTTTAACTATATTTCTAATACATTTAAATTTGCCTGAACATTTTATAGGATATCTTTTATATATAGGATAGGAACTCTTTTATAGGATATCTGTGCCATTTGTCAGATACAGAATAAATAATAGATGATTGATTATAGGAAGAAAGGTAGGTGATAAAGACATGATAGACGACAATAGATGCTAGATAATAGATGGTAGATAATTGATATATAGGTGATAGATGATAGATGATAGACAATAGATGACAGATAGGTAGATGATTTATAAATGATAGACAATGATTGATAGGTAGATGGATAAATAGATGATAGATAGATAGATAGATAGATAATCTATAGATAATAAACAATGGTAGGTAGATAGATAAATAGATGATCTATAGATGATAAATAGCCAATGACTGATAGATGATAGACAGATTAGATGATAGATAGATACAGAAATGGATACAGTGGAAATCGATATAGTGCTCCTTCTCTTTGTTCGTGCCAGAAGTTACTATGTTCTTTTAACCCCTTCACATACTACTCCCACAGCTGAAGCTCACATCTTCTACTTTCTGAAAACTGTAGACATTTCAAGGGATTTGTTACCTGTAACCAAGTACATTTTAATAGGATTAAAAAAATAATTTTCTCCAACTTTACCATTAGGCATTCATACTACATACTCAACTTTTTCAACAATACATAAATTCTCTTTTATTTAATTTTTTTTAAAGCCAGTATTCCCAGGTGATCTCCCATCCAAGTACTAACCAGGCCCAACCCTGATTAGCTTCTGAGATCAGGCAAGATCTGGCACATTCAAGGTGGTAGGGCCGTAGACAATATATAAATTCTCAATCATCAATAGCATTTGCTATTAGTGATAAAGAATTGCTTCCTACAGTATGTTTACGCCCCTAAGAAGGATCCATGACAGTAGTTTAGCTATGAAGAAAAGTTTTGAGTGCCTGAAAACATCTCATTCTACATTTTTCATAATTGTTCCTTAATGGAATCTCTGCTCTATCAAAGAGAGATAACAGTCTACAGTAAATAATTCATTGAACGCTTTCAGTGAAGGAACTTGCCAGTCTTCTGTAAGAAATGATAATGTTGAGATCTCCACTAGCCCAGGAGAATTCAAGTCACAAACGGGGAAAAACAGGAAAGAGTGAAAAGACCTGGAGAAGCCTGCAGGGTCTGAGCAAGACAAAGACCAGGCCCTGGGCTAAAGCCCCAGGACAGGATTAAAACAGCACTGAGCAGCAAAAGGTGAACTTGACTTCATTTTGGCTTGATGCCAAGTCTTGACCCCTGTGCGATTTGTTGGCCAGGGTTAAGGATCCCTCACATTTTATCCTTGAAAAGAGGCGCAGAGGACGCTAGCTGTGCGCTTCAAGGCTGGGGTGGAGAGACAAAGATAATCACCTGTGAATAATTACAAGTCTGGGCAAAGCAGAATTCTGAAGCATAACCTGGGCATGCTCAGCTGATCCTGACCGTAGATTCCAGATGCCAAGTGTAAGTGCCAAGTTCAGAGGGGCAGTCTAGCTCAGAACCACCAGGAGAAGAGAACACCAGGAGTCCTGGTACTGTAAGCAGTACACAAAGTCTCTTGGATCTGCTTTTTGTTATTGTTATGTAAGAAATTCATATACATTATCTATAATGTTCTTAATAATCCTGAAAATATGAGGTGTTGCTAATTGTAACTTTTACATTAAAAAAATGAAATTAGTTGGTGTTAAGAAACTTGAGCATTTGACTAACCACCAGTACAGCTAGGATTCAAAATCCAGTTTATTTGAGAATCCAGAGCCTAAGCTTTTTCCTCTGCAGACTGCTCTTCCATTTGAATCCTGAGAGGCACAGCCATAGGAAAGGCTAAGAAACACTTATGTTTCCTTCCTAGAAAGATATCTTGGGTGGGTTTTTTTTTTAAAAAAAAAACAAACAAACTACGTTTTCTTATTTCTCATATTCTTTCTCAAGATCTATATTATTTTGTGAGCACAATAGACATCTAACAGACACTTTAGGAGTGCAATTAAAATGTAGGATAGATTAACTAGGAACTAATGTGTAAGTAATTCCCAAACCAATATAATTACAAGCATGGTGTCTCATGTGGTACAGGGATACTGACTCTAAAGGAGCCTGGGAATTGAGAATTTGTGATTGGTTGAGGGAAAAATAATGTTTTCTTTCCATAGTCGAGCAGTTTTGTTTACTGAAAATGGGCCTGGATATTGTCAAGGGTCTTATCTGGATTTAAACAATTTGCCACAGATAGGAAAAGCAATTGTCACTGCTGCAGATTAATTTTCAGGACAAAATTTGCATCTCTTCCCTCTGGGGTTACTGTTGCCATGGCGATGTATGGCATCAGATTCTGCACAGAGGGTTACGGCTTCTTACCTGTCAACTTTTATGTAAGCTGGATGGGAAGAATTTCTGGAAGATTCTAGGGAAGAACTTTGTGTTTAAATCAGTGTAAAGGGAGAAGAGTGGTGGGTTGGGGCATGGACTTTATTGTGCCTTCTGTTTTAATATCCGTTCTAATATTCTGAACATGAATGGAAAGGGGCACCGATAAGAAAGGGAACCCAGGAGTCCCTCTCATTTGGAATGGACACTCCACCCTTTAGATTTATCTTGCAGCAGAAGCAACATTAAGCCTTCTCAGGCAGGTTGTTACAGGACCAGGACATCACTAGGGATGGGTACAACCTGGAGGGCAGTGTGTTTGTTGACAGTTTTATTCAACTTTTTCATGATCACACCAATGACACATTCAGGTGGCCACACTTGAGCCTGAATGTATGGGCTGAAGCTCCAGCATCCTCAGAGAAAGCTGTGGAAATATAAATGAACTCTATAGGAAATAACAGATCGTTCAGTTTAGGGTGATGTGAAAAAAAAATTGATGTGAGTCTCAAAAAATCTACACAGCCACACCATTAGAACCAAAAGACATTCTGAAGCAAACCGTGTGGCAAGGCACCCACGGAGCCATCATCCACAGCTTTTTAACAGAACCCTCTGGGACATGGAGCTAATCAGGACCCTGCCTCGTCACTCATACAACTTACCAAGTGTCTGTGGGTTACCAGTTTGGGGATTCAAGGCTTAATGTGAGCCTCTCAGTGGATGATTAATTATGCACAGCATGAGATTGCTCCTGATTTAACTGCCAGGAACTTGTCTGTGATTTAGTGCATGAAGTAGGGCTGCTCTGTTAACCATTTGTTTGTTTGTTTGTTTGCCACAACTTTATGAATCCAGGGAACTTTTCTTTTAGTGAGATATATTTGAAGTGGGGTAGACCCAGAACTTCATTTCTATTGCTAGGCAGAACTTTTATTATTAGGCTTGTTGTCTCACCTTGTACAAGATGAGATTTGCAACACATGACTAGTGAGTCTTGGAAGCCAGCACTGCACCACCCCCACCCCCACCCCCACTCCCCCAAATTTGTTTTTGTGGCATGCTTTGGGCTTTACTTAGATTAAAAACAACTAATGTAACTAATGGGCTCATGAGATTAGAGACACTGCAGTCTTCCTTGATTTGAATTTTAGCCATGTACTTACCAAAGTACTCAGTTTCCATACTTTTTATAGAGAGTTTCTGTATTTATTTGATGAGTCTTGTGCATGTTAAGTAAAACAGGATTTAAGTCGCTCACACATATGTATGTATATTCATTCTATAATGTCTATTTGTTTTGAGACATTTTAGATAGTTTTAATGAATAATAAATATTTGAGAATTTTAAAGTGTGCAATATAGAAAAGATATTTTATTGTAATCCAGCTAATTTTCTGAAGTTGCATTTCTGAGAAGATAAGGTATTTTAAAAAGCTATTAGTTTGGTGTTTCATCAAGTAAAGGTTACAAGAAAGAAATGGTCTGTGATAGACTTACAGCAGAATCTAATTCATAGTGTAGGATAGCTATAGATATTGCCCAACACAAAATCGTCATCTGAAAATGCATTATTATTGTTGGTGTTATTTTTGTTGTTAACTTGTAACAATTTAGTGGTTCTCAAGTGTGAAATGTATAGATGACAGTATGCCACAGAGAAGCCAAAGGATTGGCTATCCCTGTGAGCATGCTAACAAGAGGATAGAACTCAGAGGTTGAGTATGTAAGCCTGGCTTCTGAGAGCAACTCTCTCAGGCCCACCAGGTAGACCACTGAGTTGAGCACAGAGTCCTGAACTCAGGAGTCCAGGGTAGAGCTGTGGTCTTAACTCACTCAGGAATGTGACTGAAGAATTGGAACAGGTGGGAAGAACAGTAAAAATACCCCAAAACCATAATCTTGGGTCACCGATTAAAAAGACAAACACATGGAGAGAATTCTCCATCTATTTTATAAATTTTTAATTTTCAACTGCCCACATTCAGGAACGATCTTCGAATTCACAGGAGAGCTGAACTGTCAGGTTTTCACTATCAGGATCGATTAATTTGTGTACAAAAATGGTAGATGTCAACTAACCCTGGCAAACAAAAAGAAAAGGATGATGATACGTGACCTAGACATAGTGTTTCATTAGCTGACTTTCTGTAACCTTCCCAAGCAGAAGGACACAGCTGCTCAACCCAGGAAATTAGACTTCAAGACCGTCATCACGCAGTAGTACAAGTCGGTACCCATGATGAAGTGGAAAGCTTAAACTCGGGCCACGAAGCCCAGAAGTCACCGCTTTTCTTTGCCTAATGACAATCTTTCATTAATAGATGACAAGGTTAGGGTAAAGTTGAATTTCCAAAACAACGTTAAATACATGTTCACATTTTCAGTTCTCAAAGCACTCCAGAATCTTGCCGTGATTAGTCAAGATGAGCAAAGACATTTCTCCCACTGTTCATTCAATGGCCAGAGCTCATCGTACTCGCTGTAAAAACCGTAACAGTCAGTGTCTTCTCTTTTGTTTCAGGCATTGGTGTCTTATTTGTATCCTTTCTGCTAGCCCCACATTGTATTTACTTGGTCATCCCAGCTACTGACTTACTTATTTAATTAATCTTTTCAGATAATTAGCTTTGGAATGATTTTCTCTATGATTTTTGGTTTCTCTAATTTATGCTTTTATTTTATTTAGTTTCCTTCTAATTCCATTTATTTTGTTCCTCATTTAAGAGCATCTTCATATAAAGGTTAGATTATTGCTTTTAGTCCATGGATATGCCCTCCAAATAATATATTTGATGGGTTTCCAGTTCCATTTATTAAAATTACTTTTAATTTTACTTACAATTTCTTTTTCAGAACTACCCTCTAGAACCTCATTTAATTTTGTTGCTTAGGTGACATACTTGGGTTGATTTTGCTCAATTTAAGTTTATTAAGACTTGTAGATCAGCATATGGTGCTTATTAGTGGAAATCCAATGCTTACTTGAAAAGAAAGTATATTCTACAGCACTTGTCTGAATGCTCTCTGTATCAATTAGAGTAAGATGGTTCTTAGTATCTTTTTATATCTTGTATATCTCTTTTCATTTTTCTTCCCCTTTGCTCTGTCAACTGCTGTAGGCATTAAATATAAACACTACTAAACATAATTATGGTTTTAACATAATTATGGTGTTTATGCATTTCCTCTGTAGGACTTCATTTTGACACTATGCCATTAGTTTGTTAATTTTTTTATCTTCATATCTCTTGATAAATGAATACTAACATTCATTTTCTCTATTTCTTTAGTATTTCTCATAACAAAGTCTACCTTATCTCCCATGAGGGAGAATTTCTATTTTTTCTTTTAAGTAGAGTTTATGTAATAAATATTCACCATTACCTTTGTGCTTTTATATTAAAGATTAAGGTACCATTCCTAACAAGCTATGGTTTGAAGAAGGTTACACTCTACCCTCCATGGCCTCATATGGTAGAAGCTGAGTCTCCAGTGTGACAGAAAGTTGGTGAAACATTCAAAAGGGAGACTCTGTAGAGAAGTGATTGGAATGGAAACATTAATACAAGGCATAGAAGGAAACAGTTGGTTTGGAACCTTTAAGAAGAGACCTATGACAGGAAGTGATGGGTATGGATCCTTTAAGAGAACCCACCATTTCTTTCATATCTCAGTATGTTTCCATGATCTGACTTCTTGCTTCTTGTTATTGGCTATAGCTCTCCTACTTCATTACCTGTCTGGGTATTTCAGTTTGAATGCCAGACATCTTCATCTCTGTTTGTACCACTAGATTCTGTTCTTATGAAACACACAGGATTTTGTTCTGAGTCACAGTGCATTTCACATTGACACTGTGATTGTTTTGAAACTTGTTTAAAAACTCTCTTGATTAGAGTAGGTATAAAGTAACCATCATATTATCTACAACTCTGATGACTGTCTTTTGCATAGTTTTTAAATAACGCAGTTTGTGATCACTGAGCCCTTTTACTCTGACTCCTGGGAACCTGACAGTTTCTAGGCCATATGGTTCTCTTGAATTTTTCATTTTCCAGATTTCTGCAATTGTTATTTATGTGGGCAATTTTTTCCCTAGCTTGTCCCACTAGGATTTATACGTGGACAGATTGGTATTAGCCACAGCTCATGGTCACTGCTCGATAAATTTCTTGGACTTCTTCTCTGTGTATTCTGTCTTGGGTTCTCTGCTCTGGAAATTGTAGCCACCTGTGCAGCCCTGAAATTCGTGTTCTTTCTCTGGATTCGGAAAGGATTATATCAGGAATTATAAAGTTCATAACATCTGGTTTCTCACTGTGTCATCTTACATCTGTACTACCCCCACTTGAATATGTGAAGCCTTTTATATTTTACAGTTTTATTTTTATGACAGTAGTTTAATACCAAGTACTCTTTCTCTTTCACAATTGGAAATATTTTGAAAGAATTTTTTTTTTGGCAGATCATGGTAATTTTTAAAAGAAATTATATAACTGAGCAAATTTCTGTAGAACTCATTGGAACATTGGGCGGGCTTTCCTAATAAATGGAAGCTGAGAATTTTCAACTCAGATAAACACAGAGACCACACAGAGCACAAGCACACAAGCACATCGGAGCTTACCAACCTTTACTTGCCTGCACACTGTGCTGGACCTCTGTGTAATCCTCCCAGACTCTGTGATAGAAGCTGCCTAACCCATGCAAGTCACCTCTGGGAATTCCTTCCTCACCAGCGTACATCAGCAGGGGACATTTGGGCCCTGTATAGCTTTAAGGGCTACTAACTCCCCAGATAATTTAGTATTTTAGATGGTAGTCTTTGGTTTAAGGAACTCCTATGAATTCCAGTATAACAGCACTTTGATGCTGGTTGTTAAAGGCACAGTGAAAAGCAGTGTTGTTAAGAACTTGTAGTTTACTTTCAAAAACTAAGCTGTTCTTGACTGGAGAGATGGCTCAGCACTTAAGAGCACTGGCTACTCTTGTAAATGAAATGGCTCAGATCCCAATACCCACATGGCAGCTCACAACCCCTTGTAACTCCAGACCTAGGGGATCCTGGACCCTCCTCTGGCCTCCATGACCATGGCACACAGACAGTTAACATATGTACAGACAAATAGTCATATACGTATAATGAAAGTAAATATTTTATAAGAGTGAGCTAGTTACACTGTACACCCTTGAGGTAGAGTGAGGTAGAGATGGATGACCAGAAGAGGAGGTTATGGTGGAGGATAAACAGGCTTGGAAGTTGATGGAGGCTCAAGAGAGTGAATTCTGTGAGCAGATAACTGACAAAAGCAGAAGATAATACCCGAGGAGGAGATATTTGGTGAGCTGTGGGGTTTCTCACAAATTTTAAGTTATGTAATTCATGATGTAAATGCCCCAACTTTTGAGTATGTGTAAGATGGGAGAGTTAAAATAAGCTAATATGGAAAGCGGATGCTGAGAGTCACTTGTGGGAGTAGACACTCCTGCTGAGAATTTCCAGTAATCCTGGGGGAAGACTTTAAAAACACCCAAACCCTAAGGAACAGAAATGTAGCAGAATATGACTGCAGATCTATCCAGCTGAGTGCCCTATGTGACCTCTGTCATGCTACCCAACACAGGGGCCTTGTGTTATTAACCTGTACTCCTGGCCATGACAGTCTCCTGAGGGGAAATTATGCAGAGAAAAGATCCCATTTTTCCTCTCAAAAATTTGACAGAGGATTGACAAGAAAATTATCTAACAAGTAAACCGATTTCATATGAGCGTGTGGCTAAAGTAACTTCTCCTCAGTGACATTCACATCCCTGAAGGGGGGACGATGGTGGTGAGCAGAGCTAAGCTTTCCTTTATGGCATAAAATAATGAACACACTGTTATTTTTAAAACAACTTAGTCACCCTTGCTCTATTTCATTCCCCAAGCCAGTTCACACATTAATATTTATGCTGCACACGGTGCTTTCTTAATTTGGAAAAATTGAGTAGTAAGAAATTTTAGTGTATTTGGGTCTGTTCTGATATAGCTTTTGGCAGAAGTGATACTTTATGTTCTCTGTGAATGTTTGGTGTCGTGTTAAATTTCTGCACTTGTCACATGTGCATATTTAATAATTGCAGCTAGATAGAAATTCGGGCAGGCAATATATTATCAAGCATCCTGCCCATAGGTACTTTATCCTTACAGCACATTTACATGGTGGGAATTGAATAAACAGTATACATCCCTAGAAGATATGAATAAATGTTCTGAACCACTTGCTGGCATGTGAATAAATTATGCCTGGTTTTGTGTTAGTATAGGTTGTGACTGATGCAGTTTCCAACAATAATATCTTACCATTGAATCCACTGTCTCATTTTAGCCCTAGTAATGAGCTTTAGAAACAGGCTAAACATCCTTGCCTATCTCTTAAATTTCATAACTGTAAATACATATAAAATAATATCTATGATTTATTTTAATTCTCCAAAGAATCAACACATGGGTTGCATGAAGTATGAAGCAGGACACAAAGTTATATGACGATCTTTTAAACTCATAGACATATTTTAGGGTTGCAATATTTTAGAAGTTCTCATGTTCCCTAAAAATATCAATGAGTAATAATGCTTAACATTTGAAATATGCCTGAGTTAAATATTGTAAACCATTATCTTTGATGTTCCTTTTAAATTTGTTTTTTAGATGTATTTATTTTTAGACATATGAGTATTTGGCCTGCGTGTCTGTACTGCACCATGTGCATGCAGTGAGTTCCAGAGGAGGTGAGAAGAGAACATGGCATCTTCTAGAACTAGAGTTACAGATGTTTATGAACCACCATGCAGGTCCTGGGATCCGAACCCAGGTCCTCTGGAAGAGCAGATAGTCACTTAATCTTTGAGCTATCTCTCCTGACATTTCCCTTTTATTTGCATTTTGGAAATGATCAGACACAATTGAGAACTAGTCATCTAGCATCCATTAAATCCATTAGTAAATGACATAAAACCAAATAAAAATAGATGGTTTGTAATGTTACATGGGGCATTGGTTGCTTTTCTTATTGCTAAGACAAAACAGATGGCTAAAGCATCCTAAGGAAGAAGGATTCCTGTGGCTCACAGTTTGAGGGTGCAGGGAAGGCACAGTAGCAGCAGCTTGAGGTGCTGGTCACAGTGCACACTCAGTCAGGAAGCTGGGAGAGATGCACTCTGGCTTTGTTTTCTCTCTTTCATTTCAGCGCAGCCCCTGAGATGATGAGTAGTGCCACCTCAGATATCCCAGCCTGGATACTCCCTTCCAGAAATGTCCAGAGGCTCATCTCCTAGCAGACTAGATGACTAGCAATTGTCGGTCCTGGTGATCTGAGTTCAATCCTTAGGACCACATGGTAGAAAGAGAGAATGGACTTTCAACAAACTGTCCTCTGACCTCTCACACACACAGTCACACACAGGTATAATTTTACCCCTCAACTCCCACACAATTATATGTTAAACATGAACTATTAAACACAAATACAGGGATCATATCATGTAAACTTAAGTTGTCTAATTGTTGACATTTTTATGATAAATTGAGTCTGTTTTTGAGATAGTGTCTCTCTATACAGTGCAGGCTGGCCTTGGACTTACTATATAACCTGGGCTGTTAATTAATGCTTTACAGTGTTTTCTCTTTTCTTTTTCTAAATTTATCTTGACTGACTTGCAAAAGAAATTTATATATATGTTTGGATGTTCTGGGCCAATTGTTTCTAGACTTTTAAATTTCATAGGCTGGGGATACTAAAAGGCAAATGAGAAATCAGGCTTCTCTTGGTCTGTTCAGTAGTTCCTGCTGCCAGTGCAAACATTAAACCAAATAAATTCCTTTGCAATTTTCATTTTATAAACAATAGAGAGGAGAGCGGTGAGGACACAAAGGAATGTTCTACAGACAAATAACATGTAACACAGAGATGCACATGTATAGAGGCACACCTGCACAGAGGCGCACACACACACACACACACACACACACATACACACACATACAGAAGCACACATAAAACACACACAGAGGTACACATGCACAAAGGTACACACACACATGCACAGAGGTATACACACATACACACACACACACACAGAGGCACACATAAAACACACACAGAGGTACACATGCACAGAGGTATACACACACACACACACACACACACACACACACACACACACACACACACAGTTTGTTTGGCTTCACTTTCCATGGAATGAACTTCCAACCGCATTTTCGGCCTTTCTTCAAATGGATACCCAGGGAGCACATTCTTGGCTCCTATCCAGGCCTTGCCTTTATCTTCCTGACCAGATTCTTGGCTCTGACACCTGCTTTCTTTCTCTTGCTTAATCCTTCTGAGTCCACTCATGGCTGCAGTGACCGAGGTTTTCTGTAGAGTCTGAGGGCTGCACATAACCCTTTGCTTCAGCATATCTTTACTGCTTCGTAGTAGTTGGTCTGTGAACCCTTCTTAGGAATCCTCACCATGGCTGTGATGGATCCAGTATTAACAGAAAACAGAGACATCATTTCCTCCACCTGAATCAAATTTCAGAGCTGTTGTTTCTAGAAGAATGCACTCTCCTTAGATTTCTATATGTCAATGTGTCCTTGTTGCTGCTAGCCTTTAAGTAAGTGTATTTACTTATTTATATATTATATATGTTTATAATATAGAAGTATATAGTTTTTCAGTAGTATAGTATAGTTATCTAAATCTTTGCAGCAGTGTATGGAGGAATGGTTAATGATTTCATTTATTTATACTTTAGGTATGTAACTCTTTTCCCTGAATGTATGTGGCATTCATATGCCTAGTGCCCACGGAGGCCCAAAGAGGGTGTTGGATGTCCCGGAACTGGAGCTATAAACAGTTATGAGCTGCCGCACGTGTGCTGGAAATTAAACTGTGCAAGTGTTCTTAATGACTTAGCCATCTCCGAAGCCTCTGGATGAAACTTAATTTAAATAATGTCTGGGTTCAGGGAGCAGCACAGTGGGTGAGCACATGCCTAGCATGTGCAAAGACTTGAGTTCAGTGAATAGCAGCACTGTAAGAAGAAAGATAGATGTTAATTAAAACAATAGGTGAGATTTGGACGACCATATGCTTCTAACTAATCCACCAGCAATTTGTTTCATCATCTGAAATTTTCAATATTTTAAGACTGAAGAAGACTGATGAGTTCCCCACCCCTCCAGGCAGTACTCCATTGTGTATATATACCACACTTTCTGTATCCATTCCTCTGTTAAGGGACATCTGGGTTCTTTCTAGCTTCTGGCTATTATAAACAAGGCTGCTATGAACATAGTGGAGCATGTGTCCTTATTACATACTAGAGAATCCTCTGGGTATATGCCCAGGACTATTACTGATGGTTCCTTGAGTTGAAGTTGGTTCACCTTGTTCCACTTGCTTGTGGAAAAAGCCCCTTTGCCTGCTGATCCATCTTGGCAACCCCTACCCATATATTTAGCTCTAAAAGTAATTCTGTGTTAGTGTTAGACCTTAAAATGTATTCGCGGAAGGACTGGGTGTTTAAGAGCTACCGTCAAGGCAAACAACCATTAAATCTTATTATTTTGGTATATTTGTCTAAAGATATAAACTCAGTCAAGAATGTTTCCTTATTTAACATATGATTTTCTACAAGGATATGATTTGGAAAATGTGTTACTTTAAAACTACATAACAGTATCTGAATGACACATCAAACACAAGAGGACTCAACTTAAAAATTTCCCGTGTTTTACATTCTGCGTGTTTATTGGATATTTTTTCTATCATAATAAAAAAACAATATCCCAGAATTAGAATGTAGGTCAGTGGTAGAGCACTTACACTTACCTGGCATGTAAGGGGATTTGTGCCCCATCCCCAACACACACACACACACACACACATACACACACACACACAGTGATGCAAGTGTTGAATAAAATGTGTTTTTTGGCCTGATCTGTAGGATGCAAAGACCTGGGTAAGACGTAAAATGTCACTACCTGGAGAGGTGTAAAAATATGGTTGTTATTGTGTTTGAAAAGGTAGGAGAACAGTAGAGCTAAGAGATGGGGGAGCTGACAGGTCCAGCAGGCTGCTTGGGGACATGCTGCTTAGCATCTGGAGGATCTGCAGAGGGCTGGGAGAGGAGCCATACCTGCAAGTTGTCCATGGAGAGTTGTTACAGTGGAGAGCGATTCCTGCCTTCCCCCTTATTCACATTAGCCACAGTTCACCGAGGCTGACATCCTGGTTCCCATCACCCCCGCTGCCCTTCCCCTCAGATTAGTCCTCGCCTGGCATGTTGGTATTGGGCTTGTACATAGTTATGCATACTCAGAACTCAAATGTGCAGTTGCACCAGGCATCACCTTCTGATTTAAGCAGCAAAGCTTACTTCCCACAGTTGTAGTGTCTAGCACCCACAAGATCAAGGCCAAGCCCCACCAGTCAGGTTTGGCTGAGGGCTCAGTTTTTGCATTACGGGGGACCGTTTTATTTCTTCTTATAAAGTCATTAATTCCTTTCTGATAGCTTTGGCTTCATGACTTCATCTTAAGCCTAATTATCTAAACTCCCAACTTCAAACACTACCATATTAGGGCCTGGAATATGAAATTGGAAGGGAAACAACCTTGGTCATTTGATCGATCTCCAAATTTACATCCTTCTTTCATGTAAAGTAGATCAATTCCTTTCCAGTAGCACCCCACATTATAATTCAATCTAGTGTCAAGTGTAAAGCCCAGTGTCTTCCCAGTTGTGGTGATGGATAGCTATAATCCTACTGGAGGCTGAGGCAGGAGAATCATGAGTTTGACTATCTTAGGCTACACAACAAGAATCCATCTTAAAGAAAAAAATCCAAAGGAGCCTCATGTAAATAAGTCAGACACGGATTAAAGTGGATGTAAGAGTCACACAGAAGCTAACATATAGTCTTGCTGAGACTCTGTAAAACCAGACCGGTACCCCAAAATATACGTCAAACCTAGGAGATACTCCCATGACAAGGTGAGGAACCAGAAGAGTTTTCTCCGCCTAAGTAGGTTCCATGCCTAGCTAGGCAAATTCTGTCAGACTTAAGGCTCTAGAACATCCCTGCTGGCTCCATTCTCTGCCACCTGGCGTAACACAGGTCGTATCCTTCCGTCAAAGCTAGTGCACAGCACTCTGTCCTTTTGCTCAATATTATAAAGGATGAAACAGAAGTGACACACATTGCTAGTTGTATAAATTAATACAATCTGGAGAGCAGCTTGGCACTGCAAATTAAATGTCATAAAATACTACATATCCTGTGACTCGGTGTTTTGAGAACTGGCTGTTCGTCCCAATGCTGCAGCCCCAGGTGCACAGGTAATTCCAACAGAAGCAGGCACACTCTATTTTGGATTTTATGATGAAGAAGGTGAGATGCTGAAGGTCAGAAACTGAAACCAGGGATTTATGTTATCAGTCAATAAACTGGACTGCAGCCAAAAAGGAATGGGGTACCAGTTCTGAGCACTCAATAGACTGTGAAAAGTTCAAGCTATATTAAACCAAGTTATCAATTCATGAATGCACTATGTGTTTCAGCCTCCCGGGCCAGAGCATCTTCTCTTGGTCTAAATTCTCTTTGGAGGCCAGAGGGCAAGTCCATTGATAAACAGTTGCTCAATGATTGACAGAGTTCATGAACAAGCACCCAAGGGCATTCAGTCCTCCACTGAGATAACTTTGAGGTCCAGCTTTGGTATCGGCTCCTCACTGGAGGTACCTCCAACTACCTACTGTGAGCATTTCCCCAGGACTTTCCATTTTTATCTTCCTTCCTGTTTATGTACATCTTCTCTGCCCCCACAGCTGTTGCTACATCATCACTTAATTGAACTTAAAACTTGATGCATTTGAATCTTTGTCTCAAGTCTCATACTCTTTCCAGAAAATTCAACTTGGAATACTGATCCAAATAGAATTCTATTTAACCATAACATTTCTACTTGTGGAAAATTGATGAAAATGGACATACTGAATTAACTCTCTTTGTTTTTACTGGGATGGTGGCAGTTGATAATTTTTTCCTCGTTGCTTATGCTAGTTATCTGTAACGAAAAGTCGGGTCAAGCTTTCTCCCTGCTCATCTTTCAAAACCATCCTTTCCTTAGTCTGTTAAAAAGTTACTTGACATGGCTTCCATGATTTATGTTCTAAAGCCATATTGCATAATTATGTAATGGCTCTCAGTGAAAGGGATATTAAAGGAAATACAGGCCCAGGGCAGGTCCTACATCATGTGAATTTCAGTTTAAATGCCAGTATTCTTTCTGCACTGGCTACGTTCTTAAATATTTCAGATCTAAGAAATTTCTTTTTTTTGTTTAACCATTAAGATATTGGTCTGAAGAAGCCAATGGTGTCCCTAGACTCCCAAATAGATATCTTTGAAGAAACTCCTAATTAAATAATAGAGTCTAGAAAGATGGCTCAGTGGTTAAGAGCACTTACACTCACTGCTTTTGCTCAGGTCCCGGTTCCAGCACCCACATGGTAGCTCCCCACTGTCTCATATTTCAGGTTTAGGGGATTCAGCATACGCTTCCCGCCTCTGTGGGCACTGTATGAAAACAGAGTCAATGAATGAGTGACGTGTTTGGGGGAAGAATGGGTTACACAGATGTGTAGTGCCATCTGGATGGATCGCCTTTTGTTAACACCTTTCGCTGGAGATTTGGATGCCGAGTTCTTTCAGCCTTATAGCTATGTCAGGTGAACAGCAAAGCTGTACTTGGGACCTTCACTCATGGCTGCCTGTGCCCATCTGAAAGAAAGGCTGGTGTCACAAAATACCACAGCCTGCCTGGCTTAAGAGGATGCATCTGCTTTCTCAAGGCTCTGGAAGTTGAAAACCTAAGTTGAGGTTGATTTCTCCAGGCACCAGGAGGGCATTTGATCCCCAGGAGCTGGAGTTACAGGCAGTTGTGACTGTGGGTTCTGGGATCCAAACTCTGCAAGAGCGGTACTTGCTTCTAACCACTGATCCATCTCTCCAGCCCCTCAATTATGTTTTAAAAGGCCATCTCTCTTAAAGAGTTACATGTACAAATACTGGGACCTCATGTGAATTTGCAGGAGAGCAAACTAGTCCCTAAAATAACATAGACTCGAAAGTGGAAATGTGGAAGCAATGAGAGCCGCTGAACACTGACTTAATGACTAGGAAAAGCTACATGAATCTCTGTGCTTCTCTTCCTTAATGTACCTTTGACAGTATTTACCCAGAGTCATGTTCTAATTGTGCTTACTTTCATTTGAATTTAAATACTGAACTTTACTAAAATTTTGTCCCATTTGAAAGTAAGTTGTCCATGAAACAATCACCTACAACAACACTGATTGCTGTGTATTAGGGAAGAATAAAATTGTCAATAAACCTCCATAAGAGAAATTAGGAACCTAGGATTGAAAATTAGAAATCAGTACATAAAAGGTAATTTTAAAAAAAAGCAAAAGAAGACAGGACATTTTTACTTGTTTTTTGTTTGTTTTGTTCATTTGCTTGTTAGGGACAGGGTCTCTGTAGTCCAGGCTAGCCTTACTCTCTAAGTAGTTGAAGATGACCTTTGAATACTGGTCCTTCTGTCTTCACCTCCAACATGGAAATTATGGACCTGGGTCACCGTGCCTAGAGAGAAAAAAAATTAAAGATGCTTCTAATAACTCAAGTTAAAGAAACACGTTTATCTATGTATAGACAGGAGTAGAAAAGAAAAAAAAATCTCAACTCTACTTTTCAGTACTGAAATTAATTTTAAATGAGTTATTTGTTTCTTTTAAACTTTTACTTACTTTATGTGCATGTGTTAGTTGTGATTTCTGTCGCTGTGATGAACCATCATGACCAAAATCAAGTCGAGGAGGAGAGGGTTTATTTCATCTTACAGCTTGAGGCTACCATTCAAGTAAGCCAGGGAAGGATTTCAGGAAGGAACCTGGAGGCGGGAGCTGATGCAGAGAGCATGAAGGAGTGCTGCTGCCCAGCTTGCTCCTCGTGGCTTACTCAGGCTGCTTTCTTATATCCTCTGGGCCCACCAGTGCAATGGTACCAGCACCCGCAGTTGGCTGAGACTTCTCCCATCAGCCATCAATGAAAAAAACGCTCTGCAGACTTGTCCTCAGGCCACTCTTGTGGGGGCATTCTCTCAATTGAGGCTCTCTCTCTCCAGACTAGCTTGTGTCAACTTGAGTTTTTGCCTGCAATATGCCTACGTACCATATGCCTGCAGTGCCCACAGTTGCCAAGAGGGGGCATCAGATCCCCTGGGACTATAGTTCCAGACAGTTGTGAGCTGCCATGAGGGTGCTGGAAATTTAACCCTGGTTTTCTACAGGAGCAACAAATACACTAAACTGAAGTATCCTACCAGCCATCAAATTATTTTGAGAAATCATACTTAAACAGTAACTGCCAATAACAGACACAGGCTATGATAGAGAATATAAAGCTAATTGTTTTTTAATTCTGATTATGTCATGGATTTTTTTTTTTTTTGGTTTGAACTGTGCATAAAGCATTCAATACTGAAAGTATAAAATTGGAACAGGAAGCTCCACAGCTCTCACCCCAAACGCCAATGCAAATTGTGTAGAAGTTCATTAAGTTGTGTAGGCTTTGGGTCTTAATTTGGGTGTGTGATGTTTTTATTTCCTTGCCAAGCTTTTTATAATAAAGTTGATACAGTTAAAAAATTAATAAACATTTAAATTGCATCGCATTAAAACTCATTTTTTCCCCAAAACAAGATGATTTGAAAATACACCTTAGTCATCTCACTTCAGAAGTCTGATAGATGGCAAAACTGAAGAGATAAAATGGAAGAGAGAAACACAAGAGTAGAAATTTGTAGAACAGAATGAGAATATTGTCTCAAGAGCTGTCACCTTGGAAAGTAGCCCCCCCCAAACAATGCAAATGCCCCATCACTTACTGCGTACCACTGTGTGATTATATCAGTAATTTAAAAAGATAGGTAAAATAACTTTCCTGGAAAACAAAAAGTGATTTGAATTGGTGAATAGTAGTGAAAGCATTGTATCCCCTGCTTCACCCATGACCCACAAGCGCCAAATCCAAATATCTGGACTGTAAATTCAAAGCAATCTGAGATATACACCAAAACTTAAGATCTATAAACCATTGGAAGGTATAAAATGGTTGCTAGCAATTTAGCCAATCCACACAAATTAGCAATTCTGTCATGAAAGTGGTAAGGTACTAGTTCCAAGTATTTCTGAGGAAATGCAAATGAATAATCAATGCAAGGAGATTTGCATATCTGTCTTGATATAAATAGTAGGAAACTGAAGCCTCAATGAAACACTAATGTTTCCCTTCAAGTAAAAAGATACAATATTTGTTTTGATGGACGTTCTTCCTTACCAAACAGAGGCCTTCTTGTCTCCCTTTCCTGAGTTTCCTCTTGCCTTCTTGTCCTCATATCCTGACTTCCCTCTCAGGTCTCACCTTCTCTATGCATCACTGAAAGCCAACTTCCAGCCAATGCCTCATTAATTTTGGCACCTGGGGCTATTCATTGAAAATCAATGGCTTTCCCTTCAGCAGGTATGAATGTGCTGAGTAATTGAAAGGATCCACAGGGGCAGGCTGAGAATGCCAGGCTGTGGATGGGCTATTTTTCTTAACTATCTCAGATGTCAACCTGTCTTGCCACTGTGAGGGTCAATCTTCCTGCCTGTCTAGGCCCTTCAGATCCTATTTCCTGTAGAGCAATGATCGTTGCATCCTTCTAAGGCAGTGGTTCTCAACCTTCCCAACGCTGCAGGCTTTAACACAGTTCCTCACGCTGTGGTGACCCCCCCCACCATAAAATTATTTTTGTTGCTGCTTCATAACTGTAATTTTGCTGCTGTTATAAATTGCAATGTAAATATCTGATATGCAGGATATCTGATATCCAGAGAAGTTTCTGCTAATCCTTGCACTTGCTTTTTGTTAGTAGTCAGAGGGGCATGGAGGTCATTGCCCCTCTGACTACTTCCATGAGGTCATGGAACAGGAATGTGATAAATAGATCCAATCCTTGGCCAAGTCAACAGAAAACCCCGCCAAGGGGGCTTTAAAATATACACGACTAATTTAAAGTAAGGAAATGTATAGACTGGTGTTCCTGATTGGAGGCTGAATGATGGACTGTGCGACCTGTCACAGGGTGAAAAGAGGGCACCATGAGACCTGGTACCTTTGCAGCTGGCCCAAAAAGGAATCTTTATTATGCCTTCGTGTACAAGGCTTCCTTACTTTGAGGGAATGCTATATATGCAGAAAGCCACCTAACTCCTCTTGTTTAAACATACGGAGTTTAATCTTGCTTTTGACTAGCCCTTGAAGAGATGTAAATTACTGACATGTTGTGGATGGATGAGAGTGACCTGGATTCCATGACAAACAACAACAACAACACCAACAACCACTCAAAACCATCACTGGAGTAATGGGAAGCTGCAGAGTTTCATAGAGAGTTCCCAATGGAAAACCTGTTTCAAAAACAATAGTTATATGGATGAAGACTGTTGAGATGGTTCAGTGATTATGAGCCCTTATTGTCTTACAGAGGACCCAAGTTTGATTCCTAGCATCCACAACCATCCCAGAAACTTCAGTTCCAGGGCATCTAAGGTTTACTTTCTGACCTTCACAGAAACCAGGCAGGCAGGTAGTACACAGACATACATGCAGTCAAAGAATCCATACATATAAAATAAAATGAACAAATCTAATAAAAATTCACAACAATAGTTGTAAAGATGAAAAGCAAGCCAATAACCCACTATTTGGGGAGATACAGGGACAGAAGTTCAGGATTGGGGGTTGTCAAGTTTGGCAAATTAATGACCTGCAATTAAGAAGATGACCACATGGGGGCAGCACCCAGCTATGGTCAGTGCCACTTGCTTCCAAAGTAACAAATTAACTCATACTACCCCAAGGCAAGCATTTGTTCACCAGTACAAGGGTTTCTAATTTTGTTTTAAGGAAATTTCATGACCACAAGAAACTCATTACTATTTCTTCCCATGGTGTCATGTCAATAAAAAATGGAATCCATAGAAACTCCCTGTGGGCTTAATCATTTCCTCTCAATATTAGAAGATATATATTATTTCCCCTTCATTATATTTAGGGGTTCCTGTAGTTTTTTTAAAATGTTTTTTTCACACAACACATGTAGTTTTATGAAGATAAATCCTTTTGGATTCTTTATTATGCTTATATGACATTTTTTTTCTTAAATAGTTTTACTTCAGAAAAATTGGGAAACTTTCAAGCTCAAAACTTTATGAGTTGGTGACTAAAGAAATGGTTCAGTGGTTAAGAGCTGGTACTGCTCTTCCAGAGGTCCTGAGTTCAATTCCTAGCATAGACTTCAGGAATTTCAAAACCACTGGTAACTCTAGCTTAGGGGATCCAACTCCCTCTTCTGGCCTTCCATGTACAAACCTACCCACTAACACACATACATATGAATAAAACTAAGGTAAATCTTAAATAAAGTAAACACTTCATGAGTGGATTTTTTTTGTTACTGTCTCTTACCTACCAAAAATAAATCTTCTCTCCTTCTGGCGATGTCTACCTCTGTATGATATTAGCATACTGGTGTTTTTTATTTTGTCCACCATAAAACCTTCCCCATTTCTCACAGAAACACCCCTGCATTTTTAGTTTTGTGGTTTCCTACTTTCCATCAGCTTGGGTAGAGATGTCCTGGCATTGTGACTGAGGGCCACCCAGCCCTGCCTTCCAGGGACTGCTGCCTGCAATTCCAGGAACTCATCCTGGGAAGCTCATGCTATACTCTGGGCAGGAAGCCAGCATGTTCTGTATTTTATTGCATGGAATTTGCACAAGCCCTCTGTGTGAGCTGGGTCTGGTACTTATTTCCATTTGATCATGAGTTACACCAAAAAGGTTTAAGACACGGCCAAGGTCACACAAGACAAAGGCCCGCATTGCTCTTGACTGTAACATTCAGGGCTTTTTCTCCCAAGCACTGATGCCACAAGCCTCAAGCCACGTTCATTCCCCTTCATTGGTTCCCCAGATGCCCACAACGACCTATTCTAATTCCCACTTTTTATTTAGCATTGAAAATTCCCTTCCCTGTAAATACAGATGCTGTTTTCATTTCCCCTTTAAATCCTTTTACAGAAATCTTTATTTATAATGAGACCCTAATCTCTTTCCTTTCTCTTCATGTTCTCTCTCCTGCAATCTATTTCATGGTCTTCAGGCTTACACCCCCAGCCCTGTATCCCAATGCTCTTTCTGTTTCTTCCATGTTGCTGGAACATTTTCTTACTTCCCGGCTATACCCACCCATCCTCCACTGATGCCATGCTCAGCTCTGGCATCTGAAACACATCCCCTGAACTTCTCAATGCAGCCTGGCTGACCATTCCTCTGTTCATTAATACAGCATCCTTTATCCTTCTCTTTGGAACACTCCATGCAACAGCGAGCAAATTGATCTATTAAAACAATAGCAATGGCTCTCATGAACAGAGGTGCTCTGCCTCATATGCAGATGTGTTTCAGCTGTGATGGTGATGGACCCAGAGTGTGTCTTTCATAAATTTATTTTCAGTGAGAGAACTAGTGAATGCGGTAGAGAAGAGGGGTCCCTAAATCAGAGCCTGACCTTAGCTCAGCTCTAAAATTATGAATCCCAGAAAATGAAAGAATTGATTTATTGTGACTTTAAGCTTCCCTAGTATGCCTAGTTTACCAAGGGCTTAGAACAGTTCATCCCAACACAGATGGTATCAAGAAACATGACAGCCACAGACTATCATGGCAGCAGGTGCTGGTGACCGAGCTCTTGAGCATTCAACTTCACAATCTGCCCCTTCCCACCAGATATCAGCTTTTGTAAGAAACAGGTTCTTTTGCAGATGGTTTCTATGAGCAGGGACACGGGGTAGCGGTGGGTGCTTGCAGTGGACATACACAGTGAGTGGGGACACAGACTCCTAATGCAGGCGAATCGACAGAGTGTGTGTGAAGGTGAATTGGGATGCCGTCTAAGCAGAGATTGGGGAACCTGGCTTACTGCTCAGGTCTCCAAGCCTCTGTCTAAGCCAAGTCACTAAGACATCTGTGCATCCCCTCGCTTCTGAGCTCAGGGTGGGAAGAGTAGCATGGCACTAACAGTGTTTGGAACAATTAACCTTGGCCAGGGAGGAGGGATGGCAATGGATTCCATTGTAGAAATCTCGTGCATTTACTCCTTTATGCCTTGACTACTTTTTTCTATTCTGGGTAATGGCTTGGGGGAGTGGGGAAGTGGTAGCCAATGGCGGGGATGATATGACTTTAAGAACTTCAAAGTGGGTTAGTGTTCGACTTCATTCTTGCTTCCTGGATGCAGATGGCTGCCAAGATCTTTAAATCCTTCGTGTAAAGCTCTCTGCTGCCTGTCCCTGTATTCTCTCTCAATAGTCATCACTCTGGTGAACTACTATGAGCACAAATCATCTAACTTACTGTGACAACTTCCTCCCCAATCTCAACATCCTCAGGCTCAGCATCACCTAACGTGCCTGGCCACAGTACAACCCAGTGAGCATCTCTGTTGAGCTGGACCCAAACTCTTCATTGCCCCACCCACCCCTCTGCCCTGCAGGATACTCATCAGGTTCTGCATCAAGACATTCGCAAGGCAAATACCTAACAGGCTGCATCTATGCCCTCTAACCATGGGTAACAGTATCACTAACCTTTGTCCTTTATGTCATGAGCACTCAGTTGAAGGTGGGACCTTTGTGTCCTGAGTACTCTGTTGATGGAAGCCTCGTTTGCTTTGAGTTTGCTCCAACACTCACTGATCACATGCTTCTCTATGGAGATGAAAAGTACACAGAATTCTTCCAATAGTATACATTTCTGATATTTCTGGTTCTTTAGTCCTTACAGCCATCCCAGGTTTCTCTGGGATGGAGTGATAACTGCAGGGCAGATGAGAAAGCTAGCTAACTCTCAAAGCTTTTCAAGGGCTTCCTGACCTTCCAAAAGTCTATAGAGGGTGCTGTTGTTAGCTGTTGATGTTTAGCTTTAAATTTTAGTTATCACATTGGTGAAATGGTAAAAATCCAACTCAGCAGTCTTGAACATTCTAGAATAGCATATTTGTATAATGAACATAGCAGCTAGATTTTAGCATGCATTTACTCATGAGGTACCATGCGAAGCACCCGACTAGATTCTTATCTGACCCTTCAATTATCAAGTGAGTTGTACCTTGTCAATGTCAGCCTCATTTCATAGATGAACATGACCAAGGCTAGATAAGCTACAAGCTGTCCCAAGGCCACAGTTCACATGATTTCTACATGTGAACTCTCAGCCACTATGGAAGTTATTTTCTTTCCAAATATACCACATAATGTACTTCTATCAACCATGGTGAAATTGGTCTATTCTCGGAACTTCCCAGTCATGTGCTTTCTGCCATTCTCTATAGTTAAAGCCTACACAGCCAAGCCCCAGACTCCTTTCATCCAAACCTTGGCTCTCAGTGGTCTCGTGTCCACCTGAAGTGTATGCTAATTGCTGCTAATAAAGTTGCTCTGAAGCTCCTCATTCCCTGTTTTGAGATTTCTTTATTTTGTGGTTAATCTAAAAGGCAATTCCACACACATGTGGCCTTCCCTCTCATCTACCATAAGTACCTAGAGTAGTAGAGTAACACTTATGTGGCCCTTTCAGCTCTGTTTAATAGATACTAAGCCCTTTAAAGCTTTAGTAGCAACTGCATTCTTTCTTCTGCATGAAGTTGTCCCATTAAATGGATAACCAGGGAGGAGGCCAGAATAGAATCCAGACTCTGGAGCAATGCCCTTCTCACCCAGTACAGAATCTGTGAGAAGCTTGAGGGAGCACTCTGGATGAAGGAAAATTTTGGTCAGGTTTGAGACCTGGAGCAGCTGGAGACAGCTGCATTATAAAGACAGAGGGAACTAGACGGCAAATCAATACCCTCATGGAACAAGATGGCTGCTTCATTTCCAAAGAAGTTAATTTGGGTCACAGCAATTTTGCAGTTGTTTCCCCAAAGGACTGAAAAAAAAATGACCTAGCACTGTCTAAACTGCGTGCTTGGTTGCCAGAAGTGATTGTGTGTGTGTGTTTGTGTGTGTGTGTGTGTGTGTGTGTGTGTGAGAGAGAGAGAGAGAGAGAGAGAGAGAGAGAGAGAGAGAGAGAGACAGAGAGAGAGAGAGACAGAGAGACAGAGAGAGAGGGGTGCTTGCATGTGTGCTCGCATATGTGAATGTGAGTGTTCACATGTCATTGGTTTTGATTGGTCAAGAAGTGCAGTTTAGACAATGCTAAGTTTTGTGTTCAGAGTCTTTCATTCACACCATTTGGTGAGATCACTGATAACCCAAGTCACTGCAACTTACCTGTCCACCATAGAACCAGCAATCTCTTCTACATGGACAGAAAATCAACACAACCCAGCTGTATGGAAAATAAATGCTAGAAATGAGGGTCATAGGCAGTAGGGTAAGACCCTTGGACTTGAGGATGTTATGAATATAAATGATAATGAGACACTAAGCTTTGCAGCATGCATATAAATATCCAGCTGTGTGGACTATGTGAAGATCGCCCAGGAGACTCTACTGCCATATTGACTGTAATGTCTGGTTCTCATATTTGGCTACTGTTATTATGGTACTAGTATTAAAAATTTAATATATTTGGATCTTGATTTGTGAACAGTGTCTGGAATCTTCTATCAGCTCAAGGTGTTTTTATTCTTTTTATTTTTTGTGTATATATGCATTTGTATGCATATGTGTGCATGTGTATGCATGGTATTTTCATGTTTACTGTGCATTTCTATATAAAATAAAGGCTTATATTTGTGATTTATGTATCTAGAAATAATTTTCCATATTACTTTTGCTCAGAGTCATACTTGACTGTCCACAATTTAGGGTTATTGTATTATAATCAATTAGACATTTCCCGTGATCCAATTTTCTTTCTGTTTGAGTTTTCATGAATATTTATGTATGCTCTTGATTCTGTATGTCAGGATCCTGACAGAGCATGGAATCACTCCTATTAACAGGACTTAATCATGGTGCAATCCTTCAAACAGAGACATTTAAAGAGTTCTCTGCTGCTGCCTGAGACGATAAGCCAGAGTTAAATGTAGCCATACGATCATTTGTTGAAGATGTTTTGTAATGCCCCCCTGTCCTTACAAACTTGTTACTATCATTAAATCAAGGGAACTATTTTGGTAGTGTGAAAACTTCCTGAGGTCTGACTGGCAGTTTCTACAGAGTTAACTGAGAATTAACGAACTGAGAACAGTAGGAAAAACACCATTCTGCCAAGGATGGCACCACCATTTGTAAAACTAGGTACATGCTAGCCATTTGCTTTTTATTGCCAATAGAATTTCAGAATGGCTATAGAGCTACGATGCCCAAGAAAACTAACTGGTAAGGAAAAATGGGCAGCCAGCAATTACTGTTTTTTTTTAAACTGAAAATAACCCAAACTTTATATCTTGCTACAATGCTGTAGTATCAGCCTTGGATTAAGGCAGGACAGCGAGAGGGAGATGCAGACCACATGTCATCACTCTGGGGACCTCAGATCAGAGGGATCTGATGCCACTTGTAACGGCTGTGACTGTTCACTCCCGAGGTTCCTCTTGGTACCGGTTGCTCTGGAAATGCCGAGGAGCAGAGCAGATTTCACAGGTCTTTCAGTGTAGCCCCAAGACCCTTCCAGATAACTGTCTTTTCACATCATGCTCAAGAGCTACTTTAATTCTCTTATCCCAGAAGGAGCGAGCTGAATGACAATTCTGGTCTACCACTTGCCCTCCTGTAGAACTGTTGGTAAAACCATTAAATGCCTAAGTGACAGGCATGATAGATGTTGGCTCCATTGTTGCTGTTTAATGCAGGCAGACTAAGTGATTCTCGAAGATTAGATTTTTATGACAAGACTCCCCCTCTTCTCCATCATATCTCCATCATATCAGAACTGTTATTTGTCAAAGAAGCAGTATTTGGCCTTTGACTGTTATAGGAGTCTGACAGGGGGGAAAAAAATCCCTGGATTCTATTCCACCTTTAATAAACACATAAGCCTGAGCGTTACAAAGTTTTATTATAGGTGTTTGTTTTGACTTGGAAGTCTGACTTCCTGCGGGTATTCTAGTATTTGAAGTGAGTGTATAAAACTGCTCAATGCATTCATGTTTGTCTTCCCACAGAATTCTGGGAAATATTCCTGTATAAAATCCGATGAAAAATTTTTTCCATTTTCTTTCCACAGTTTTTTTCTTTTTCTTTTCAGTTTCAGTTTATAATTTCCTGTAATGTTGGGATTTGGAGAGGTAACTGACTAACTTTGAAAATAACCCTGAATGTAAATGATCTTACTCCTCTAGTTGAATCACTCTGGCTGACTGAATGGCTTAAACACAGCAAGAATTTATGCTTGGAAGAAATACACCTTGCCAACTAAAAGTGGAATATGGAAGATGACATTCTAAGAAAATTAAAATTGAAAGTAAGCAGAAGTATTCTAGTAAACAGACTTCAAGCCAAAATTGGCCAGAAAAGATACAGTCAGAACATACTGAAAAAGGAAACTATCTCTCCAAATAACATAAAATGATTGTGTGTATTCATTTGTGCATACATGCATATGCCTGTGTATGCCATGTGTGTTCACATGTGTACATGCATAGATGTGTGTGTATGTGTATATATGTATATATTGATGTATAGGTATACATGTTTACATATATATATACATATGTATATGTGCATGTATATAAATATATGTACATGCATGTATGTTTATATATATATGAGTATGACATATATATTTATTGTGGGTGTGCATGTATATATTGTATGCATATATGCATGTATGTATGCATGCATACATGTATGTTTATATGTATTTGTGTATACATGTTTGTATAAATATATGGAGAGAGCCCCTAATATCTAAATAAAATATTCAATAAATCAATACATGTGAAGATTTAAACCTCCTATGTAGAAAAACCACTAGTTATTTGTGAAGACTCTACAGCAGACTTCTCTGCCCCTTACTTTGGCTGGTACCCAGTGACTTCTTTTCAAACAATGACATATTGAAGAAGAAGGGGAAAGGCAATTTTTCCAGTGGAGAAAATAGATAAATAGCAATTCAGCCAGATGATAAAGTAAATATCACCAGTTATAAATCAAGCTGAGACTCTGTGCCTTTGATGACACCTGATGAAATTGACAGCTCACCTTGGGAACTTTCTTCCCCCAAGATTGTAATGCCAACATATAAAACCCAGATAAGTTACACAAATAATAAAACCATCCACAATATACCTCAGCACTGCTTTGCAAAGACCTCAAGGTCAAGAAAAAATAAGAAAAGTGAGATAAATTGTGATAGCTAAAAAGGGGCCAGTGAGTTATATATATTAAACACCTCTGCATCCTGTGTGGAACCTTGAGTTGGGAGACAGGCATCATTGTAGTCAACAGAGCATGTCACTTTGACAGGATCCATGATCGCCCTCTGGGGTGTGTCTCTGAGGGACTTTTCTGACTGGAGACAACCCATATTAATTGCAGGCAGCATCTGTCCACAGCTTGAGACCTCAGAGGGAAGAAGGATGAGGATGCTGGCTGAGCCTCCTGAATCCCCGATGCCGACTCTGGTTGCTTCTGTCACTGCACCTTCTTCATGATGACAAACTGTGCACCTTCAAACCATGAGCCAAAATAGGTCCTTCCCTCCTGAAGTTGCTCTTGTCAGGTGTTAGGCCACAGCAAGAGACACAAGAGACTTAACAGACTGTTGTATAAAACTGAGAAATCTGAACAATGTGTGGATTGTAGTTACTAACTCAATATAACATTTGCTCATTGATCTCAAATGTGTCCCATCCTCCAGAGGACCAGAGTTCACATCTCAGCACTCGCATCTGGCAGTTCACACTATCTGTAATTAGAGTTCCAGGGAATCCAATATTCTCTTCTCACCTCTGTGGGCACTCACACAAGTGTGGCACATATTCACATAGATACACACACATACATATACATATAAAAACATTTTAAAAAATACATAGTAATGGGAGAAGCTGTAGAAAGAAAAATTTATAAGTATTTTTATACTGTCTTTCCAACTTTTTATATCTAATGCTTTATACTCTCTAGTATAGGAAAGAGAGAATTATACTCCCTAGTGTAGGAAGGAGAAGGAAGAAGAACTTGGGTTTGGATTTTAGGTGAGCCAATGTATGATGTCTGTCAAAAGAAATACTAAAATAGTATTTACTTTGGGTAATGGAAAAGTGGCTTAGTGGTTATATGTATTTTCAGGTCTTGCAGAGGACCTGGGATTGATTCCCAGCACACACATGGAAGTTCATAACCAACTGTTAATTCCAGTTTTAGGAATTCAGTGTCCTCTTCTGGACTCTTCAAGTGCTGCAGACACATGGTGCACATACATACATGCTGGATAAACACTTAATACATATATAATAACAAAAGAACCTTAAAGTAATATTTGAACAAACATTTGATATGTTCATTCAACTGATTATCTTTAAATGAATATTTTACAAATATTATAATTATTAAATATTTAAATATAATAATTTAAATATATAAATATTTAAATGAATATTTTAAAAAATAATAAAAAGGCCAATAAATTAATTTTAGCTTCATGATTGATAATAGTGCCATTAATTTAAAAAACATACAAGAAAAAAGTCTCACATGCAGAAAATGTCATGTGGTAAAAATACCAGTGTATGTGACATTTACTATAATGAGTGTGTGTTTATCATCATAAATTGATTTTTTTCCTCACATTTCCAACTATTAAAGAATTATATTTCATAATAAATATATGAACATCACAAATGGCTATAGATGATATTCTATATCTTATGGATTTTTTAATTAAACTGTACCATTTTACACAAGTATTAAATAAAGCATTAGATATACAAAGTTGGGAAGACAGTCTAAAAATCCACTCCATAGCATTCTTCATAGAGGGTGTGGTTATGAGCTTGGCCTGGAGCTTGAGAACACCATATGCACTGCAGTAGAAATGCAGCAGCCATCATGGTAGCAACTCTTCTAGAAAGTTCAGAAGGAAGTTCTGGGGCCCTGTGTGCCCAGAAAGTGAACTAGAATTATAGAAACAGCCTTCCCTTTTGAGTAAGCCACTGGGCTGTGCTTCATTTTGTTGCTAAGGTATTCCTTCCTAAGAGCATTGGACATTCATTCATTCATTCATTCATATGAATGATTGCAATTATTTTGTAAACTCTTTGTTAGAAGGCTAATACTTGCCAAAGAGATTAGTACACATTAACCCCATAAACTCCTCATCAGGCCTAATGATAATCAACTCACAGCTCATCTGATTTTATTTAAATGTTCATCCTTTGTATTCTTTTCCACCAACCATCATATTGACATAATACTACTACAAGTATAACTGGTAGACATAGATATGTAGCATCATAGATACATAGTGTGATGGTTTATATATGCTTGGCCCAGGGAGTGGCACTATTAGGAGGTGTGGCTTTGGTGGAGTAGGTGTGTCACTGTGAGCATGGGCTTAAGACCCTCATCCTAGCTGCCTTGAAGTCAGTCTTCTCCTAGTAGCCTAAAGGTGAAGATGTAGAATTCTCAGATCCCCCTGCACACTGCCATGCTCCTGACTTCATGATAATAGATTGAATCTCTGAACCTGTAAGCCAGCCTCAATTAAATGTTGTCCTTTATAAGACTTGCCTTGGTCATAGTGTCTATTCACAGCAGTAAAACCCTAAGACACATAGTATCTGATGAATAATACTTTTTCTTGATAAAAACATTCATTGTCTATAAAATTATTAAATCAGTAAATAATGGCAAGTGCCTTTTGGAAAATAGGCTATAAAATACTCGGGCATAATTTCATACTGTTCAGCCCTTGGGTTAGAGATAATTGAATGTTCATAAATTGCCAAAACAAAAACAGATTTTATATAATATATGGTGTTCAGAATGCTTTTATAAACATAATTAAAGTATGCACAGTGAGTGCAAGCTGTAAATCTAGCTCACAATCCACATAATCCTGTATAAATGATCTTGGCATTCTACAGCTGTTGTTGCGCTTTAATGTATGCAGACAGCTCAAAAACTAGGGATGCCTTTGTTTTTCTTGGGAACTAAGACAAAGAGGACCCATCCCTGAACTCATGACAATTTTCAATATTTTTTTTTACCAGTTTTATAATAGCAATTCTACATTCTTTAAAAGTTTTAGAGATGCATACACCAGTAGCCTCATCCCTGAACAGACAAAAGGCTCCCGTGGTCCCTTACCATCTTGGCATCATTAGAATTCTGTGTTCTATCCTCTGCCCAAAGGCCTTTCTACCCTTCTTATTATCTGTGACTACTGGGACATAACTTTGTTGAAGTCAAAGAATTTGCTTTCTGTGGTCCCCAGTGCCACATGGCTGTGTAAGCTTGGGTGGACGGATGGATTTGAGCCATTACAACCCGTGGTGTCCTCAGTCTGCAACCTTCCTTCAGTTCTCTCTCCTTCCACATCAACTCCTAAAGCACACACTCCTTACATTCCAGTAGCTATAACATCCCCCTAAGGCTCAAGGTTCAAGCTTTACTGAGTTAATGTAAGATAGCAATTTTCTTCACATATTTTTCTTACAACAACTTGTTGGCTGCTGTCTTCTAAAATAAAACTGTGGGGATTTTCTTGTTCAACTGTAGCTTTTGCTCTCTTTTTGAGTTTTGTTTTAGTAGGTGTGTTTGTTTAATGAGCACACAGAATAGTGGGTTTTGTTATGGAATTACCATAATCCCTTTTATGTTGGCTCTCTCTCCTCCCCTCCCCCATCCTCCCCACCATGTTCTCCAGCCCCTTTCTTTCTGAAAGCAGCCCCTGCTTCCATGTCACAAGTCCTCTCTCTGTTCCTTACACAGGCTTTTCCTTTTCATGGCCGTCTTTCTAGCCTTCCAGTTTTGTGACATGTACTTCCCCATATATGCGGAAAAACACATATACCAAAATCTTGGATTCACACATCAAAGCATTTGCCTCTTTCTAAGTCTGGGTTAGTTCCCTTAATATAATAATTTCTGGTTGTGTCAATTTTCCTGCAGTGTTGTGGCATCATTTTTCTTTACAGTTGAATGAAATCCATTGCACCACATCTCTTTTCTTCATCTATTGGTGGACATGGAAAACTGACCCCCTTTCCTCTAATGAAATCCCTTTGTCAGCTCTGGTCTTTGCTGCTGATCTTCCTGTTAAGGAATCTCGCCAACCACTCTCTTGTACACAGCTTCTTCCTGGGGAGAGTGCTTTATTTCCCCCTGTGCACATCTTAAATTGTATATGGCTATGTAATGCACAGCATCGATATGCATATCCTATTTCATCTGAGCATAGACAAGTCCTGAAAATAAAGATGAACATTAATATTAAGATACCCCTATGTCTAACACAGTCCTGCTGCATATTGTACGTCAATCTGATTTACAACAAGGACCTGCTCAGATACTTAAGGACCCACTCATGGTTTGTTATTTTATATTGTATCAGTCACACCTACTTATGGGACTGGTAATAATAACCCATGTGGCATTTGCTCTAAAAATAAATATGCTCTCTGCTTTTTTTGAAACCACTATCTTTCGGGTAATGTTTTTAGATTTACTAACCTTAGTGACAAAAGTGTATTTTCTGCAAATGTAAGAAAGCAAGGGCAGTGATGCGGAGAGCTGACCTCTGGTCTCATTGCTGAGTGATGGGAATTGGTAGTCTCATTGTCAGGAAAAGCCAGACTCTGGAGATTATACATGACACAAGTCACACAGCCCATCTCGGGGGCCATGCAGAGCCTGTGCTGGGGTTGTTACTATATGGAAAAGGAGGCCATGGGTCACCGAGCTTATATTTGTCTCCGAGGTAGGCCAGGGAAGTGGTTTTCCTGTGTTGTCAGCCAGTTTTAGAATACTCAGGATACCCAGGGCAACCTATAGCTTCGACTTTGTGCCTTTCCGGAGCCTGCTCCACACACTTCCTTCATCGATGACTAAAGGAGCTGCAGGTGTCTACACTTCGCTCCCCACCTTATCTCTGCTCTCCACAGATGCCCACTAAATTCCCCTTTGGCTCCTCTCCAGCATTAGCCCTGGAAAATCATTCACAACTGCTTGAGAAAATTGACATGTATTTTCTGATGGCAAAAGTAATATTTATCTGTAGGGAGCTTAGAAGAGCCAAAAAGCAAGCATTAGATCCTAGGAGAACACTTAGGTGCCTTGAATGAAATAATTCTTTTACTTTTATACGAGGGCTACCATGAAATCACACATTCTTGGCAAGTGTCATTGGAACTCCCACATAGCTTCCTGGCAGGCAGCTATACCGCATTGCATTGGGTCATTAGACAGGGGGCTTCCGGTTTTTGTTTTTTTTTTTCTTCTCATAAGAACAGTATAACATTTTTATATGTTTATGACTGCCTGCATTTTGAATTTTTTCCTTAGAAATAGAGCCATATATTGGAACATATGCATATTTGTATTGATACAGTGGTTTCCCAAAACATTTTACTAGTTTACAATATTGCCAGAAATTTGAGAGTGTGTGTTGACTGTACGCACAGTGTCTCAAAATTCTTATGAAGGAAAATTGAATGTGACTGATTGTTCTCTGTTTTCTACTTTCTCTTCTCCTCCTTTTCTGGTATCCCAGCAGACAAGGCTTATTCCTGTGTAAAGGGGAAAGTCCAAATTCAGTCTGTCTGTCTACAAAGTTATTCATCACTTTGATTCCTTCCCTCATCACGTGAGTGGTCGATACCGCCATGCGAGGTTAGCTCTCACTGCATCCAATATCCCTGAGCAGACTTCTCCTTCCGTGTTAGTAAATGGAAAGGAGAGAATTGCATCTCAACAGATGTTCTCTGACCTCCTCATAGGTACCAGTGTATATGTGTGCACATGTGTACATATATACATACACACACGCACACACACACACACCCCACAAAGGTAATAAAGATAACATTTTTGATTTTTTTCAATGCTCAGTTTGTTCCTTCTCATCTAGCTTTGTTCTCATACTCTTCTTGTAAGCCCTACTTCCTAGAACCAGGCATTGAGCCCAGGGCCTTGTGTTTGTTAGGGGAGTGTTCCGTTACCCAGCTTTACTCCCAGCTCTCTTTTTCTTTTTTCCTTTGAGGTGGGATCTCACCCAATCACTTTGGCTAGCCTGGACTCCCTTTTCCATTTTTCATGCTCCTGTGTCAGCCTCCCAAGACAGAAATGTGTCTCTTCATTTCTTTGTGCCCATTCCTTTTCAACTCCCAGCATGCTCCTGGACTCTAAAATCCTTTTTTCCTCTAAAGGGCTTTTCCTTAGCTCACTAGTGAGGAACTACTGATAAATAAAAACCTCTCTTTCTGAGACTCACATCACGTGTCCTGAATGACCTTTAATGATCTTAAATCCGACTCCGTCTAAATCTTTCCTTGTGGTCAGAGTCACTGAGAGGAATGAAAATTTCGGCCAACTTCAGCCTCAACATTCTGACAATGACTCCAAAAACATGACAGTAGAGGAAGGAAACGAGGGCTTGGTGTGGTCAGAAAGCACATGGAAGAAAGTAGTAACCTTCCAGCCTGTGGTCATAGTCATAAGGACTACACATAAAGAGAGGGGGAAATGATACAGTGTCAGGGAGAATGAGGAGAGCAGATGACTGTTATGGCAGTCGGACGCCAGCAAATATCAGATGCTACTAAGTCTCCCTTTTGATTTGTTTAGTTGGCTCACATTAAATACCAGTTTGTGTTAAAAACAGTACGGTAGATGAGATACAGATAGTTCATTGTTATTAGAAGAAGCCAAAGACCTATGGCAATAGATGCCAGTGTCTGAACAGGAAAAAGGTCTTCAAGAGACTTAGGAGCAACAGTGCATTGTGGGTATAGCCATCAAATAGTATCAAAAGCAGCAGAAGCTCCAAGGGCTTGGTCCCTAACCCGGGGAGGCTGCATGGCTGGGGCAAGGTCTTGGCGAGACATGGATGATGGTCCTAGAGTCAATTCTGATTATGTTTAAATAATAAAAAGTAAGGCTGCTATAATGGTTTGTCTAAAGAGTATTTGCCAATCTAAGATAAAATGTTCTTCCAAACACTGTAATTTGTTGCTCTGTAAATATCAGTCTCTGTTTGGGAGCTTTGTAACCAATGTAAACTGAATGACGCCAGATCAATTCAGGTTTCAAACAGCCTTGATCCCAACAGACGTACCCATCACAATTTCCTGGAATAATAAAATGACTCACGCTGTTCTCCATCCTTCGAAGACCTCAAGGGAAGAAACTAGAAGCATATCTATCAAATACCATCCAAACACTGCAGAGGATAAGCTCTAAAGAGAAAATTACTTCCATTCTAATTAAGTTGCCTGAATCTGAAACCCAGACAGAGTAAGACAAACCCAAGGAGAGTCTCCTTCATTAGTGTAAGATTATCATGACATCTCCCATGGAACTGGCAGCCACAGGGCTGACCGAATCATTCCGTTCTTTTCATACCAGCAGTCAGCCAAATCAATACAGCAGTGAATCCTGTCAGTCTGTAAGCTGGACTTAATGATAAGACCAGCACACCTTCTCCAGAAATGTTGTGTAGCTATAGAGAAGAGTGGGCAGCAGACAAGGATCAACTCTCTAAAACCTGGAAGCTTCAGTGGGCCTGAGTTTGAACAGGAAGTCACACTTGTGACCCACTTTGCTGTGGATGATGGTACCTCTAAGCTGGGCCTGGAAATGTGCATTTCTGACAGAGACACCGAGGCTTTCAACCGGGATAGTTTAGTGTTTAGGCCCTGAAAGCTCATCAAGGAAATTAAATATGAGGTGCAGTAGAGATGGCACAAGCTAGGAAAAAAGAAAGATTAAAATGAAACTTGCACTTAGTGGTTCATTATCCTGAATATCACACATTCCCAATATTCCTGTCTTTGGCTGATTGGTTAGTTTAGTTGGACAAATGCAGCCTTTTGGATTATGGGTTCCTTGAAGTCTTCGGGAGGAAATTGAACTTTCCCACTGAGATGAGGGACCATCTTGTTTCTGCTTCCGTTCCACAGAAGCTAAAATGCTCAACAAGTCGCTCCTTCCGTTGGCATTTCAGGAACTGACAGGATCACAGCTTCTTCATTTTATTCTCAATAATTAAAATATCTATTTTTATGTATAAAGGAGTTTTGTTGGTATGTATGGTATGTCTGTGTACCATTATGTACCTGGTACTTGCTGGGATCAGAAAAGGTCATCATGTGGGTACCAGGAAATAAATCTAGGTCTTCTGGAAGAACTGTAAGCTCTCTTAACCAATGAGTCATCTCTCTTACCTCTGCTTTCCTCATTTGTGCATAATGAAACATTTAATATACACAAAACAATTTCAATAAATGTTTAGTAAAAAAATTTGGAGATCTTATATAATGGGACAATCCCATTCTTGGTTTCATTGATGTATAATATGCTCTTGAAATTCTATGGATAAAATGAGCAAAATCATCACTGTAGTTGGTGCCTTAAGTCTGGACTCTACTCTGTTTGCCCTGAGGATGTGAAGCTTGTCACCCATTACATTCAGAAAGTAAAATTCTAATTTTGTGAAAGTCTACATAAGTATTACAAAGTAGATTATTCTGAACTTAACAGTGAAAGTTGACAGTCCTGAAATCTAGACTCTTATTCTTTCATAAAATGTCCTTTTTATACACCTCACATAATTGCATAGTCAACATCATAAGTTCTGAAGTACACTTCTGGGTTTATGCCCCCTCTAATCTTTATTAATGCTACTCAGAAAAGTTGCTTACAAGAATGACTATAATAATGGCTTTGTAGTATGAATGTGATGATTAATCAGATAAGTACAATAAACTGTAACTTTACATGTTGTTGAATTTATCTTTTGATGATTTTGTCTTGTGTGTGTCTGTCACTGTGTGAGTATGCTCACGTACATGCCAGACCTAGGGAGGCCAGAAGTAGGTACTGGATCCCTGGAGCTGGATTTATACATAGCTGTCTGTTGTAGGTGCTGGGAGCATAAGTCAGGTCCTCTTCAAGAGCAGCAAACACTTTTAAATCCTGAGTTGTTCTTTGTGTGTGTGTGTGTGTGTGTGTGTGTGTTCCAGAAAGGAAATTGTTAAGAAAGTGGTTTATGTTTGTTGGATAATGAATACATTGAGCATGGAGAGCCTTATCTCTCAGGGCAAGTGTTAAAGATGAATGTGTGTAACATAGACATTAGGGAATCAGGACAGGGTTTCCTTTAAAGTAAAGCCATCCTGCCTAGCAATCCCACAACAACTGAACATCTATGGAGATACTACTTTGTATGGAAAAGATACAATATTATATCAATTTAGGCTAAGAAAACACACCCATGCTTTCTAAATTCTGCCTGAAAACTTGGATAACTGTTTCCCACAAAGCAGCCAAAGTTTTCACCAATGGGCAGTTTTCTGAACAATTGTTAATTAACATAGCACCACTTAGACATACACATTCCTGTGCACACAGACATATGCCACTCTTACAAGAAGAACATCCTCTCCTTATTGAAATTAGTAGTTAATATATCGGGAGGAGATAATAAAACAAGTAGATCTTAACTTCCATTCTGTAATGGTGTTTTTGAACTCACGGTAAATATATGTAAGTTTACCACATTGAATCCAATCTAGACTCTTCTATTACTATTTCCTGAACTGTTCTTGCTCTCTGGAGTCAGCCATATTCTCGGAGTCCACCCCAAGGGTCTGCTGCACTTCAGTCAGGTGGGCAAGGATTCTGCACGATTAAAATGTACTGTGTATCTCTGACTCTGTCTCTGTCTCTGTGTGTGTGTGTGTGTTTGTGTGAGTGTGTGTGTGTGCACACGCGCGTGCGCGCCAACTGGGGTGAGAAGAAGATGTCAGACACCCTGCAGCTGCTGGTTGTGAGTCTCCCTGATGTGGGTGCTGAGAACTGAACTGAGGTCTGCTCCAAGGATAGCAAGCACTGCTAAGCTCTCCCTCCACACCCCAAAATCTGCGTTTACACAAGCTCATTGTGTCTTCAAGACAAAGAGCTGGAAGTCTACAAATTAAGTTAAAGATGGTGCTATGACTTATTTGAATGATGTTAAGTATTTGAGAGAAAACAAAGACCCTGGAGGCACCCTACGGTTAGAGTAAGGAAAATGTGGGTAGGAGCAGTTCCTTATCCATTCATTTATTTTTATAATGACCCAGCCCTTAAGATTTCAACAAAATGGGGATTTAATGAAAGACTCTTGCTTTTTCTACTCCCCACACTTTTCAACCTTTCCTGCAATAAAACAACCATAAAATTGGAGTGGAAAGCTTTCCTGAGTTTATCTTGTATAATTAGAGTGATTTCATCTATTAAACCTCCCAGAATTCCTTAGCAATTGGCTGCAGTTGAAGCCTGGGCCATCAGAAGCCTCCCTTGCAGCAGGTTCACTCTTTCAGGGTGGAAATCAACAGGAAGGCCCCAGGTTCCTGAGAAAGGAAGCAACTGGGTTGTCTTGCTGGCTCCAGAAGAAACCTGTGAGACTGAGGAGGTCAGTTCTCGGGGGAACACGTTGTTACTGATTGAACACGTTGTTGTTACTGATTGTCACTTGGTAAAACCTTGAGATTGTTGGGGAAACAGAAAGAGCTAGCTCAGAACTCATAAGGGGAAGTTTTAGATTACAACATGTATGACCCAGGTCTAAACATAAGTGCAGAAGGAAATGAGAGTCACGGTGAAGGACTCAATGCCCTCTTCTTGCCTCTGTTGCCACCTGTGCACACTTCAATCATTCTAGATTTCCCTAGAAGATTGGCAGAACATTTTCTTTTTTCTTTTTTCATAAAATGTAATGTTTTTATTTTTTTATTTTTATTTTTTTTATTTTCTATATTTTTCCAAATGATTTCCCCTTTCCCAGTTCCTCCCTCCCCGAAAGTCCCATAAGCCCTCTTCCCTCCCCCTGTTCCCCATTCAACCCCCTCTCGCTTCTCTGTCCTGGTATTCCCCTACATCCAGTGACAGAACATTTTCTAAATGGAGCTTGTGTTTAGGGATCTTGACTACTTCCATTGACTTTGAGAAACAGTACTTTTATTAGTACTTTTCTCTGGTTAAAGGATGTGCCATTCTGAGATCACGTACAGAATTAAAGGGTTTATGTTCAAGGTTGTTCAGCTTGGCGTGTTTTAAGTAAGATATCGCTGTACCTGGCTGGGCAGTTGGAGCAGCTGGGTGGGGAGACTTCCTGATGCAGACTGACACTCTGGAAGAAAAGCTTGGGAAGATTAACATAAAACTACAGTTCTCTCCCATACTCTCCAGCCAGACTTTATTTGCTCAAAGAGTAGATAGTTTCTAAATCCTTTTTATAAGTTCCACAGGTGGCTTGCTTTCAAGCCTGCCTTTTGTGTGTTTATTTGCTTGTTTTGTTTTGCTTCACGGAGGCACTTAGGTGCAGAGGCAGCAGGGATTTCAGTAGCTGAGCGTGAGGTGAGGCTGTTCCCGCAGCACTCACAGTCTAAGCAGCAGC
Source organism: Tokudaia tokunoshimensis (assembly GCA_036184795.1). Lineage (NCBI taxonomy): Eukaryota > Metazoa > Chordata > Mammalia > Rodentia > Muridae > Tokudaia > Tokudaia tokunoshimensis. Next base: position 75,217,369 of record BTHU01000008.1, on the reverse strand, counting down.
TCCGGGGAGACCAGCAGGTATTTGGCTGCAAGCCCAGTTGTCTCCCTTGCTGTCAACAAACTTAACAAATTGCTTATTTCTCTACCCAGCTTTTTTTTTCTTTCTTTTTATCATCCTCTTATCTCAACTCACACATAGTCACAGTTTTTAGCAGTGGTTTTGGTTAAATCAGAGCTAAAGTATTAAGCCCACCTATACACTCTTGTATATTTAAATTATCTCTCCAGAGTATCACTTCATTGACCTTCACACTTTTGTTTCCGTCCTGGGTGAGTCATTTTATGTCTGTCCTCTGAGATGGCAGCCAAGTCAATGCTGAGCTCCGGGAAGGTCTCTGTCCTTGTAGCTGATGTTATACATCGGGGTTCCAGGAGACTGTACTCCTGTGTCCTGGTGACTGCTGGGTCCCTTGGGAACGCCAGAACTGGCTGTTTTCCCCGGCAAAACTAGTGAAGAATGGATGGAGACACCGGAGGTTTCTCCCTACACGTGCCTGCACTAGGAACTTTCTACCCCACATCACAGAGTCTGTCCGGTACTGTCCATCATGGGTGTGGGAATGGTGGTTGGTGAACAGCATAGGGCTGCAGCTTGTGTGTTACGGAGGTGAGAACTGAGCAGTTTCTCTAGTCACCGAACAAGCACCTCCCTTGCTCTCCGGAAGGGAGACATTTAGACAATGGCTGTCTTTCTGCCTCTCTTTGTTCTGATATATGGGAGCAGAGGAAGGACTTACTTATGCAAATTCTACAATACTAACCAGGTGTTGGTGTTTGCTAATATGACAGTTTTCCTCTGCAGTTTTGAAAACTCCACATTCTCAAAGCAGTATAGTATGCTAGTTAATGTCTGGCCACCGGGTTGATTTCCATGTAGTCAGTCACATTGCCTCAATTTCTTTCACAGTTTCATCTGTGGGGTAATATGAGGATGAACTGGAGTGGGTTGTCAGTAGGCACTCAGTGTACTTCACACATCATCGGGGAGTGTGTCAGGCATGGGTATGGAGAGAGGAAACCTTCGAGGGCTCCTAGGGGAACACTGTGCATCTCAGTGAAACCCAGCTCTGTGGGCAGGTAAAGAATTAACTCCCTGATTAGATCTAGAGCAGGGCTGTTACAAGGCAGGTTCTTGATGCTAGGACAGTACAAATTTCTAAACACAATGCAGCTGAGTTCCTTTAACTCTAGCCTACATATGCTGATTAGAGGCATGGTGGGCTATCTTAAAGAGCCTACTTAGTTGCTTATCATAGTGTCCAAGTCGAAAACTAGGAATCTACGACTACTCATTATTACAAAGCACAAACCAGCAGATCTTCACACTGAAAAGCGTACTACATGCTTCTCAAGATAGAAACCTCAAGTTTAACTTCAAAATATTCTGCATGGGACTGGGGAGATGGCTCAGTGGGTAAGAAAACTCAAGGTTCAGGCATGAGGTCTGAGTTTGAATCCCAGGAAACCATCTAAAACCTAGGCAGACCTATAATCCCAGCATGGGAGTCAAACACTAGTGGATCCAGAAAGTTTGCTGGTAGCCAGCCTTGCCCAATCAGTAAGCATTCAATTCAGTGAGCTAGCCTCCCCCAAGCTAATAGGCAGAGAGCTATAGAAGACCCTAATCCTACTCTTGCCTCTGCATATGTGTACATGGGTGTGCATGGCTGCATTTTCTAATAGGCCAGATACACACATACATCACACACAAAAGAACTAAACATTGGAGTACTACTATATGCTTTGGAATGACAAAGGTTGAAATACTCAGTGTATTCTTAGCACACTACAATGTCAACTGCATTTGTTTCCATGCGATCCTTGGCCCCAAGTGCTTGTATGTTAGAAGATCTGAATCTATTCGTTCTTACTCCTTTAGTCTTATTTGGTACATTTTAGTTTTGTAACATTTTTATTGCATTTAGTCATCTTAATGCATATGTAGAATTGTATCTAAAAATTGTTACTTGTGATAGGCAGTAGGGGCACTTTTGAACTTCCATCTCTAGTCACCTACCTCAGTCATTGTAATTTCTATCTGGAACATAACTTTCTTAGTTATTCATATTACTAATTAGATAACATGCTAAGCCACCTCTACACTACGGTCCCCCTGAAGCCTGAAATGGGGTTGACATGGAATTCATTCATCATTCCTTGGATTTTTTCCCCTTAGGCAACCTTTTTATTCTTTTTGTATTTTTTCATTTTTTTATTTTCCCCTTATCCCTTTTTCATTTATTTTTAAAATTTTTATTTGTTTTAAATTTTTTAATTTCTTTTATTGTCTTGTTTCTTTTATCATTTTTATCAATGTCGTCTAGAGCTTAAGTGTTACAGCACATCAGCAGTCAGTAGGTTTGCTTTTTTTAAAATTAGTGTTTTGTAACTGTTGGACTCACCTCATGTTTATTAGACCATTAGCTCGTTGATATGTGTGGCACTTTAAGTAGCATAGCCTCAGAAACAAGCTCAACAGAGCAGATCTGGCACATGGATCTGAAGCATTGACTATGTGTTTGACTTAGCATGTTGTAGGTACTCCAGGTCTCAGGAACAGGAAAATGAGCAAAACGGCATGTTTCCTGTGGTCTTAGCATTGGATTCTTGAGAAGGAAGTATTTTAAGTGAATATATAAAGAAATAAATCTTACTTCTAACAATAACTGCAACACAAAATCCACATTTGCCAGAAGTAGATTACCACGGTGAGGGCTAAAGTAAGAAGCTCAAAGAGCGTTTCAGAGGCAGGCGTGGCAGAGATGGAACTTGAAGGATAAACAGGAATCACACTCCAGTGCTGGCTGTCTTCTTGGCTTTAGGGACATAATGTGGCAGGAGAGAGAAGCTTCTTTGGAAATGAGAAGGAGATAGGAATTTTTGCAACAGGAAAGCAGATTGCTCCAGACCAGATCAGCAATTTTTAACTGTCCTGGAACTCACTCTATAGACCAGGCTGGCCTCGAACTCAGAATCTGCCTGCCTCTGCCTCCTACGTGCTGGGATTAAAGACATGTACCACCACTGCCCAGCTTAACAGGTATTTTTATTGTGAGTCATAGCAGTAGCAAAATTACAGTGACGAAGTAGCAATGCAATAATTTTATGGTTGGGAGTCACCACAACATGAAGAACTATATTAAAGGGTTGTAGCATTAGGGAGGTTGAGAACCACTGTTCTAGAGTCTTTAGTCTGGATTTGAGTTGGGAATTGGCTCCATGTTTTCAGTTTTACTCCAGAAACTTCCTGGTGCTACTGTAAAAACTTGTTCCCATATTAAGAAAAGCCTCCAAAGTTGTTGGACTATTTTTCATTCATATTAGAAACAATAGACCATCTACTAAAAATATGGAGTTACTGTTTTATTTACAGAGCTCTTGTCAGAGGAAGAAGCTCATACCTGCCAATTAAAAACATTCCATGTTGAATGTAGTTTCTCAACCAAGCAAAGCAAATCTAAGTTTTCTAGTTGATGTTACAATTGGCTAATTCTCCATGGAGTCTATATATCACATACTAAAGAGATCAGATTATTTAAGTATTGATTATTCCAAGATCACTGTGATCTAATAACTTCTTTAATTAGATAATAACAACTTTCTAAATATCATGGCAGATTATAGTTATTTATGGCAGAAAGGACTCCATGCCTGATTCTTTAACATGTAGCTGGTGATGGTGGTTTTGAATGGATCTGGCTTATAAAAAATATACATGGTTCATGGGTTTGTTATGCCCACCTTACAGTTCAGTGACACTTGAAGTTTTCTAAAGCACTTTTGTGTTTCTTGTGTGGTATTGAAAGTCTAGTTTTAAATGTCATTTGGCTTAGAAGTAATTTGAATGGAAGGGCATGTATTTCATAGAGCATAAGATAGTATTTAATAACAGTCATGAAGTTAACTCAGAACTGAAATCAATTTTTTAGGTTGTGACTTGCATTAAAAAGAATAGAGATGAATAAAATAGAGCACAGTAAGAATACTTATTTATTTTTATTTATGAGTGTACCTGCCTGTAAACATTATGCATGAAATTCCTGCAGAAGCCAAAAGAGGGCATTGGAACCTCTAAAATTAGGGTTATAAGTAGCTGTGGAAGCAGATGCTGGGAATTGAACTCAGGTCCTCAGAGCTAGAACAGGAAGTCCATTTAACCATTGAACCATCTCTCCTGTCCCTTGTGTGATTCAGGTTTCACAGACATTTGTTTCAGGAGCATTTAAGGTAGCAAAAATAAAACACTACAATAAAGTATGTGAACAATGTTGGTTTTACAAAAGGCTCAGCTAGTTGGGCAGGAACTGTGATTCTGCCGTCTGGTAATCAAGCTTTGAGCTACCCACCTCCCTAAAAAGACTGCCATTTTTTTTTTTTTTCTAAAACGAGGCTGGTCCTAACAAGAGACTCCTTCTTAAACATTAATTAGCAGCCAGCAGGGGGAAGGTTCCCAGGACACTTATGTACATCCAAGTATTAGAAATGAACATAGGTTTACACATAAACAGAAAGAGAGGATAAGAAACAAGTGAAAGGCAGGCTTGACAGATTTAACAAAATAGGAGCTGGTGGAAGGTGATCAGAGGCCATGTTCTCACCGTCATGCTTATGTGAGGTTCAACTCAGGAGGAAGCAATTGATGTTTGTAAAACATACGGTACTAGTAGCCACCTCTCCTGTTGATACATGATTTTCATGAACAAAATGATACCACAAATACTATGCATCTAACTTGTGGGGAAAGAGAGATTTTAGTTTGAATGTGATTTATGGATAAACCATTACTTTTACTGTAGTAAAAGTACTGTAGTACTTTTACTTGTACTGTTTGTTTTTGTTTTTGTTTTCTGCCCCATATGGATGTATCCTTGCTTTTAGGCAGAAAAGTCCAAAATGTAATAGATGAGCCCTTTGGATGCAGTTACCGGGATATGGCTGAAATCAAAATTCACTTGTTTATAGAAACAAACAAACTCCTTCCACTGATTTTGAAAGTCAGTGAAACTGAAACATCTCTCATAAAACTCTGTTCAGAGATTTTGGCTTTCTGTTCTTTCTGCCTGCCTACAAGGAAGAACCCCAAAGTGAGATGGCACATGAACTGTTAATTGAAAATCATGTTTTTACAGTTGTTCTGAGCCAGACATTGAATGGAAATATTACTTCAGTTAATAGTTTTTACAAAGAGAGAGTAGCATTTCATTTCAAGGGAGAATGTTCCAGAATAAAGGGAATTCGTTTGCATTTTGCCTATCTTTCAGTACAGGGGCGAAATGTCAACAAGTGACTTAAAGTAACCACAAACTCTTCAAGTACCCAGCACCTTTTCATTCTGATACTCTTTCTGTGTGTGACTTTCTGCTCAAAATATATACTTCACTACATGATGTCTTTTTATGGTGCAAAGGATGAGATGCTAAAATCTACAAGGAAAAATACTCTAGGCACTTTTGTTTGGGTCCTGCCAAGATTTCAAACCCCAAAGGGTCTGTGTTTGGCACACAGCCTGTTTCCCCAGGGAGAGGCCTGTTTTCAAGGCTGTTGTGAGAGCAGCTGAACACCCAACTTTGTGAGGACTCTGCCGGTCAGAGGAAACGTATCTGAGAGGTTAGGCTTAAAGCCCCTTGCTGTCCTAGAAACACTTCTACATTCTATCTTTCTACTTAACATTCCTGCTAAGACAGTGAGGGATTTTGTTGGGATTTTAAACATACACGTCTCCCAGCCTTGTGTTGTTGCAGGCTCTGGGAGTCTGGCTGCCTCATTTAATTTGTGGTGTCAGGAGAAAATGTCCCCAGTGCACACATGAATGGCAGATTATTCTCTTTACCAGTGACTGGCTCAGCGCCTAGTCTTCAGGTGTCTCTAACAACTATTCTGTGAGGGAGGACTATCCTTGTTCAGTCTCATGAAAAGTCTTCTGACCTAGACAAGATGCTGTGTTTTCCTGGTTGCTTCTGATTGTGTCTCTAAAAAACAATGATATTTTAGATGAGGCCCTGTTATGTGACTCCAAGCATTTGGTGCCCATGAATAGGGTGTATGTTGCTCAACTCCAGTGGGACATTTGTAAGTAATGGATGTGTTGGACCAGGGACAACACTATGCTATTCTTGTTGGTTCAAA